>CAJQUW010000639.1:0-453042 GCA_907163375.1 Prostheceraeus crozeri | reverse complement strand
GGAACAAACAATGAACATTTTGACGAAAACCCTACTTGTACAGTTGGACAGAAAATGAACAAATTTTTTAAATCTCTTGAACATATCCGAATGTTGAAAACACATGAATTTGGTGGATCAGAACAACAGCTTGAAGAAATACGGCAAGCTACGGCAGATGATCAAGTTCTGTTAGAAAATTATTCAGACTGATATCTTTAGGGTGGCCTAATTATATATCAAACTAGCCAGATAACGTGACTAGAATATATTTTCAGTATCGTGATGAATTAGTTTGCGAAGATGGAATAATATTCAAAGGGCAAAGAATTTCAATACCAGCAAGCCTTCGAAAAAAGTATTTGGCAGAAATACATTCATCACACATTGGGATAGAAGGATGCTTAAGAGCAAGAGAGTTGATATTTTGGCCTGGAATGAACGCTGAAGTCAAAGATCTCATTTCAAGATGTCACATATGTCTCAAATATCGAGCACACCAACAAAAAGAACCTATTATCCAACATCAAGTACCCCGATCGAGCATGGCAACAGTGAGCGCAGATCTCTGTCAGTATCGAAATCAACATTATATTGATTATGGTTTGATCATTTTTCTAATTTTGTGGAAATCGCTACACTTTCTGAACAACCAATCCAGCAAGAATGTAATACAACACATGAAGTCAATTTTTGCTAGACATGGAATACCAGAAAAAAATTAATTACCGATAATGGTCCACAGTTTGCCAGTCAAGATTTTGCAAACTTCTCAAAAGAATGGAAATTTCGACATATCGAGTCCAACATATAGCCAATCAAACGGCAAAGCGGAAAATGCTGTGAAAACTATCAAAAGCATATTCAATAAGAATCAAGACGCGAATCATGATATATATTTAGCTCTTCTTGATTGGAGAAATACTCCAACAGAAGGCATTGCGATGGTACCAGTCTAGCACAAAGACTATTTGGTAGACGGACACGAACACTTATACCCAAACACAATGGATCTTTGCTTATACCAAGTAAATCAAGCAATTATATGCACGAGCATATACAAGATAATGAATGCAAGAGAAAGCTTATGAGAGTAAAGTAAGACAAGCGAAATATTATAACAGACAAACGAAGCCATTACAAGATTTACAACCCGGACAAACAATCAGAATGAAACTACCTGGAAAAGAAACATGGACAAAAGGGATTTGCGTAAAGAAGGTTGAGGTTGAAGGCAAGAAGTACCGGAGAAACCGAAGACACCTGCTGAAAACCAATGAACTCCCTCCAGGACCGTACATCGACATCGATGAATACGATTTGCGCCAAAACAGCACAGAACTGCCTTTTATAGTAAGACTCTCTGGAAGGGAAAGGAGGAAACCAGATTTTTATGGGAATTCAATATCCCATTAATTTTGTCTCAATTTTTTATTTTTTTTTTAAAAAAGAGAAGGATGTAACTTGAGTTGATATCCATGAACTTTGACCAGTTCGATGACCTTAGTGAGTTGGCTGAATTGCTATGATTTGAATTTAAGGTAAATATGAATGCTAATATCTTGCATTACATAGATTGAGTTGAACTTCTGTAATGATGACTGAATAAAGCATCTGGAGCTGGAAAGACGCTCGTTTTAAATCCAATAGACCAAACACATTACAGAGTGAATCATAAAATTGATTATGGGCCTACCGATGAAAATGGAATTAAAATATTTGAAATTTCAGTCAAGAGAGCACAAAAAGATGCATGTGGACGTCTTTACGAAGACTTGCATAAAATGCAGCTCATGAGGATAACCAGGTTAATTTTATCCAACTTGCTTAATACTACAATAACGGGGCGTCATCTCGGTAGCATATAAATGCAGGAATAATTTGAAAATAATTGGCTTTTTGAAATAATGCTCAAACAATTTTTTGGACCGCAGGAACGCATCTTCGCAAAAAACTGAATATTTGAATATTTTCATATATAAAATTCACTTTTGCTGCAGATACTTGTTTGAGTCGACACTACCTACATACTTACTCAATGGTGACAAGTTTTATGATTTCACGATCAATCGGAATAGATCAAACCATAGACATCGGATAACATTATTAGGACTAATAATGTTATTCGATGTCTTTGGATTAAACCATCAAACAAGATTGGACTAGTATAGAGTTTAGAGTAGAAGATCCTGATACCGTGTATAGAAAAATTTTCAAAATGGGATGTTTTTTATACTAAAAACTTTGAGAACGGCGTTGAGAGCAAGTATGATAAAGTGAGACCATTCCTTTGGCATACCCCGAGGAAGAAAAATGGACATGTATGATCTTACACTGACAGGAAATCGAAAGTGGGTGATCCTCGCGACTATCAATTCAACTGACATTTTGTGTGGAGCCATTATCCAGGCAGGGGCAGTTTCGAAGTAATTAGAAGCTATGTGGACAGAGAGACTTCCGTTGGACTTCAGAATATGAGATGCACTTTAGCGACGACAATCGAGAAAAGGCGACGAAGACGACGTGTTTAAATTTATGAAATCATATAAGTATCAGCTTATGTACAGTAACTGATATTTCGAAAATGAGTTTCTTGGGGCAAAGCGGAGTTGTATCGCGTTTCTTATTTCAGAGTAATATGATTGAACAGACAATGAGTGAAAATGTGTTAGAAGCTTGATTGACTGCAGATTAATGCACTTGTATCGGTGCCTCGTAGTAATCCACGCCAAACTCGGTACCTCAAGCTATATTGCTTTTGATATTCGAATCATGCAGTATGAATTCCTACTGTCACTCTTTCTCTTCTTGCATGGTCATGCTCTGCCGTTGCATTAATTTGTTGCATGAGCGTCATTTTGTACTGTTTTTGAGATGTCCGCAAAATAATCCTAAATGGATAAACATTAAAGCTCAGGCTTTCAAGTCTACATATTTTTTCCTACAATTTCGATTCTCTATAATTAGTTATTTTGATGATCACAATGATTTTGGACGATGAAACTATGAAAAGCTAATTGAAGAAAATGCAAAACCACGAAGCTATCAAACGCTTGTTCATCATAAAAGCACACATTGAATCACCATTCATCCCATTGCATCACTTAATTACTCATTTATTATCACAAATCATCGCCGAAGGTTTGCAACGAGACACGTGATTCGAAATTTTGCAGTTGCAATCTGATTATTTGACGAAACAAAAAATTCGCACCAAAAACAGGAGGCAGTGTGATTTGCTCGTCAGATATTGGTCTGCAAACACCGGTAGAGTTCAAATTCGTCCTTTGAAGGCACTGATGTTTGACCAGGTTTGAGAAACCATTATCGAGACGTTTTGAGTGAAGAATGAAATCGAATTGTTACCTAGAGCAGCTCATCAGTTTAGGTTTAGATGTTCATAGTTTAGGCTTAAAATAAGGGAACATACATCAAATATTTTTCATAATCATATGTTACAGAAGTAGCAGAAAGATCTAGATATAAAGACAAAGAATTCTATGAAAGTATAAAAAGCTACATACTCCACATACACACTACAATGGAAAATGTAGTGGATTAATAGGAGATCTAAATGGACGAATTGGATGAGAAAAATGATAATAAAAATTTTGGTCTTCCAAACAGAAAATCTGATGATTTAACACTAAATAGCTATGGACAAGAAATATTAAGGTTCTGTAATGAAACCAAATTAATAATAGCAAATGGAAAGATTGAAAATAAAGACTCCATTGGAAAAATCACGTATCACTGTATTCAAAATGATGAAGTTAAAAAATCAATGAGATTATTTGATCGTATCCGAGTCCCTTTTGAATAGGCTATATGAGTTCGAAATTGGTAATCCATTGTTGTACACTGACCATTCGATTCTCAAGATAAAATTGAATATTGCATCAGATAAAAAAATCACTACAAAAAATAAGAAACATCAAAGTAAAAAAATAATTCCGTTTAAATGGACAAAAAAAAGCCTCAAAATTTGATATAGATAAATTTGACTGAAAGTATACTGCATTATCAAACAAATTGATTACTCAATATGAACGCAAATGAAATATATACTGAATTACTAGACACAAGGAATAACTCAACTGATTGCAATTATAAACCTCAAGACATAAAAATATTCTGAAAATATTACAAACTTACGGAAAGTTTATAGAAAGGAGGTTGCCATTTCAAACCATAAGATAACCATGACAAAACAGTAATTTGAATAGATTGATGTTATTTGAGCGAACAAAAGCAACTGCAAAAGCAAATAAGGAAAGAAACAAGAAAATTGAATCTAATCATCTGAATAAATTGATAATTGCAAAAGAAAATATTAATCACAAAGAATATTGGAGCTTAATCAATGGAAAGAAAAGGACCACTATTACTTCTACTCTGAATATTAATGCAGCCCTCCCAAAAAAACCTATAAAACCTATAAAAACCTATTTTTTAAAAACTGACATATATTTTTAAAAAATAACCTATAAAACCTATATAAACCTATTTTTTCGGACTTCTTATGATTTTTGACTGAGATGATTCACATTTTCTTATACTATTTTACATGTCACGTAAGTTTTCCCTTGATTATCGATAAGGAAAGCAATTTTAATACAATCTGGTTTCAGATTGTTGTGTTATTCGTCTTTTGAAGGTCGGCGTGATTGATTTTGTTCCTCGTGTGCCCAATGATCAGCAGTTATTACTCTTGAAATGATTTTCGATTGGTTCAGTGCTGGTTGTTGAACTGTTCGTATTGTTTACTTGTCAAACAGAAGGCCTTTTGATACATTATCTATATCCTTCTATGTGTAATTTGATAAAGTCTGTCCTTGTTCCGCTTTCCAAAACCAGAGTTATGTAAAAGAAAACTCAAAGAAGTTGAAAATCAATCGATGTGTCACAGAACCATTTGGCTATTAAGATATTGAAATCGGACATGCAGCCAGAGACACGATTGAGAAGGTCGAATCGAAATCGAAGATGAAGTCATGAAACAGATACTGTCGTTCTACCAAACTGCATCGCAGTTACTTGATCGATAAACTTCCACATGATAACAAAATACTTCGAGCCCTCCGCGTACTACATCCAAAAGAACAATCCAACAAGAAAAGATGCCGCTATATCAAAAATCATAGCATGAAGCGATGCCTTTTCTCAAAGATGACGACAATCGTTTAAAAAAATCATCGACGAATGGAAAATTGTACGGTGAAGAAAAAGTTAAGTCAGACATTCATGAAATCCGCATTGATGAATTCTGGTCTCAGATACTAGAACATGAATCAGTAAGTGGAAGAAAGAAATACCCGAATCCTTCCCGTGTCGTAAAAAGCAGCTCTCACATTGGCTCACAGCAATGCCGACTCAGAAAGGGTGACTTTCAGTTAATAAACGATTGCTTGGTAACGGATAGAACAGCGCTTTCTTGCAAAATCTGTAATCGGAATAAGAGCATGTAAAGACACTGTCCGATCATTTGATGGCATTACAAACGTTCCCATCACAAAAGACCTTATCATCGTGGCGAGGGCCATCTTCGAAGGTGTATCAATAGAATGTGGAGGAAGAAAGGAAAAAGGCGGAAAAACTTAAACAAGGAAAAGAAAGACGCGAAAGAAAAAGAAATTCCAAGCAGAAAAGGAACACAAATGAAAAAATAGAAAAAATTGGACGCGCAAACATGTCTTATTGCGAAAGACGAAGAAAACATTTAACGTTGAAACGTCGAGAGCCAATCTTCTATTAAAGGATGCAACAAACCCGTCTCGATGAAAGCATAAAAAAGAATGATATGGATGGCATCAGTATAGCATCAGATCTTTTGCGATTCGGCAAAAGAAAAAATCGAAACATCCGCAAAGAAGCAACTTGAATTACAGAATAAAAAACGGCAGCTCATGAAAAACTTACCACGAAATGACAATAAAGAAAAAAAGACTTGTAATAACGAACTTCTACTCTGTTGATGAAGAGGATAGTTGACTGTAGTGATAGCAATTTGCTTGTCTCATTTTTTGTAATAGATTATTTAACTAGTGTCACATTTTCAGTTATTGAACTTTTTAACTTTTTAGTGGAAAGATTGGGACATTTTTACAAATTGTTTGTTTTGAAGTTTTCTGTTCGGTAAAAGCTGTAAGTAAATTTTGTACAAAAACTTTACAATTCACGAAGTATTTTTCTTCATTTCCAAAGACTGCTTTCCTCTAATAACCGAGAAGTTTGTAATTTTTTTAATAGAGTTTTTTTTATAATGAATGTCCCAATATTTTATCGCTCCCTACATGTACAAAATATTCAAAAGTTAAATAGCACTTGAACGTATTAATGCATGTAATGGATGATAGTCGTTGACTTCAATTTTCAACGGTATTTTACTTTGTCATTTACGTAATTTATCTACTTCTCATAATAAACCTACTTATTAATTGCAATCGAATTTACGTGAACGATCATATTAGTTTGGTTGGAGTTTCACATGTAATTGAACAAGATTGCATGACATGATAAATTTAATTTCAATTAAACAATAATATGCCTATACATAATAAATATTATGGAAAACCTATAAAAGCCTATATATTTTTTTTGGGACCTATAATTTTAGCCTATATTCTCACTAAAATTCGTTGGGAGGCCCCGATTAATGATTTCAAATCGAAATGATAAATTCTGATTTATCTAGACATGTTGAAACTTGTATTACCGCAGTAAATAATGAAACTTTCAATATGGTAGAACAATCGGATGAAATCCTTGACGTTCAAATTACTGTGAATGAGCTCCAAAGTAATCTTAAAGATACAAAGAACTTAAAATCAAGTGGTCCCGATGAATTTGTAACAGAAATATTTAAAATAAATGACAAAACATTGCCTATACTACTGAATTTTTTAACGAACTCTTGCACAATCATAATGTGGTAATCCCATTTTCTGAAAGTTGGGCAATACCTATTCATAAGAGAGGCGACAAAAATATAGTAAAAAGTTATAGGCCAATAAATTTAAGTTCGAATATAGAAAAATTGCTAACCAAAATATGTGAATAATAACTGGCTAAGTGGTTGAAAAAAAGTAATTGTATCATCTATCAAAGCCAAACAGGATTTATGAAGGGAAGCTCTACAATGGATAATATATATATAGTTAGGGAAATAATGCAACTTTACAAAGACAAAAAATCTCCATTGTGGTATGTGTTTCATTTGACTTATCAAAGGCTTTTGATACGGTTCCGAAAAACATTCTTTATTCTCAAGATTGGCAGTATACTTTCCTCATGGCAATTTTCTGCACCTTTTGAAACGACTGATCATGAGAAAAGTTTCAAAGTTTTATATGATGGCAAAGAATCCTGCAAATTTACTTTGAAAGATGGAATACTACCAAGGCGACAGTTTGTCACCAACGTTATTTTCAATTTTTATAAATGACTTGTCAAAGGAGATTATGCAAATCTTGGAAATTTGAATGCAGTGAATATCGGTGAAACTCAAATACCTTGTTTAATTTATGCTGATGATATACTTCTGATGAGTAAACGATATAAACATCTAATGAACCAAATACAGATAGTCAATGAATATTGTAAACGCAACAGCCTGGATATGAATTTCGATAAAACTAAATTAATTTTTCAAAATATTAGATATGAAAATGATCACATAGAACTTAATTTGAACAATGAATTGAAACGAATTGATATAGTGCGCGAATTATAAATTATCTTGGATTTTGGATAGGAAAATGACATAAAAAACATTTGTCTTCACTAACTAAGAAGGTAATAAATCGGCATATCTAACTGCTAAAAAAACCTAAAAGAAATAGGAAATTGTGCGAATGGAACAATGGTGAAAAATACCTTTGAAATGTTGACATAATCAAAAAATGCAGTATGGTGTGTGTTGAATTTTGCTTCTACAATAAATTGATCCGAATTGAATTAGGATACAATATTCAATTCTAATATAAACGTTTCTATCATCTGATAACTACCACTGCAAATTATTGTTTGAATAGGGGAGTTTGGACTATTTCCTCTCGAATATCATTTTGAAAAAGCTGCAATCTAACTTATGGATTTAAAATTATCTCTAATAGAAAGTAGTTAGCATCATGAAAAGATCTATATTCATGTTTCAAATAATTTTGACAATAGCAATTATTCATATACATGGTGCTGGAGAATTAAAGCATCTTTTAAAGCAAATTAATTTATCACATCTTTGGTTAGATCAAAACAGCTTAGAGATAAATAAGCGCAAATGTAAAATTATATAGTAAAAACCAGACTAATGGAGCACTTTAGAGCCATTTGGATAAATGATACCAAAAAAGTAGAACCGGAATAGACTACTTGGAGTTAAGTCAATTCGATTGCAGCATGAAAAGTTATTTGACTCTGAATCTAAAACTAAATATTATAGCACCATTGTTGAAATTGCGATGTAGGAATCATGACCTAGCAGTTAAACTGGATGTTATAGAAATCGATTGAGCTATGACGAAAGATTGGTGCAGTTTATGCGATGATAGAACAGTTTGAAACTGTATACCATTATCATTTGGTAAATGTGCATTGTACAATGATATCAGGCTGCACTTCACACCATTCTTTGTAGATATCTCGAAGCAAGATTTCTATGTAATGCTAGAAACTTTGAAATAGGTAAAATTTGTTGACAATTAAACAAAATACATGAAACAGTGGCAAATAGCATCAGAGCAGATAAATTGCGTCAGCGACCAATGAACATCGTGATAAGTATTCAGATATATTAAAGGTTCTGATAGCGCAACATATCGTTTCAATTGCGAATTAGTGAGACGAACAGCAAACCCGACGTCCCGGAACGTATCTAACAACTTCACGTTTCTCATTAATCGATTCTATTACAGGTAAGATGATGCGAATTACTGAATTTTCTAATTGATCACAATATGAATGTTCTTGTTTCATGCATGTATATCACCTATTCGTTCCGGAACCTCTTAATAAGTAGGACTTTAAAATAAATTTAGGCAAGAACGAATGCTGCGTGCGTTATTAATTTTGAATACATTCCGATCTGCTCTGATATGCCGTTTTTATCAAACCTCAAAATTTTTCATTGCAAAAGTATATGGTGCATAACTTTAAAAGATGAAATCATGACTTTGCTTAAACATATTAAATATGAATGAAAAATGTCCTCTCCTTCCAGACAGTGTCATCTCGTATTTCAGTGTCATTACTTTATCTCACCTCCACTTTATTATCATTCTGTAAATTTCTCAATCGCCTTATCATCAGTCATCTCATTCATTCTCTTTTGTATACATATACGTGTTTTTCAATTGAAAAAATATACGTTCTGATATTCTGGTCCAAACGCAAACAATGCCTCTTGGAACAAGGTCAACGAGCACAAGAAAGTGATTGGTCTTAGAAGTCCTACACCATTCATACCGTGCAATCTTCATGGTATTTACAATGTCTTTTGAGGTGTGAGGGAGTACGTTGAGGAACTGAACTCAGGGTATCACCATGTCGAAAAAAAAATTCTTCGAAAACGCAATCGAACATGGGGTTTAATGAAAAAAATCAGTGCAAAATGTTTCTGCTGCCATCCGCAGCTATCATCAGGCAGTGAGTGAAAAAAAATATCGTTGGTTGACGTTGATTCCAGCTGTGAAACGTATGCTACACATGATGGAGGCAATTGAGGAATATGTCCTGAAAAATGCTAAAGAGGCTCGACAAAGGAAGACCGAGAAAAATTGGAGGTCAGTGAGCGCGGGAGAAGAATTTTTTGAAACTGAAGAATCGATTCTTCAATCAATGTTCAATTACATTTTACGGCGAGTCTAGAAGATATTTTCATCCATTTCTTGTCTTCTTTTCAAAGAAATGAGCCGATAATTGACATACTCTATGAGTAGCTTTCGGAACTGACACGATCTATCATGCTTCGGTTTTTAACAGTGGATGAAGTCGGGGATAGCAGAGGTCATCGTATCCTGCTTGACGATTTGCAGGCAGAGGAGAATCAGTTGTCAAATGAAAAGCTCGGACAGTCAACAGGGAATGCTGCGCTGAAAGCGATGAGACCAGAATGAAGGATAGGTACAATTGGGAAAATCCGAAAATGTCTCCAGTGCATAATTGATTTTCTCACCCGCAGTCGTAATCTACAGCGCAGGATATTGAAAGATCTGGCCGTATTACAGTCTAATGCGATGGTCTGTTCTAGGAGACGACGCAGTAACACGCATTTTACGATAGATGCCATTCATTGATGAACTGGAGATCGATGTGTTGACTGACGAATTCAAGCTTTATCAGGCACACGAAATTGCATAAAAGTAGTACAAGGTTGCCGAAACATCGGGATACAAGCAAATTGACGATTTCTGGAATACTGTTTTTCAAGAGGAGAATTCTCGAGGTACCACGGTACCGAATTCTCACAAAGTTTGTGCGTGGCGTTTTGTCCCTTGTACACGGTAGCGCCGTCGTTGAGAGAAGTCTGTCGCAAAACAAAGGAGGGTTGCAGAAAATGTTTTTTATCTATCATGCTTTAAATACAGTTTTAGTTTTAGTCTTTAGTAAAAATGCTTATTAACAGCATTTTACGTTTGATCATCAGTGAAATGGGCATTTTGTTATTTATGTCGGAATGCTTATCATTTCTTTCTCACTTCAATTGAATGCACAGGTTCACGAATGATGTAATGAATAATTTGTCCAGATTAAGCTAAATAAAAGAAAAAGTGAAAATAATAAATAATGATTGAGACAGTGATATAAAAATTATATACGTTTTTTTAGAGTGCCAAGCATTCTGAGAATTAGTGCATTATAGGGACGCTGACAGTACTATGCTGAATGATTGCGCACTTTGACATGTGCATTATATGTTCATGCCTCAGTTGCTTCTGTTACGCTACGCTTTCGTATTTCCCAAAATAGAAGATGGAAAATGATTAAGGAACTTTATTGTTTAGTGTGAGTTTAAAATAAATATAAAGGCAGGTGATGGTCCTTAAAAGAACTTTTCAGCGTTCACGTCAACACAATGTTATAAGTCCAGGAGATCATCAACACCAAGAGTTCAGCAACAGCAGAGTCTCGGGAATTGATAGGTCACTGTCACCACACTTCAGCCGCCTTTGTCGCACTTGATTTGCCTCTGCGCTTCTACTAGCAGGACGCTGATCGATTGTCTTCCGCTCGGCCACCCTTGCCGCGATTGTTTGTCCTCTGATCCACCTCTTCCTCACTCGTAGCGGGATGCCGACTGACTCACGTAAAAAAACTATTGTGTGTCGCTGACTCTTCAACTATTGTTTATGAGGGATCACGATGAGCTTCATTGTACTGACGTCACCCTGATGTCGAGTGCTGGCGTAACGCTGATCTCACTTGAATCAATAGATTTGCCTGCCGTCACTGAACGAAAAGAATCATGTCTAACTGAAGACTTGCAAGAATGAAGACTCACAACACTTCACAGCCATCTCATGAATTATCCCAAGAGAAAAGAAATTTGCCCCCCTACCCCATTAGCTGCGCTGAGCTGAGTCTAATATTCATGTGTAAACGATGAAATTAAATTGAAGTGATATAACTTAATGCAAGCAACTGGCATCAGGTAGTCAACGGCAAACATCAAAGTTCGGCAATTATCTGATTTTTTTGTTTTTTAATTGCCATAGTTATCAAGTATTTACAGAATCATACAAGTGTTTAGGTGTAAGCTGATTAATTACTACTGATCGATTAAGCTGCTGTAATCTAAATAAAAGACAGAGAGGAAGGAAGTTACCTGTTACTGGAGACGCCGTAGTCAAGATGTTTGATATATTTTATATTATGCAGTATGCAATGAATGAATATAATTGATGCGTAATTGATAATTAGCATGGTTCCCGCGGTCCTGGAATGCAAAAAGTGTCCTGGAATCGTCACAGATATTCATTCTTTAACATAATTGTTTCTGTGAAATTTGGATTTTATCAAATACTTCACTAAATCACTTCACTTATCTAAATACTTCACTATCTATTTTCTGTTATATAGTTCTTGCAAATACTGTTGAGTGAGGATTTTCTCTGTTACCCTCTCCGTTGCCTTCTCTGTGTACCTGGCGTATTGCAATGTGCTGCAACATCATAGTAAAATCGCTTCTCATATTGGGCGTTACAAAAGCATGGAATTCAAATGATCAATGATGATGTAAATCCCTTCATATTCAGACATTGTCGTCTGACAAGCAGTATGCCAATCGGTAATGAATGGGCGACTAGTTGATTCGAATTTTTAGCCAATTTTGTAATCACATGAATTTGGCCTGTTTGAAGAATGAGACGTGGCATGAAAATTATTGCACAAATTTACATCCACGCACATTTTTGAATTTGTGCGTGAATTTTCCCTATCGGTCTTTATCGCTGTTGCGTTTCAGACATCCCTAAGAGCTAATCAATTGATTGTTTTACTTCGTCACGCCTTATATGCAATTTATGCGTCATTGGCTCCTCTGTATATAATGAATGGGTGATATTGAGTTACATGTATATAACGGAGCACTGTTAATGTTAAGAATGTAATGTGAGCACTGTCAACGGTTGATATCAATACTTTTGTGTGAAATTGTTGAATGAATTAATTTATTGTATCACAATAATGTATTTTGCAACAGATAAACACATCCTGAAGCGAATTCCAAAAGGTGCACGCATTTAAGTGTCTCAAAGTTTTAGTGATGTAATTCAGGAAGTAGCGTCAACAAACCGTTTAGTTTCACTAGAAATGTACTTGTTTACCCATCTAGACGTGGTAAAATGCACCGTCTTTCAACTGTAGGTAAGCTCAATTGCAGATTTATGATCAGTCAACACTTCAGAAGAAATTGCCAAGCGTGGACGGAGCAACAACCATAAGACATTGAAACGAAGTGCGAATAAGTCTGAGAATGATCTCTGTCGAGTAATGAAAAATAAAATTGATAACGGCATCATTATCAATTCAGATGAAGGTGTTCAACAGGGAGACCCACTCAGCCCACCTGTATTCTCTTTGGCATTAAATTCTATTATTTCTATTATTCATCGTCTTCAATCAGATCTTGCGAGTAGTCCATTCATTGTTCTGGAAGATTATCGAATTGTCACATCTGAGCTGAAGAACATTGGTCTCGAAGTCAATGAATCTGAATGTGAGCTACTGATTCTTTCTGCAGACCAATCAGAGCGTCAGTTGATGAATATTGAGAGGTTCTCTGAACTCATTCCTGGAATTCGACGTGTCATTTGCAAAAAAGCTGAATTACTGGGAGCCTCTATTTGTGATGAATTTGTCGACGTGATCTTACAGAGAAAACACGACATGATTTCTGGAATGTGTCAACGTTTAGAGCTATGAAAGAAGCACATCGCTGCTCAAAGATCAATCTGCTATATATCAAACGTTACAAGAGCATATATCTTCTTTGTTGAATATTTCATTTACTGCCACAGCTTGGAAGCAAGCATCTTTACCTGTTTCTCTTCGTGGTCTCGGCATGCGTAGCACAAAAGAGTTATCAGTCCCTGCCTATTTGTCCTCAGCCTCAGATGCTGCACCTAACACGAGACATCCACTTAGAAACGCAGAGAAATACATACAATTGCCACTCATTACGGCGAAGCGTATAGTTTGTGGAAAAAATACGATTGGTTACATTTCTCCTCCACAGTATCCTCAAGAACAGAAGCAAAGGGACATTGCTATGCAAAGCGACATATTTGATACATTATCTAATGATGCTGATAACGACGACCAAGTTCATCTTCTGTCAACTTCAGCAAAAGAATCCAGTGGCTCAATGCGTATTCTATTTCATCGCTTGGCCAGTTTGATATAGCCTTCTCTTTGAGGATCGGCGCAACTATTTGTACTAACCTCCCAATAAATCTGCCTGATGTATTATTTATTTATTTCTTTTTTGCCCCCTTGAAAATATGAATTTCCGCCGGGTCCCCTTTAGCTCATTCTCATCCCTGTAAATATGAGTTAGGCCATATGCATGCAAGTTAATCCTGAAGGCCTACATTTATACACGGATGTGCTAGGTACGACAATTTTCCTACTGGAATGATAAAAATTCTTCTAACTTTGTCATTGAAATCCTCTCAGCACTGTTAAAATGACCAGAATTCGATATTGATGGGCGTTTGACGCCGCCAAACGTCTTCTTGTTTAATCTGTATTTGCATGTGTAAAGTTGTACCTTTGATACATGCGGATATGACCAAGGTGTGAACAAGTCGAAGCGCCGTCGGTTTGTTTTTCTTTTTTAATATAAATTACCTATAAAAGAATATATTTGAATTTCTTTTTACCTTGAAACGCGTGTGTATGCGAAGAACTATCTCCTGCTTCCTAAATACATTTACGATAGATTTATATGTTCCGTGCATCTTTCTAACTTGTAAGGTCTGGATATTTGGATAACTCGTCTTCTGCTGTCTACATGCATATAGACCTATGTGTTGCGTCAAATGCGTATGTTGGTATACGCGACAAATCATCGGATATTTAGAAAATACATACTCTTTTTGACTATCAATTTGTACCTTCAGACATGGTTTTATATTTACCGGTAAAAGAGTAATATATATTTGCATATGAGATAGTGTCCATGATTGAGAGAATGAGCATTGAAGTGAATAGCTTCAAGCCTTGAATAAACTTTCACCTCCTACTATTTAATTACATGTATAACTTCAGTAATGAAGCTTCACTATGCATCGAGAGGCACTATAGAGATGCTGGTCTCTTTTAACCTTGATAGGTCTGTAACTGAAATGCTCTGAAACTAGTCATTATCTGCGGTATATTAAGTAGTTGGATTATAGCTAATTACAGAATTATTGCAATTTCTAGCTATTTTTAGATCCTGGAATATTATCAAAAATGTCCTGAAAAGTTTTGGAATTATATTGTTGGTAAAGGGTGGTAACCATGAATAAGACAAAACAGAGTTTCAATTCTACAAACGTTTCTTTCACTTGTCACTTGTCACAGCAAGCTATTGTTAGATAGGTAAGTTTCAATTACTTCCCTTTGAATTTTATTTTTTATGCAAACAATTTTGACTATAAGTTAACTTTTAACTAAGTCTGCAAAACAAATGCATTATGAAAATTTGCCGTGGCCACAGTTCACTCAATTTGAATGACAACAAATATTTGTGTGCATGCTGGAGAATGAGGAAACTCATCAAACAATCAATATTGAACTGTATCATAAAAAGTGGGCAGGTACAAGTTTGGCAGATAAATGAAAATAAAGGTTGTAGCAAAATTTTCTGTTGTTCAGTGGCTCTGCAGAGCCAGTTGGCCTTTAGAAATGCCCATGGTGCGGTCGCTGGTGGTCACTAGTATTTCGCAACCTCAACAGAAAGTTAAGAGTTCAGGGATGCACGCTTTCGATCAGGCGGTTGATCACTACTTGATCTTCAATCTTCCACTCATTCCTGAGCAAAACTTCAAGTCGAGGAAGACCATCTGGAAGAATTGCTCGCCTCTCACTGCGCTTCAGTAGACTGCAGACATTCTCAATAGGATTGAGGCATGGAGAACAAGCGGGCCATTTCAAAGTTCGCATACCGGTTTGAATTTTAAATGAATTAGTCACACAACTCATGTGACAAGTGGCGTTGTCGTTTATGTAAATCCAGTGGGAGGAAGGATCAACCTATAGGGAGGACAATGCATTCACATATTCATCGGAATTCATGCTATACCTTTGGATATGGAGTTCATTTCAACCATTCATTCATATTGCCTCCTTGATTCACGGGCAATCTCAAATGATCAGGATTGCGTCCGTTGACTTCACCCAAACTCTCAAACGGCCATCTATTCCATTGAGAATGCCAGTGGCGTTGTTGCACCGCTAGCTTTAGTCTCAAGCTCCTGTGGTTGTTCGATCCCTGATGGTCCCTTACGATTTTTGAAGCGCTCATTTTTCTGGGCTATGTCTCATCGTTGTGGCAGTGTCCTTCGGCTCCCAACGTGAACTCCTCAACTCGGCTGAAGACAGAGGAATCGTTTCTTACCAAACGAATTGTCATTCGATCTGTTCGAAAACATATCTTTATCTTCTCCATCCGAGGACGGTAGTCTGTAGTTTTTCTACTTCGGCTGACCAGCCGTTCGGACTTTCCTTCTGACAAATGAACAGAAATTCAGCACTCAAAAACAGTTTCACAAGCTTCGACTCATTCATCACGACATAAGATGAATTTGTAGTCTAATAGAAAGTTTGCGTGCAGCCTATCTGGTTCAACACATTGATGTGGGATGTGCAGAGCAGATGCCTAGACACAATAAATAACTAAAGCTTGAAAATGACCTCGCTATCGCCAAAAGATGTAAACAACAGAAAAAACCATTAATGCAGTAAATTCTAAATTTGAGACAACTTCTCTGAAAGTTCACCGATTTAGACGTGATTTAGACCTCTGTACACCTTAATAACAGATGCAAATATATGCGTGTGATAAATAAGCCAGATTGAGTAGATATTTTAGAAATATTTTAGAATTAACGACTCTGCTGTTGTGGCCTCTGCTATTGTTGGCCAAACGGCGGATTAATCGAACTGGAACTGATGTATTTGGAATCAGCACAATTTGATTGCTCCAAATAACACTATCTGATTCTTGATCTTCCAAATGAAAATATTGCACTTTTGTTGCAAAAATGATGCGCGGCAATTATAACTTAGCTAAACGACAGGAAGTTATGGAAACAGGTCAGAACATGAAGAAAGAACATTTAGTCCGTGCAATGATAGAATAATGAAACTGTATTTCATTTTATTAATTAATGTTCAGTATCCGATGATATCAGGTCATGCTACACGCCATTTCTTTATTGATGTTTTCGGCAAAATTTCTATGGTAAGTTGCAAAGACTGAATATGGGAAGCATTATATCAAAGTTGCAAATTGATGGTAATTGCAACCATACAAAACCAGCTGATTGAATGATGCTTAACTGCGTGCAAAAATTAATGCGAGATCACTAGAAATTTCAGTTTGACTTACGAATCTATTTCCTACGAGGTACAATATCGATTACTCGTTTTTCTTTACAAGATGAATTTTTGCTGATAAGATCATTTGCATTACTACTTATTGATCTCGCACACATACGTCACTCGATGACATGCATGCATATAACTAAATAAATATTTTGTTCCGGACCTCTTAATATTTAGGATCACATAACTTTGTGTAAATAATTGTGCTTTGGGATTTCTTACAATAACGAAAAAGAAATTATGCACAATTGAAATAAATTAACATTAACGTATAATTCTTCGCGATACTGACTAATATTGTGATATTTAATTTATTTCGTGAGATGATCATATTCATGGAAATGCACAATTGATTGTCATTAGTTTGCGTTATTTCATGACATAATATGAACTTGCTATATTTCTGCTGATTTTGCAAATATCCTCTCACATCATTTATTCATGCCTGCTGCACATTGTAATACTATACGATTATCAAATTTCATAGCATTGTACCACCCCAAGTCGTTTTATGTTGTAAAGTAAACGTTCTGTCATTCACCTGAAGATGGAGCAGGTCGAGTTCTGCAATAGACTGTAATTAGTGGAAAATTGGTCCTTCCTTTTTATATAGCCATACTTAGATTATGATCATGCGTCCTCATGCCTTCACGGCTATACAGTTATGCTATTCTGCAATCGCAGGTAGTACAACTATTTTATTAATGCAATGAATTACGATCTTGATGATGCTAAGCTAATGTTATGCTTTTTAGTAATGGCTGATCTCAATTATGCCGGAAGCATCAGTTTAAAGCAAGAAACGTTCAGAAATTTGACGACTGCACATCGCTTTGCTTTGGACATCGGAGGTTCTCTGGCAAAAATTGCCTACCAATCACGTAGAAAGCGAAGGCGTACAATTGTTTGCGAATCAGATGAAGATATCGCAGGGATATATGACGGTCGTGAAGACGAGCAAGAAGTGGACTGTCTCCATTTCGTTAAGTTTCAAACGAGTTATCTCGAAGAATGTCTCACATTTATTCAAGACAATCTCATGGAGCACGGACGCAATCGTCGCACCAGAATAAAAGTCACCGGTGGCGGAGCGTACAAATTCCGTGTGAGTATTTTTTAATGCATTATTTCAGCTTTTGTTGCTTAACAATTTTATTCGGTGACAAAACTGTATCAGAGCAAACTATTTAATGTTGATGAGTAAGGGTTGGGTAAGCTTTCCCATCAAGCTGATAAATAAAGTGAACACCCAAGTATTTTTAACCTTAATAATTGATGATTCTACAATTGAAGGTGGTTGGAAATTTATCAACGCGAAATGTGATGATGCACCGCGCACAGCAATTTCTCGGCTACTTCTGCTCAGATACTTTCAGAAATGCTCGTTGCTTGAGTTAATGGCCATAGGTTTGTCAAATTCAAAATTTTACTAATTGAGGTAGTCAACTTCGTCTGAATCGTAGTGGTTTGAATATCAGTCCTATTGGCATTCGCTGATGTCGATTAGTTTCAATCAAAGGAGCATGTATGGCACAGTGATGGCGACTTGCCGGTGTTATGTACATGTGAGTGTGTGTATCCACTTAAGATGACTTGTGATGTTGGTTGTATTTGTTTAATAGGTGGCAATGCTGCTCTGATGATTGGACTCTGTTTTCGGTGCCTGAGTTGTATTTTGTCTGATTTTCAAGGGTTTTTAGCATATACCAGTTTCATATGTTAATAATTTCATTTGTGATGACTGTAATTGGCGCAAGCTGTTGTCATTGCATCAATAAAGAATAAAGCTTTGTGGGAAGAGAAGTTGAACCTTAAGAAATTGCATTTATAACGACAGTAATGCATTCCAGGGACTGCTATCACATTAACTTAAGGTTATCGAATTTTTTCGTCTTTTGCGTTCGATATGCATTCGTCCTTGTGAAATAGT
This sequence comes from Prostheceraeus crozeri, assembly GCA_907163375.1. NCBI lineage: Eukaryota > Metazoa > Platyhelminthes > Polycladida > Euryleptidae > Prostheceraeus > Prostheceraeus crozeri. The sequence goes on along the minus strand of CAJQUW010000639.1, from coordinate 434,045 downwards.
TGTTGTGAATGACTTTATGCTAATTATGACTGATTGGCTATCACTGTTCGAATTGATTTAATGCTATTATTCACGCATTTCGGAGTCATCTGTAAATAAAGGACTGCGGCCTGTAGTATAATCCGAAAATTCATGTACTCAGTACAACAATTCACATAAAACAAAATTGAACCATGCGCCATGTCCATTTACATGTCTGATGATAACAATTTCTTCAGCAGCATGAACTCTGCGCTAAAGATCGAAAGAAACCGGACATTTAACCCTATTGATCCTATTTAAAATATAAACAAAATAACATGCAATGATATGCAATTCTTAACTTATCGAAAAGGCGGTGCAATTGATGAAATAATTTTTGACTAGTATTTTGCAGTTTTATTGAAGCTCACTCTTAGTGAAACCTGACTCACATGAAAAAAATAAAGAATTTCATTTGTAAAACTGACAAGCAAAGCAGAGATTCTTTATATGGAACATGATCAAAGCATGCAGTATACCTGCAAGATTTAAATCATCAAAATATATGCATACTCATGTCAGATTTAATCAATTGCATGAATGCGGTGTTATATATGTACAAATGTTAGAAGAATGATATTTAGCATTTTTGTAGCCTTCTATATACAGCAAGTTAGACAGGAGGCTAGTTTAATAGTTCACTAAGCGTCAACCGGCTGCAGGAATGATATGGTGACCATGACAATAAATTACTGAATCAATCGCCGAGTTACTTGGTGTCAGTAGTAAGCAAGTGACAAACACCAGATAGCGCAAGATGGCCGCCATCGCTGACGTCCCCCCCTCTGGAACGACAGAGGTTGTAGTCTGCCGTGGTGTGCCTTTAGGTGGTATCTTACATGAAACAAGAGTGTTGATGCCTCGCATTATTACTTCGGTTAAATTGGTTGTAGATTATTTAAATGAAGTGATTAATGGGCAACATATTTCATTTTCTGAAAAAGAAGGTGTTTTGTCTCTCACTATAAGTGGAAAAGGTATTGAACTAATTATGGATAAAACTCTAATGGACATTTTGGGTTTTCACCAAAATATCTTTAAAAGTGGTACTGTAACCAAAGCTAGCGCAGACATGTCGCTATCGCGTCGTATTAACTATTTTCAGATATATTCCAATATTGGTGAAGATGTACGTGTGGGAGATCTTGAAGCTCCATTGCTAGCAATGATACCATACCAGCCAAAAAGCTGCAGTATTTTATCTGAGCATACTTTCAAGAAAGTGCATTATACAAAGCTGAAATCAAACTACATCCCACAAATTGATATTGCCATTTATGACGATGCTGGTGCGTTGATTCCTTTTCATAAAGATGCTGTGACAAGTATCACACTCCATTTCCGAATGAAGAGTTAATGCAAAAGTATGCTAATATATTTTTCCAATGTGAATAATATGGAAAGTGAAAATAAGGACTCGTTTCTAATCTACTTACCCAGTAATGCTTCTATGAATAAATTTCCCAAAAATAAACCATCAGACTATCGAGTAGAATTAAATCGCCCACTACATTTAGAAGGTGAATGGGAGGTTGGCGTTTCTAGTATTTGCTATGATAGCAATATTCAGAATGTGAATGATTTGGAAGAAATGATATTGACTCCTCGCACCCATGATGGAATAACGATGAATAATGCATTCCAGTTCCCATACAATTTAACATCAGATGGAAAGTGGAACTATGAATGGATTCAGATAAAATCAGATTATTATGAACCATTTGGGAATGAGAAAATTATTAAGGCATTCAACAGTGGTAATACTTCCATCATGAAGAATAAAAATCAGAGAGCTTATGAGTTTACTATCTATCATTGGAGTGGGAGACAGTTCCTCCGCTTTCATTCTTTTACTAAAGGTCTTACGCTGAGGTTGGATAATGAATTCTATCCACATCTCGGTTTTGGCCATGGACTACATCTAACGTCAATTGCTACTGCAAATGTTAAAAAAGTTTATTCAAAACGAATAAACAAATTTCATTATAGATTTAAAATATTTGATGAAGATGTTGTAGAATGCGAAGAACGCATCATTTTGAAAAAGCGTGGTGTTCAACCTTTATCACTTATTGAGTTAGTAAAACGATGGAATGAGACTGTGGGTAAGAAGTATGGAGAGAAAATTATGGCGGACAAAAATAAGTTGGTTATTCAGAAATATAATGACAAACTTACAGTTTATTTCTCTCCAACCTTGCGTCATTTTGTAAGACATTATACACCTATTATTGGAAGCGGTGTGGTGTATGCTTCTCATGAATATCACACTAAAGCTGATTCAGTTAATGATGAATGGTGGGTGGACATCTATGGCGATCGCATCAAGAAAATTTACCAGTCTTATGAAGAATCTAAAGTTGCTATCAATATAATGCCGCGTCTATATCATACAGTTGAAAGCTTCATTCATGTAGTAAATCCTTATATACAACAGAAGTTGAAGCATGTGATGAAAAGTAAATATGATGTAAAGACACACCACATTTCGTTTTCAATTGAAAATCAACGCGTTGTTCTGAAACTGGGTGATGACATTCAATGTCAATTGAGTAAAAATTTGAAAAAACTCTTTGGTTTTTCAATGCTACAAACAGTGTTTGCTGCTGCGCATACGATTGGTATAGAAACACCAATGACACTTGATAAACATGAACAGCACCTTTACATTCAAAGTGATTTGATTCTACCTATTTCTGTTGGTGAGAAAAAAGAATACATTTTACGTGATTTCATTCATGATAAAGACGCTTCATATGGAATAGTCGAGAAGATGTTTGAATCTATTTTCTATCATCCCGTCGTCAAACAAACTATACCCTCTATTGCTATCAAAATTACCAATGGTTTACAAGAGTGCATCCATGTGAAAGATACTAAATCCCTCGTAACTTTAGTTTTTCGGAAAACAAAGTGAAGTCTTTATACAACATTTATTGAAATATGTACATGAATGTGAAGCAATAGACTTTATACAACATCCACTGAAAATATATACATGAGCGCACTTCAATAAACATTGCTATATACAAAAAGTCTTTTTACTTCGTGAAGGGTGGAAATATACAGGGATAGGAAAAATGTCTTTCAGTGGAAAAGTCATCACATGGGGAATGTACAGATGTGGACACATATTCACAAGGAAAAAACAATCTCATGCGATACATAAAACAACAATGTTTATCTACAGAAATCAACATCAAAATACTAAGTTAAGGATGATTATGCTAAGACGTCTCCTGAATGTGGTAGTGTGGGTTTAATTCTTTTGGGTGGTGGTATGCCTGTATCAGGATGTCCATGTGGAAGAGATATGTTATGTCCTATCCAACACCTCTTATCCTCCCATGCTGAAAGCGCCCGTTTCTTAAAAGTATAAGTTTTGATCTCATGCGACTTAGATTTTAAGATTGTCATATTGACAAACGTTATATTTTCATTTCTATAGGCTCCCTTGAAATTCTTATGTTTCATGTTTTGCACAATGGATTTTGATATGCCTTTAGCGCGCTTAATGCTATCATCACTATCCTTTAATTTCATAGAATACATTTTAGGGCGGAGGAGAATCATTTCAGCTATCTCCTTCCCTGCTGTTTCATCCTTAAAACAACCAAGTTTGGCCTTATTTTTGATGGAGTATAGTGGATGATCAGCAGGATAATTTGATGTATCAAAATATCTTTCTAAAGATTTTCCTACTTCATTAAAATTTAAATCTTTTTGAGTGGCAATACCTAAAAAGAAACTATCTGTGTCACCACCCAACAAACGAACCTCTTTTACGAGAGGACACGGTTTTAGTATTTTATAGAAGAGTTGATACATTTCAAGCTTGGAGTAATCTAGAACAGCTTGACCAATATAGATGGGTTTGCACAACTCAACTTCAGATTTTATCATTTTAATACCTACAAGATCCTCATCGATTATGTCTCTATCGATGAATAGAGGTGATGAGGTCAATTTGTAATACTTTTGATCATCATTAACTAGTTTGTAGTTTACGCGCTTTCTAACATCCTCCATCGTCTTACCAAATAGACTGTTGTTCTTATATTTATAAAAATCTTTTTCAAAATTATTTTGGGCTAGTGCACGTTTCAGGATGTTACTATCTATGTAGGGTTTGAGGAAGTCTTTCTGTCTAAATTTAATAATGCGGTGAACTCTTTTTAAAATCATGCCCATTTCTAAATAAAATTTTAAGATGCTAAAGTGGACTAGATAGTTTTCTTTATCATATTGAGTGAGCAAAAGTTTGCGGCAAGGCTTATACTTGGGTTGTCCACATGATTCTAAATCTTTATGAAATTGTTTCATAAAGTCGGAAAACATATCTTTACTCACTTCACCTGATTCGGGTGCGAGTGGAAAATCTACGGTTTTATGTTTAATATTATTTGGATAGATTAGATCTATCTCAAAATAATAACCCCAATCACCTTCATCTGCAATTGCTAGTATGTTAGAAGGGTTGGAGAAATGTTGAATTTCACTATCATCTAACCAGCTAAACTCAGAGTGAGGTAGCGGTTTGGATAATGAACTACCATACAAATTATTTTGGTCATAATACTTAAGATGGGTATGATCATTACCTACTGTTTCAGATTTTAACCTATGTTTATTTACAAATGTGAGACCACCGCGAATTCCTCGCTGAAATAAATTATACATCTCTGGATCTTGTAAGAGATGAATGGTCTCACCAGTCATTTTAAAAGCAGACTTAAATGACATGGCTGGTAGACTGACAAAGTGGACGGGATCTAACTTATCTTCTTCTAATGCCACTCGTCGAAACTCTTGGAAAACGTCAGCCAGCAAAAACACATCTAACTTAAGATAGGCAATCATATATTCACCAAATGTATGGCAGTCAAATTTTATCCATGCCTCTTGAGCATGTTCATAGTCCTCTACTGGACAATCTTGATCCGTCAAATCATTTTTAAATTTATCTATGGATGGAAGAGAAGTCTCACCGAGTTTACTAATCGCATCAAGATATGCATATGGAAAGACTCCTTTCCGTGTGATGACTTCATCGGTTAGATTTGGATATTGTTTCTTAAGATTTTGTGTTAGTGGAAGAGACTTTAGATTTTGTACGAGAGAGGCCAGTGATGCAGCCATAAATTGGTAGGAATCTAAAAATTTTATATTAAAATAGACCGTCTTATTTTCTTTGGTTTTATCGACGGGTACTTTTGCTGTCATGGCCATAAACTTTTCTCTCGTTTGAGCTATTACATCAAACTTCCACTCTTTCATTTGACCTAAACCTCCTTTTATTATCATATGGCTATCATAGCCCTTAAAATTATGGAAAATGACGGGTAATGTACGCCGCTTCATCCTCAGCGAAAAATTACATTTTGAACAGAGTGCGTTTCTAAATTTACCAGTAATGTGATCATGGTCGCACACTTTCTTAATCTTATCATCAAATGTTTTACTACATTTGGAGCAAACGTTGCAACTATCAAACTTAGCTTGATCATCTGCTGTCATATGCAATGATCTGCGATAGAGTTCACCATCATGTTTTTGTTGAAATTTTACAGCCTGTTCGAGGAATTGTAGGAAATGGTAAATACAATCCTCACCTTGCCAGACGCGCATTTTATTTTGCCTACCCCTAAAGTGATCATGCCATACTTCATAGCAGGAAATGGCTGCTGGTCGATGGATGTTATCATCGATATAACATTCGATGTCAGCATAGATGACACGAAGAGGACTTAGTTCATCGCCATTCTCTCTATATGAAAACTCCTTATCTTTGGGCATGCGTTCCATTTGCAGTTTACCTCGCTTACACCACTCATAATGAGTTTCAAATTTAGTTTTCCTCCTAAAGTGGCGAATACATCTGTCGCAGTAATATAACTCTCTACTAGAGTTTTCTAAGTGGTGGTATAAGCGAGAGATTTTGGGAATACCGCAGTAGTGCCATTCCTCACTATCATCCTGTTTTACTAATAACAGGTTTACTATACGTTCATAACAACTCGAACGCGAGTTGTAGCGCACACCCTTCAATCCTTTTTCCCAAACATGGAGAACTATTTTAATGTTGTTCAATTTTTCAAATTTTTCTATATCTTTAATTTTCATATCGTCACTATTACAGTCATCGAAGTTTAATTCATTCTCCCACTGCCTATAGCTATATGTGCGATTTCGATTCGCATTGATGTCATTATAGTGGAGAATGGAGAGGACAGCATATTTAAAACATTGCGATTCGCAATCGACATTGATGACTGCTGTTTTGTTTTTTAAATTTTTTGGAAGTTTAAAGGAGCCTCGACCACTATGATTTCCTAATAAACTGATTTTAAATAAGGCGGACTCAATGCCGTCAAAAATGAGACCGCTATCGCGCTCGTTGAATTTATCAATATTTAATTTTAATCCTTGGATGTGAAAAGTTATCCAAGACTCATAGTCTACAGCCTCGGTTGCAGGAGAGGAGGGTATGTGAAACTCCAACCTCTCTATTATTTGTCCAGTATGGTGGTCGATTTTTACATATTTTATTTTAAGATAGATGAGCGCCTTCATCCTAAAATTGTCTAAATTGTTGAAGAGCGCTTCTATCAATGATGAATTTTGATGAAACCATTCCTCAAAGTTAGCAATGGTTTCTGAGGAGTCCATCTGGTAGTTCCTCACTAAATTATTTATGGACACTTCAGTGAGTCGGATAGAGGAGGTACCGTTGGTGTAGGTATCGTTCGTGTGTGTATGTTGAAGTCTGTGCGAAGATAGTTCAAAACGTGTCTCGAAAGACTGAGCGCACAAGTCGCAAGAAAAGGAGACGACGTTAACAGAATCATCCCCACCTTCGGAGATTGATGCCGGCTTAGGTCGACAAACACCTCGCTTGATGTGTCGGGTGAGATCCCATTTCCTCGTGAAGATGTGCCCACAGTCAGCACATTCCCACTCGTTGCCATGTCGCGACAGTTCTGAGGTGGAACTCACATCACCTGAAAGAGAAATCATTCTATCATCTCTGTTCAAGCCTCAGTGTAGTGTTACAACCTACCTTGACTCAATAACTCTAAACTTTCCTCGAGAAGGGAGGGCGTTGGTGATGAAGTTGATGCCTGAAATTGAGGAAGATGCTATTAGCCACACGTTTGAGGGAGATGAGAGAGGAAATCTTCAACTTACCATTTGAACGAAATTATGTTTAAGCTTGATACTTCAACAAGATAGAGACTTCACTCAAATTTGGAATTCACGAGATAGCAGTTCACTTGTATACCTCAAATAATAACAGAATTCGCTAGAGAACACTTCACTTATACGTCTCAAAGACAGAGTGAAATGATACGGATGTCACTTTACATATATATACTTTCATATTCATCATTCATTGGCTGTTCATTCTGATTGGTTGCTTGTTGATACTTAAGAATTAGAAAACATTTCAAAGTCATTATTCACAGTCAACATGACAAGCCCTCCGACAACACCAAACACAAAATTCTCTTCTCCATGCTCAACACCAAAGGCGCTCGTTGCACCAAACGCTCCAACGAAGGGGAAGGTAGAGAAGGTGTACCGACTGGGCAATATCAGAAAGTTATCATTACCAGCGGATGAGGAAGAGGAGAGTGTATGTGAGGAGTGTCCCGACTTAACAGGCGTGAGGTGGAAGTATCTCCAGTACGATACTGACGATGTGATGGAGATCACCAGCACGAAATTCCTCCACCAATTATGGGAGTGGTACACCCCTAACTCCCAGCCACGAACTATGGCGGAGTGGGAGTATATTGACAAAGTGAGGCTCGCAGTGGAAGAACGATTAAAGCAACTGAACTGTGTTTGTTATCTATGTGAAGCCAGACTCTGGGACGATATTGACGATGAAGACCTTTTGAAATACATGCCATAATAAATTTTTATTTCGTATTATCTTTGCTTTCATACTGACTTACTTGAATGGGACTTCAGTGGATGATTTAACCATGTATACTTTTTCATTTGGAAATAGTAGCACGCTTAGTCTAACTTGTAAATCTTATAACATTTCATATGGGCGATGATGGTAGATGAAATAGTGTTAAATAAAATTAAGATAGCTTACACTTCTGATACAGGGATAGCAATCGACTGCGATCCATGTGTAAAGAGCTTGTTAGACTGCGGAAGAGAGAAGTGTGTTATGTTGCGTGTGGCGCGTGAGTGTCCTCCCATTTCATTCCATTCATCAATTCGTCTCATTGATAGAGACAGGTAGAACTCATGGTTCTCATAACGTATGCAATGGAAAGTTTTAGGCAACCTTCGACAGTTGGCTAAATGTCGCCCTGGCGCGAATGCATACTACGTTGAGACAGAGGCAATCACTTGCAAACATGACGCAGAGAGGTTTAACAAGATTGACCATTGCCGAATGTCCCTTGCGGTATACATATGTAGCTACGGGTTTCACCGCCGCCCTTTACAGGAACGCCCGTCGAAAGGAAGTATTACACCGAACTTCATTTGCAACGTTCAAGTTGACTGATAGCAGATTCAACTTAATGATAGTATTCGCCAGTCCGAAGACTGCCCAGGGCAAACCGCGTGGAGGTTCTATCATGTCTTGCCCCATGGTGGCCCTTAAGAGAGCCGATGGTTCATTCTCGGGGTGTGAATTTAAGTTGACTATTGGCTGGAATAGTCAATGGGTATGACGGTAGGTTGTCATAGACCCTATACCACCTAGCTCGTGCTGGTGCATCTGGAACCTTTCGGATGCGAGTGGTATTTGGAGTCCACACCCCATCCGTCCAAACGATCTTCTCGATCTTCCCCTTCTTATCATCCTCTTCATCCCACTCGTCGAGGATGACGAACTCGGGAATGGCGTTGTCTTCATCGATGAAGACGGGAATGCTGTTGGCAGGAGACGTTGCTTCCATCGTGACTTGAAATTGAAAGAGAAGCGCTACAATCTTCTGGCTTATATAGGGTTTTCAACAATGAATTGCTCAACAGCGAATCAGAATGCTTCAGGGATAGCAATCGACTGCATAACGTTCAAGTTGACTGATAGCAGATTCAACTTAATGATAGTATTCGCCAGTCTAAAGAATGCCCAGGGCAAACTGCGTGGAGGTTCTATAATGTCTTGCCCCATGGTGGCCCTTATGAGAGCCGTTGGTTCGTTCTCGTCGCATCTGAAAAATAGAAAGAAAATAGATGAAATTATATTCAAGTAATAGAGATGATATTAACTTACCATAAATCAATTCAACCGGTTCGTTGAACCTTCGATGGTGGTGGCTGAGGCAGGTACTTGGCCGGCAACTTTCTCTTACGATGGCGCAATTCCTGAATGTCACCATTGTGTTTAATGCTTATGTGGAGACAGCGAATATCTGGCATTGCTCTTTCATAGCACTCGCTCGTTTTATCCAAATCCTCCGACTCCATTATTACATCGTCGATAATTTTGCTACCGACTACGGGGAGGTGGAGCGTTGTTCTTCTCTCCTTGACAGCGTTATTCTTCGCCTCAAGAAGAGCCATCTTCTCCTGCTCATGTTGGAGTTTGAGCGTCGCCTCCTTCGCCTTCATATTCTTAATGCATGTGGCCTGATCCTCTACGTGACTCTCACTCGCTAGAGCTCTCTTTTGGAAACCTTCCAACTTTAATACTTGAGCCTTAAGACTCCTAATTTCCGCCACCTGCTTTTTGAGTTCAAAATTCTCATCCCTTAATGCGGAGCATTCGTTTTTATAACGGGTCATTTCATCCTTCAGCTTCTTAATGGCATACTCTTGGCTAACCCTCGCCACACCATCATCCTTAGCCCACCGCTTGGCTTGGGCTTTGATACCTCTCCCTTTTTTAGGTGAGGAGTGCATTTTTGGCGCTGGCACTGCCCGACTCTTCACAATCGTCTTATCGGGTTTAGGAGCTATGATCGCCTCCTCGGGTTTGTTAAGGACGACCGCCTCTTCCGTTTCCGATTCAGATTCGGAGATTTCCGACTCAGAGCTAGAAGAGCTGAGGTGAGATGTCGTTGGCTGCTCATTCTTGCAGTCTTGTATGGCTTGAACTGCCATCTGCAGCTCTGTCTCCGCATCTAGGTCAACTTGTGGTCTTTCAACCGGTGGGATGATGACCTTCCCAACCTCTGAGGCATGCGTCTCTGTCTTCTCATCTTGATTAGGTTTTTCAAAAAGTGGGGTGATGGCTAACCCAACCTCTGAGGTGGTATAATTTTTCATCTTCTTAATGAGACATGTTGAATGCGTCTTATAGAAAAACTCGTTCAGGTTTCCCCTGACGAATTTCATACATGATGTGCATCCGCTCACCACAGCGACCTCCTTATGCTCTTCGGGAGAGTCGGGGAATTTATTTAAATGGCGCTTGAACTCGCCACCTCGCTTGACTTCGCCACATAGGCACTTTTTAAAATGAAACTTTGAATTTCCTCCCATTTTGTAACTTATGTATCTGTAAAGGAAGGATGAAATAGAATTACTAACAGGCGACATTGACAGTCATTTTTATAATCATACAGCTAAATTGTGAGATTGGTGGAAAGTGTCGAACCTTTGAATCCGTTACAGGCATTACTCAGAGGGGATCTTATCCCAACTCCAAGGCCTCGGCCCACAAATCCAACCTCCCGCGGACAGAGCGTGCGTCATATCACTGTGTTGGTATTCGGACCCCGATTTTGACATGAAAACCAGTGGATTGTTTACAAAGGTTGCAAATTCCAAGCCGAAGCTCGCCTCCCACAACTTTATAAAGGTCTTTATTGAAATCAGAAGGTTTGAAAACCCCGAAAATTGCCAAAAATAGCGAATTTAAATTTTTCAACTTTTTAGCACTATTTATGAAATTTTATAAGTAGTCTGTCACTTAGGGCAGGTCAATAGCGACCGAACCTTTTTTGAATCAAGTCAAACGGACTTGTAGAAGCAAAGTTACAAGCCTTTAAAGTTTTGGAGTCTTTTATGGCCTGGAGACGAAGGCCATCTCCTGGCTAACCTCTAAGTCTGACGGCTTAGCTGATATCAGCAATGAAATTTTCTAAGTCGGTTTCTTACAGAAACTCGGAATTTGGAATGTCCGAAGCTATCATCGGAGCTCAGAGAAACGACCTACCTTTGACAATCGTTCTCCTCTAAATGAAAAGTCTCTGTCGGTTCACAGCTTATATAGTGTGTGGCGATCAGCTGATGACGTAATACCCATCATCCAAACACTAAAAACCCGTCTATCTCCGGTTCTAGTGCTCCGATTGAGCTGGAAATACACCATTTCCATGTAGAATTTGACGCTGAATCCGAATCTGGCCTCCGTTTTCCCATCCGATGCTTCGTTTTGGCTCTACAGTAGGCAGCCATCGCAAAAATTCTAACTCGTTTTTTCCGAAAAATGTTGAAAATTTTTCTCTCCGATTGACTTGAAACTCTCCGATTGACATGAAACTCACCATACAGATAGAGAATTTCACGCTGATTCCAAATCTGAAATCCGTTTTCCAATCCGATGCTTCGTTTTGAAGCTAGAGCCCAAAACGTCCCAAATTCTAACTCTGTCGTTTTTCGCCAATGTCCCAAAATCTTAAATGGCGTCTCACATCTAAACGAAGACAGATATGAACAAGCCGATTCTTTCAGTGAATTTGTCTCACTCTTAGCTTTCAAACGAGCTATGGCACGACTAAATCCGTCCACTGGAAGCCAAAATCGAAGCGAGCTGTCCAGAGGGGGGGGACGTCAGCGAAAATTTTTTCTCTCCGATGGCGTTCAAATTCACCATACCGATGCAGAATTTCACGCTGAATCCGAATCTGGCCTCCGTTTTCTCATCCGATGCTTCGTTTGGGCGCTACACACCAAAACGTCCCAAATTCTAACTCTGTCGTTTTTTCGAAAAATGTTGAAAATTTTTTCTCGCCGATTGCCTTGAAACTCACCATACAGATAGAGAATTTCACGCTGATTCCAAATCTGAAATCCGTTTTCCAATCCGATGCTTCGTTTTGAAACTACAGCCCAAAACGTCCCAAATTCTAACTCTGTCGTTTTTCGCCAATGTCCCAAAATCTTAAATGGCCTCTCACATCTAAACGAAGACAGATATGAACAAGCCGATTCTTTCAGTGAATTTGTCTCACTCTTAGCTTTCAAACGAGCGATGGCACGACTAAATCCGTCCACTGGAAGCCAAAATCGAAGCGAGCTGTCCAGAGGGGGGGGGGGACGTCAGCGAAAATTTTTTCTCTCCGATGGCGTTCAAATTCACCATACCGATGCAGAATTTCACGCTGAATCCGAATCCGGCCTCCGTTTTCTCATCCGACCACTCCTTCCACTCGAAACAGCCCATTTTACAACCCAACATTCAGCAGATTGCACGAAAAACATCACACACTATAGCCTCAAGACTAATCCTGGCGGTCGCCCAAGTCCACCACGACACTCTGTCGTTCCAGAGGGGGGGGAGTCAGCGAACAGTTTGTGAACGTGGAGCCACCTGGCCGGCACACCACGGCAGACTACAACCTCTGTCGTTCCAGAGGGGGGGGACGTCAGCGATGGCGGCCATCTTGCGCTATCTGGTGTTTGTCACTTGCTTACTACTGGTGTCTTTCAAATTAATTAAGCGACTGCTGAGAACATCTTGGCTCATAATTTTGACGTTAGTTCTAAAGTTTGAACTTGGGATGATTTTTAACTTTTTCAAGTAATTATCAAAATTGTTTTGTTGCTACACTGCACTGCATAATATTAGAATTATAGTTGGACCTTTTTTGTCATTATTTAGTTATAAATCGCTTTAATTTCTTTTCTTCTTAGGAGATGATCGAGGAAAAGCTGGGAGTCACTTCGGAAAAGGAAGACGAAATGGAATGTTTAATCCGTGGATGCGTCTTCCTACTCAACAATATTCACGACGAAGTCTTCTCTTACGACAGAACACTTGTACCAGCTTATTGTTTCCAAGCCCCCAGCTTTGCACGGGAAGATTGTTTTCCATTTCTTCTGGTCAATATCGGTTCAGGAGTTAGTTGCCTTAAAGTGGAAAGGTGTGTATTATACATGCATTTTAACTAGAAGTTTGATCTGACTGGTCTGAAGTTCTTACATTTCGATGCATGACCACAGCACTTAAAGTGGCGGTAGGAACTGACCGTTAGGTACAGGTAGTTCACGTCCATCCCGCCGATTTTTAGTTAGGAACTAAATATTGATATGATAACTACAGTTGATTAGTACAAAGAAATTCAAAGTAGCTGTTCAAAATGCCTACATTAGAGGCCACACGCGCCACACACAAGTTGCAGTGTTTGAAAAAATCTAGTGGTAAATATATTCAATGATTTCCGTGAATAGGTATCGCAGTAAACTTTCCTAACGGATTTTCGTGCGATTAGGTGAAACTTGCTACTGTTCACTCAGCCGTTGATGTGGAAAGTGGCTTCATCTCTACAAAGATCGGGTAGATTGGTCCTGTGCATGAGATCGCGGAAGAACAGAAAATGTCTCCATAAATCGAGATTTTTAGTTCCTTAAGGCTCAATCTGGAGATGATTCTTTTTTTGAATTTTTCAATAAACGATCGCCAAACATATTCACAGCTGAAAGCTCCGAAAAAGACAATGCAGTAGCCATTTCAGCAGCAGTCAAGTCTTAGTGTTCCATGACAAGTATAGAACGATGCAAAACTGACAATAAATTGAATTTCCTCGCAACAATTGACTGAGGGACTCAATATTTCATGAATTCAAATTCTTGAATAAGTCATGACTAATTCCAATTTCTTTTAGCGAAAATTAGAAATTTAAGTAATTTCCATAGAAATGGAATCAGAGGTGTGTGCTATCAATTGCTTTCTTTTAAAAATCATCACCCAAGGTCGACCGGTTCAACGTGAACACCCTGTGTATGGCATACAATGTGCTTGCGTATGGAAACATTTTTGAGTTATGTAATGTTAAATATCAAATGTGAGGAGTAGCTTAAGAGGGCCGAGTAGTTTGATAGAGACAGTCCAAAATCGTCATAGGTTCATTTGTAGAGGGACCAATGATTGTTCCTGTGCGGATTTGTTCCCTTGTCTTACCGACGCACTGTACAATGCTTTCAGCTTTTCAAAAAATCTCCTCGGATTGAAATCAACCACTGTGTCACACTTAATGCCATCTAAATTGTCCAAAAGCAGTAAATATTTGATTCCATTGTGTACTATAGCACGTAAAAATTCGTTTTTCATTTCCATGGCAAGATTGGTTAATGTTGCATTCATGAAATTCATTTTTTTACAACATGCTCGTGCATGTGCGTTGTGTTAGATGATCGCAAATGCCAATATTTTGCTTTTACATTTGATCGCGCGTGACTGGTTGGTCTATGTGAACTACTCTTCATAAATCAATGCTCAAGATGAAACCTGTCACTATATTCATAGTCGGACACCAAAAATAGACTGTTGACAATGTTTTCGCAACAGTGATTGATGAGATCGAGATCTCCACGGCTGTTTTGAGAAACTAAAGGTGTAATCTTTATGACTCCGTTACGCTCATTTCCGATTGTTAGATAAAATTATAATAATGAACAAATGTATGGTTTCTGATACACGGAAATATCAATTTCAGCACAGTTAACTGAGGTTTTATTGCATCAATAAACATCGTGAAACCGCCTCTTTGTACAGTTGATCTTATGCCAAATGTCGTTGACTTACAAAAACATTATATTTTAGTACATGTTTGCTAGGTAGGCTGAAAACACTCAAAAGATTAAATACGTCGATCTGTTACGCGCCAGCATTATTGCTTAGCTCAAAATCAACTTTCTCACTGTTTTGATGTCGATTTAAGTAAGAAAACAAGGAATTTGTAAAAGGGTCCAGTGCCCCCGCCCTCAGAGAGTTCAGAAGAAGTTCAGGTCTCTGGGAATAAATGGACTTAACCCCTTAACTTAAGGTTAGCATGCAACAATTACTAAATAATGAACATGCAAATTTGAGCGATCTGCACTGACCATGAAAGCGCTCATTAAGTTTCATAAATTTCTGATTTCATTTTTTAATACACAGTAGACCAGGGATGCACGGATTTGAAAATTCTTTAACCGACCGGGACCAGATTTGCCGGATTTGAAATGTAAAGCGAATCCTCATATCTGAAGTCGTTTTATCCTTTTTTACAGGATATGCAGTTGTTTAAGGTGTAGATTGGTTACCTTTGGTTCATGAAGTTTAGCCGCGGACGATTTAATCGATTAGTATAACAGTAAAAGAAGTCGTTCGAAATGTCTTAATGCAGCACTGAACTTACAATGCATCGTATTATGAAGTATACTCGTATAATTATTTCTTGTAGCGAAAAATGTAAAAATTTCCTGGTTTGAGTTTGTGAAAAATGTGAACTTTTAAATATGTTCGCACTACGAAAACGTTTGAGCCAGACAATAATGCTTGCTTGAATACTTGCGGTAGCACTGTCGCGAGCCTTTCATGCGTGAACAACTCAATAATACGTGCAAGAAGCTGTATTGCAGACGTGCATAAATTTATTCATATACTTGATTCCATCCAAATAACGTGTGAGCACTGAACCTAGTAATCACAGTGTATCGTCTTGTGACGTCAGTGCAAGTTATAAAGTCGGAAAAGCATGCATGAAAGTATCGAATCATATGACGAACCGATGATGCTAATGCTGTCAAAGTCATCAGACATCACCAACGCTCGGTCAATGACAAATATGACAATGAATAATTATCTATTTGTATATCATGAATTAAAAAGTCACTTTTCACTAGCACAACATGTTTCTGCATATGGCATACGTCTTCAAGTGATACTACAACAGTTGAGAAGTAGGTATTTATGAACACGGCTGATGGTGCGCGAAATTACAACGACGACTGATAGATAGGACAGTAAAGACAATAAAATCAAAATCATTCCCTTAAGACATCTTGCATGAGATGTTTACGTGGATATCTGCAATGATTGACTTGGAGAGTTCCAAAGTCAATGAAAACAGATGAATTTCATAAAACAATGAAATCAGGCATGATGACATTGATATTTGCGATGAAAAGATGAATATCTACAAAATTTACAAACATAGAGACAGAGGATAGGGACGTCCTCCGTCATTCATTAAAATCTTCGACTCATAACTTTTCATGATTATAGACTCGATTAATCTGGGAAGGGGTACTACTGATTATTTGAAAACAGTCTGGTAGGTGGGTGAATATGCATGCTCACTTCGGTAGGAGTAGGATAGGCGTTAACATGCCCATTCATTCTGATGATAAAGTGACGCATTGAGCTGTCGATGCGTGTGCACTTCTCATAGTGCACACAGGCATACTTGTGAGCACTACATTCAATTTTAATTCGGCTTTCACTTTATCTATTCATGAAAAAATTGAAGTTTTATTAGTTCTGAAAAAGGGCGAATGCGAGTTGAGTAGTATCAGGCAAGATTTTGTTGATGTCTCTGATATGTCGGTTCAATTTAGACTCGTTTTCGGCAATGTAGGGTAGCCTCCAATTCACAATGTTAGACTGAGTGTCAGGTTGGATGTCAGCTCTAGCAGAGTGCTTAGCTTCGATCTCCTTCTGCACCTAGCGGAAAATCGTTTTCGATAAAGAGGGAACGAATAATTTTCAAAGAATCGGCATAAACTTAAGCAGTTGTATTTATTCTGACAGCCCTACAAATCAGAGAGCGCACAGCTGCCAAGCGATATAATTTTGGAGCACACGCGCAAGCAGGAGTGTGAAGGCCGGTATTAGTCTCTTTCAAATGCCAAGTCCTCGTTTCTTGAGCCTTATGTTTCCTAAAAGATCAGAGAATTATCGATTTCTTATCCAACTGTGAACTGGATATTGCGGTGAACACTGTTAATAAATTTGAAAAAAACAGGAATATCAAACTGCTCGTCAAAAATAACAAATATATCATCGACGTAACGTTTGTAAAATTTTCGCTGATCATCAAATTCATTGAAACGAGATTCTATCAAATTCATGGCAAAAGTTTCCATTGTGGGGGCGAGACAGGATCCCAAAGAAGGACCTTCAGTTTGAACAAACAACTGGTCGTTGAAACTGAAGAGGATGATAGAGCACGTAATTTTCAAAAGATCACATTAAGTCTGCCTTCTGACCGGAATGTCGGAATCGTCAATGAGGTTTAAAATATGATCAATTGTGTCGTCAACAAGGATATTTGCAAAAAGATGTTTTACATAGAAACTGATCATTTTACAGTCAGGAAATCTTATCTTTTATCGAGTTAACGAACTCGAGAGTATCCTTGACGGAATAGTTCATCGGGATAAAAAGTTTTAGTGGTTTTCTTAATATCTACTTCACAAGTTGCTGTTGCAAATGAAATGTAGAATATTCATAAATCTTTGTTAGTTCTACGTCAGACAAGAACCAATGTCGCGTGGTCCGTCAAACTTGACGGGTCCACACTACTAACTGCAACTACTCGTAGTGCCAACTGTGGCATTGAATTCTCAGAGCAACTTGTTTTGATACGTGTGTTTTTCACGAACATTATCAGTTGCGTGTGTCATGTGCACAAGGCGCATAGTTTGTGACTGCTGGGTCGCCATCGCATAGGTTTAGGTGCGCTAATCATCTGATTTTGGATATAATTAGCGCAGCTCACGTAGCAAAATTCTAGCGAATATAAGCTTATCAGCACCTCATAAAAGTTGGTGATTATGCTGCAGTAATGTCCGCTAAGTAATGTCCATCTGGAATGAGTTGAAAAGTGCAGTAGAGTCATCAAGTTCACACTTGAAAGTACTTGTAACCACTGCTTTGTATGCAGGTGAACATGCAGACGTTTTATGTACATTTCAATCCGTGTTCGTCTTCTCTTTAAAATTGTACATGAAACATGCTTCATTTAAAATGAATTTCAATAAGTGGAATTTCATCGGTGACATTTTCCGACTTAGGTGGTTACTTCTGTGGACAAAATACATACAATGTACAATGTGCATTGTAGTTTTACTAGGGTGTAGGAGGAGATCGAACGTAAGCACCCTTCTAGAGCTGACATCCAACCCTACACTCAGTCTAATATTGTGAGTTGGAGGCTACCCCACATAGCTGAAAACGAGTCTAAATTGAACCGACATATCAGAGACATCAACAAAATCTTGCTTGATATACTCAACTAGCATTCGCCCTTTTTCAGGACTAATAAAACTTCAATTTTTTCATGAATAAAGATAGTGAAAGCCGAATTAAAATTGAATGTAGCGCTCACAAGTATACCAGTGTGCACTATGAGAAGTGCTACATCGACAGCTCAATGCGTCACTTTATCACTATAAGTGGAATTTCATCGATGACATTTTCCGACTTAGGTGGTTACTTCTGTGGACAAAATATATACAACCTACAATGTACATTGTAATTCTGTAAAACCTTCGAGTAGCCTACCTATAGCCAGGGATTGGTCAATTTGCTGGCGCCAGCATATTTTTGCTGGCTGCTGGCATTTTATTGTATGATGCTGGCGCCAGCAACTTTTTTAATTTAAGTACATATGCATGCATTTATAAGAATATACTAATGTATACCTCGCTTCATCAAATCAGGCTTGCACAGCATGCTTCAGCAATGAATTTTAATTTTTACGATGGTTTTTAAAATGTTCTGCGGACACATATTGTTCTAGCAGGCTTTATTCGAAAACCAGATAGCTTCCCACCCAACTAATGAATTATAAACTTGAATTCTTAATTGCTCGATGATTGAGAAAAATACAAAATAAAAATTCATTTTTGAATATATCAAGTATCTATTACCATTCTACTTATACATGTATATATGAAGCCTTATAAAAATACAAATGAGAATAGAATGAAAAAGTTCAAAATCTAAACATCTTCCCAATCAAGCGCAGCGATTTCTTCTTCCATTTCAGTTTCGATTTTAATATCAGTTCCTCCTTCAACTTTCATCATTCGCTCGATGTTGTATCGCATAAACAACTGGTCGTCTAACTTATCTATAGAAAGATTTGCGCGAAGCCTTCCATGGAGAAGACGGTGTTTCGAAAATGCTCTCTCCACACAAGCTTCAGAAACAGGGATTTTCCTGATGATGTTACTCAGCGTACGATGTACTGGAAAATCACTTCGTTTTGTTTGCTGTTCCAGAAGATGCATGTCCTCAATATGCTCCCTTTCCTTTTCAAACGCCACATGTTGACTGCCGGGCAATGTAGACTTGGCCCAATCATTAAAGTCAGCAGCTGTCGACAGATTATTTTCTCGTAAGATTTCACAATCGTCGAAAACGAATTCCTTTAGATGAAACGCAAGATTAAATAGAGGCTGCAATTTGAAAAAAGCTATCTTTTGTTGAACGCTGCCGTAAGAGATTCTTTTAGCTCAACAGCGTAAGTAGAATTATCATTCCAAAATTCTTTTATTTTCGAGAAGCTGGTCACGACATCAGTTACTGTAGCCGAGTCTCTTTGAATATTATCTAGCTCAGAACATATAATTGCTAATATGTTCACTGTCTGTTCAAGTGCGGCTTGTTGAATTTCGGTCCCTATCCTTTTTTCCTTAGCAGTTTTTATTGCGTCAAAACGAGACGACCAGCGAGTCGGAGAATATCGCGGAATCTCATTTCTGCGGATGATATCATCCACAAGTTTGAGAGAGTCTCTCACAATTGGAATGGTTTTGAAAATGTCCATCATCAATAGGTTCAATAAATGGACTGCACAACCGACTCTGACAACGTGCTTCTGATCTAATTGAGTTATACCTGCCTGCATATTCCTTGCGTTATCTGCAACACATGCAACAACCGTTCTGGAAGAGCATACTTCTTTGATGACAACATCTATTTCTCTCTTTATATCCGCAGCGGTCATCCGTTTCATGACTATGCTTTTCCAATACCAAATTTCTCCACCAGAATTGAGAATGAAGCAAACATGATGATTCCCGCTGACTTTATTCGTCCACCCGTCCAGTAGAATAGATGTGAATTGTCCTTTGACTTGATCTGAAAAAAGATATTTCGTCTAGAAAACTGAAATCAAACAATGACATGCATATTTGTGCCAGAGTACGTTTAAAGTACAGTATAAATTGATATGAATGTTTCCTCCAACTTGATCTGAGATTGATAGTTTGTTGTTGTACATGTAACGAATAATAATGGAAGATTCCGACACTAGTACAAAAAATGCATGATATGAACATTAAGTCTAACTACTAAATCCCATCTCCAATTATACATGTATTTTCTTATCTTCCTCTAGGCTCATTTTGCTTGTTATTTTTAATTGTGTTCGAGTCAATCGTACTATCACGTAGCTATATTTGCTATATATATTTAAACAATATTTACTGGTTTGCAAAAATTCGTACATCTTAATCCTGCAGCCTTGCAGCAAAATCACCACCCCGCACCACAGAAAGCCGTTGGTTGAATAAAAATGACGGATTAGACGATTTTGAAAATCTGGGAAAGAGGAGATAGCCCACAAGTACCATATATTCTATAGCAATGAAGTCGGCAAGAGAGGCAATAGTACCTACAGATGTCGTTAGGTATTTAACAGAAGGAAGTACAAATAACTACTTTGTTTCTGTGTCTTAAGATATTCAATTTAAACATTTAGCTTGATAATGGAGGTCTTGTGTATTATGAAGCTGATAAAATGATAAAAAGTCGTCAACACAACAACATTGCTCATCTTATGTAAGTTAGATTTTAAAGAATTTAAGAAAAATTGTAAACAAGCTTACCTTCAATCTTATGTCTCCACTCCGAGGCAAGCTCTGTAATCCGTGCAGAAATTCTCTTACGGTCGGTTACAATACAGTTGTATGCCCATTGAAAATAAGGATCCTCAACAATGTCAAATGGTATTGGATGTGCGCAGCAGCAAGCTGCGATGGCTTGACGATCCAATGGTTGTAATGTTGGTAATCCACTCTTACTTGTTGATGGAGAAAAAAAATCAGTAATTTTTCCCGCTTTTGCAGGCTTGCTTGAATTATCTGCGTATTCAGGATGATCTATTTTCAAATGGCGTTTTGACGAAGATAAATGTGAATGTGATGAACGAAACGCGAGCTTTTTAGAACAATGATTGCATTTCATTTGATCACCATTTTCGCGCGAAAAGTGCTCCATCCTAGTTGAATGTGACGTGATAGATATTGTGATTTCAAGTAGCCCCTCTTGTCTTACTACAGAATTAGAAAGCTAACCAATCAAATTGATCCTCTTTAGCCGAGGTAACATAACGTCACGCGCTCTCGTCCAACATCTGTGGCATTACTCATCACATCAAATCGGCTGATTTTTTGTTGTCAATCCGTGGTACAGTAATAAATGAAAACAGAATCATTTCCATGAAGCATTTATTCACTATATGATGATCAAATAGAATCAAATCTGGATATTGGACTATCTACAACTCAATATCATACAAAACTTGAAAAAAATTGCGTGCTGGCCGGCCATGGCCAGCAGTCATTTGCTGGCTTGATAGCCAGCACCGTGCTGGCTCCCATCCCTGCCTATGCCCATTATGTTACTTATGGTTTACGGCTCACTTTAATTATAGGATATCCACAACCTGTTAAAACATATTTAGTCAGGGAAATGCGGTAACTCCGAGACGACCACCACAGAAAGCCCGAAAAATCCTTTATGACTACAAGAAATTACATGATATCGCTTCACAGCTTGGTGATTCCTTTAATCCACTGATGAAAACAGACATGTTAAGCTGTTGTGGATTGCAAAATATTTTAAGTGACCAATGTCATATTGATTATATTAATGCGATTAGTCAATACAATCCTGGAATCCCTTAGTAAATTATCGATGTTCAATTTCGGGATCCTGTAGTTTCTAAACTCCGGGAACTGGTGGACTTCAGTGCATCCATGCTGACCAAGTGACTGAATTTCAAACAAGTATATATACAAAAAACCTTAGTTCAATATCCGAGTGTCTATTGATAACACAGATTCTTATGAATATACAGATTTGCAATATCCTCCATATTTATATTAGAATGTTTATAGACAGCATTTATAATATTTACCAAAGCTTGTTTTACGCACTGGCATGGAATTGGTGCATTGAACCGATATGACATGTTTCTTCTAAACTTCTTAAGATTTTTTTAAACGTTGCATGACATTTGGCCTGAATACGTGTTCCTGACACGGCATGAAAATCCGTCTACTACATTTTTTAGAACAACCTCAGAGGTCTGGATACTTGATGCTCATTTTTCTTAAGACTTGTCTTGTTCTTGCGGATGCATGAAACAAATCTCATATGATGCATATGTATTCATTAATGTCAAAATTCAATTCCTCAGTGACACACAATATTCTCGCATTGGAGGAACATCCTTGGGTGGCGGCACCTTTTGGGGAATTGGTTCGCTACTTACAAATATCTACGATTTCGACGAGTTATTGAGAGTAGCTGAGACTGGCGATCACCGACGGATTGATATGTTAGTTGGAGATATCTATGGTGGATCCTACAGCTCTCTTGGACTACAAAGCGATATCATAGCTAGCTCATTTGGGAAAACTGCACGACAAAGCGGTACGTTATTAGAGGAATTTTATAAGTAGTTTACGTTGACATCATTTCATGCCACAGAATTTACTGTTCCGACTCGGATCTGTGGATTCTAATGTGTGGATATTCACTTGCGCAGATTCCGGTACTGATGCAGAAAGTGACAAATCAGGTGGATCTCCATTTAAGAAGGAGGATCTTCTAAAAAGTTTGCTGATCACAATCAGCAACAATATTGGTCATATTGCATATCTTCTGGCGAGTAATCACAAACTTTCGAAGATTATATTTGGAGGATTTTTCATTCGCGGTCATCCAACAACAATGAACATGTTGACTTATGCAATCAACTTTTGGTCTCGTGGGGCGATGCAAGTAGGTACATATTGCTCTAAATTTGTGTAATCTTGTTGTTTTAAATGTTTCCTAATCCACCGCACTATCCATTAAGAGTTCATGATTTTATGGAGTATTTGATTTCGTCTTTTGAACTTAAATGCTTTCTAAAGCCTTTTCACAGAAACATATTTAAATGCTTTCAGGTCAGTTTTGAAGGAAGTCGGGTCAGTTGTTACTTCGCTAAAAAGTAATCAGACCAAAATGTGTATTTTTCATATAAGCAGTATATTGCGCTTAAAATGCAACTTAAAAAATACACCAGTCCTGCAGTCAAGAGGCCAAACTAGCGATGGCCTAAATTGCCTATACCTACAGGTTTTTTCTATTCGTGCGGACAATTCTTGTGTTACTAGACTATTTTCATGATAGAAATAAAATCAGCAGGATATTTCGCCCTCCTGAAAACTATATTCAAACAAATACCCAGTTTGAACTTTTACCAAAGCAAGTGTTTTAAATATCAGCTGATTCGTGCGAGTACTTCCCGAGATTATGGAAAGAAAAGTTAGACTTTTAGAGAAAGAAATAGAGTAATTTGGTTACAAATACATAGTGCAAGTATAAAGAGCAAGTATTGACGATGATCATCAAGGATATCGTTGGCAATAGGACAATCGATCTTGAACTTCTTATATGTCCAGCTAAGTTCTATATTTCCATATGTCAAAAATGCACATGAATTATCCACATGCACTTTCTACTGAAAAACTAACAAAGTACTCTGCCTCATTTGTCAACATGTATCAATTGGTTTTATTACATTTAATTCATGAGTTAATATCAGTAATCAACTTCATTAGGTGACTGAACTGGAGGTTTTTTAAATTCACCATTGCTTGATCAAAATCAAAAATAAGATCTCTCCCTTTTTATGTCACGAGGTTTTATTGTAAATAAAATAAAGTGACCCGACGCGTTTCGTCTTAAAGACTGTCTCAAGGGTACACTGACACGGCTACATGATGCGGGTTAAAAATGGCTTTAAACCATATCAAAATAACAGAAAAATAAAACCATTGGATAAGCCTCCTAATTGGATAAACTTATCTTTAGACTTTGTCAGCGATAGCTGTAATAGAAAAATGAATAAACTTAAACGTAAATATGGTCTGCCCATGAGAATTACAGCCAGACCAGGCAAGAGACTACAGAACACAATAAAATCTAAAATAGATAATAAAGACTTTTGTCAATGTGACATTTGTAAACAGATCGGTCCTAAATATAACTGTAACGACAAATATTTAGTTTACGAATTTTCGTGTAAAATTTGTCAAATAAAGTACATTGGTCAAAGTAGTCGACCTTTTCGATCACGGTATAATGAACACGAACGTAGTGTCAGAAATAGAGACAAGAAAAGTGCCCTGAGTGATCATCATCTAAAACAGCATACCGCTGAAATGATGGACATTAATTATTTCAACTGCAGTATTTTGGATAAACAGAAATCGGCGATATCTACTAAGACGGCTGAATCTCGCTGGATTGCGTCGAAAATGCCAAATTTGATGAATAGACGTCATGAGCTAGTGTGAGGAGATATCAAATCCAAGACCTGAGTATATAACCCGCATCATGTAGCCGTGTCAGTGTACCCTTGAGACAGTCTTTAAGACGAAACGCGTCGGGTCACTTTATTATATTTACAATAAAACCTCGTGACATAAAAAGGGAGAGATCTTATTTTTAATTTCGATCAAGCAATGGTGAATTCTGTAATCAACTACGATTTTTGCATGGTTGATTATTTGTCAAAAATATTCGGTCGCACTCTGCTAGAGCTATGAAACATTAATGTTTGAATAGCTCATTGAAACGTTTGTACCCATCTTGTTATTTCAAAAACCCGGTTACAATTTCATGTAGTCCAGCATCTAAATTTGATGTAAAATAGTTGACGTTTGTAAACTTGTTATAGTAAATAGTTATAAATAGCTATAAATATTTATAAATTGTTATAGTAAATAGTAAACTAGTTATCTCGAAATAACAATATGCATGTACGTTAAAGAGACTGTTCAAGCACTAATGTTTCATATCTCCAACAGAGTGCGGCCGAAGATTTTTGAAAATTAACCATGTAAGAATCACAGCTGATTGTTGATAAGCGTAGCGCTTATTACACGTCCTTTACCGTGAAAGTAGTCATCTTGCTCAACTGAGAATGAACAAAATTTAATCTACCAAATAATCCTCAAACTTACGTGAAAATTTTACCTCCTGTATCCCGTTATATCCAAATGTCTGGGTATTTATTGGATACCTTTAATGGCAGGCTATTTTCAATGAAGCTATAGAATAAATTAAAATCGCCTGAAGGGTTCTCTTTCTTAAGTACTCCAGGTCCACCCATGGTAATTTCATAAGACAAGGCTTGAAAATTAATTTATCTTTGAATACATGAAAAATGCATGCTTTCTCTGATTTTCACAGGCTTTTTTCCTCAGACATGAAGGATACTTAGGAGCTATTGGAGCGTTCTTAAAAGGAGCCGAAGAGGACGCCAGTCGTCCTCGCAAGTGGACTGAAAATTATTACGGTTCCACAGGTGCTTTGTCTCCTTACTCTCGTCCCCGTGGTCTGAGCATCGATCATCTCGAGTTAGATCACGTGGATCAGGAACTTGTGACTTTCGTACATCTTGTCGACCCATTCACCTACAATCCTGATTCCTGGATACTTACTAGCGAGGAGGAGGCAAGATCATATTGGCTGAAGATATTTCGAGTGAGAAAAATTCTTTTTTCGTGGCTGCAGATAAATGCGATTAGTCTCGTAATGTTTGTTTTCGTGAACTAAGACAAAATTTTCACAAGTAAATTCAATGATAATCATCGTAAAAATTTTGCGTCTTTTGTACCCCGAATCCGCCACTGAAGGAAATTGAGATTTTTTTCAATGCCGGGTTTCTTCTATCATAATCTTTGGAAACGGAGAATCATCTCGATTCTTCACCCCAGCATTTTGTTGCAATTCGATCGTATAGGCAATCAATAGGAATAGGAACTTTGAACTGAACAGAAGCAGGCTATCTGGCTTCAATCAGATCGAACATTCCATAGCAATCATAAAGCGAATCGCAGACATGGCGTTGATGTAATCTGATATGCATCGATCGAAACTCTGTCACAAGCAGTGCTGCCACTCCTGCGTAAATTTACGCAGTGCGTGAAAAAAATATTTCTGCGTGAAATGCGTGGGATTTTGAAGAGGTGCGTGAAGGGAAATATGGATAATACTTACATATGATCTGCAAAGGAATATTATATAATTTTGTATCGTATCATGAATTTTCCATGGTTTCCTATTTTCCATAAGAATATACATACAGTAGCCCCTACAATTATTTAAAACTAAGTTTTCTGCTTTCAGTATTGTTTTTTTTTCCAATGGCTGATTGTGGTGGCGGGTAGCATGGATAGTGAACATTGTATGTTGTTTTGCGATCGTTACGACATTGCGTTGATATTGATCAATTCCTCTACGAAACTACTGTTGTTACAATTTTCCTTTGAGTGAAGACCTGGTCCAAATGGGCTTCAATGCTCATGCATCATACCAGAAGAGACTGAAAGAGGAGAAAGAGGCCGACAAGAAAAATCGGAACAAGCAGCGCGGAAGAGGAAATTGGAGGAAGAAATTGAGGAATAAATGGAAAGATCGAAAGAGCAGATGGCATTGTTGAACAAGCAAAAGCAAATAGCATCAAATATAAGCGAACTCCAAGAAGAAGAATTATCTGCTTCATTGATGATAGCTGAGTATCAAAAGAAACTGTCGCTTATTCAGATGAAACGCAAGAAGATTGAAAAAGACGAAAAGAAATTGACAGCGGAACAGACAAAATCAAAAGAATGAATCATAAAGAAAACAATTGAACAGTTTGCCAAAAAGTAACAGTACCCGGTTTTTTACATTTTCTCAAATATTGTTATCTTCAAAGTTTTTTTAGTTGAGTTATACAGTATATTTTGTACAGTGTGTAGTAGTAGCATGTACATGCATTGTCAGTACGTATAATCAGTAGGTACTCTTGTATTTTGTATTCGAAAGTTTGGACATTTTTATAGAAACTAGTAGAGCTGAGCATAATTCGTTAGAGCTTATTTTTAATCGAATAATTTCATTTATGAGCATTTTAGTAGACTGTACACTAGAGCTGCCTAACTCTTTGAGTTTGTTTTTTTACTATTATGGTCTTTTGATAGATATATTCTTTTGTTATATTTTGTTTTTACGAGTCTTACGAGTCTTGCGTTTGTTAAGTCTTTTGATAGATACTCTCTACCGATATTTGTTGTTTTCAAAATACATGTATTGATGAATCGAAAGCATTTGTTTTTCGTTGGATTGCCCAGCTGCAATATCTAATGTATGATTGATGTAGATTTAAAATGCGGAGCTAATCGTCTGAAGGAAGCAAGAGAATAAGTACAGAAAAAAATAGATTGTGCACTCTTTAGACTTACCATACATGTACTTCCATAACACATTCTCAACGCATGTTGAAGCATAATTTGACCGTATCAAGACGAAACGTTGTAAGCACCATGTGACGATTTTTCAGGAGAGTCGAAATAGAATTAAAAATTTTATTGTTCTTTATGGTCTTTATGGCTTCTTGTTCCTTTACGCTCCTCACCTTCATGCTTCAAAGGGTTTGAACACAGAAATTAGGGTACGTGACAGCTCGACAATACGCATTCCGAATATACAAAAGTCTCATTTTCGCAAAAATGTCGGTGACAACGTTTCGTCCTTGTCCGGTCGAATTGAAGTAGTTTCACTGATAGTAATTTAAGATCAAATTTATCAGAACATAAACACCACACAGCCTACACATACGGTTACATGTAGTTGTGAAGTTGTCAAAACAAAATTGAAGGGAAAAGTTGAACTTATAAACCTTGTCTTGTAAAGTAGATGTAGCGCTACATGTAACTGTTTAATACTCCTGCGTGAAAAGAATTCACCTGCGTGGGATTTTCTAAATATCAGAGTGGCAGCACTGGTCACAAATGATTGACCAGTGACCGCGAAACTACTCTGAAAAGCTAAATATTTTGTAAAATCAATGCGTGAGAAAAATCTCTTGTAAATGATGTTTGCCAACAGCTTGATCTCAACCTTTTGCACTGCATTTCTCAAGATTTTCTACACTTTTCAAGTCAAATTTGGAAAAAGCAATTTCAAATTCAGAATAATTAGAGCAAATTTTGGAACCTGTCTATGTTGTTTTTATTTTTTTAAACATTTATGGAGTATACACGAACATACTCGTAACTGCAGTCCATCATTTTTTTAATTTACGAAAAATTTCTAATTTACGTTTTCCAAAATAATCGAAGCGACATGAACTAGTATTATATTAAGTTTCGTTCTCAAGGCGACTATCTGTTTTGGCATTGCTGCATTACATATAGTGATGAGTTACTCTTTGGAAACTTGGCCTGGAAGAATGGAATTCAGTTAACAATCTCGGCTTTATTTGACTTAAACTTCATTTTCATAATCAAAGTGTGTACTTTTTTGAATTTTGCACCCTTTAAACAATTATTAGACTTTTGTTAGAATTTTTTTAAAATCGGGTTTTAGGGCAGAGGAAGCCGAAATCGTCATCGATTACATTTTTACAACACCTAGGCTCCCTACATACACATTGTTGGTGTCCTATCACATAAGGTTGTCCCTACATGTTGTTGGTGCCGTCACAAACACCGGATTGTCATATTTCACCATAGGAGGAGGGATTTTCATGCATGCTGCCTGCACGTTCTGATTACAACAATGCATTCGACAGCTTGTTGCACATGTTGTTCCCAAGGAAAACTCATTATTGTATGTACGAGTAACAATGATCTTGCGCATAGTCATAGTAACAGATCTAGCGCTTGTGA
Source organism: Prostheceraeus crozeri (assembly GCA_907163375.1). Taxonomy (NCBI): domain Eukaryota; kingdom Metazoa; phylum Platyhelminthes; order Polycladida; family Euryleptidae; genus Prostheceraeus; species Prostheceraeus crozeri. Next base: position 405,113 of record CAJQUW010000639.1, on the reverse strand, counting down.
TGAAGCTGAATTTGAAGGACTTCATACCTTGCGTCTAGGACCTTGCAGTTCAATATTATATCCTATTGAAGCTTGTTGGTCACCTGTAAAAGCGAATGTTAAAGCTTTTCTAACTGACCATTCGGGGAACTTCTAAGCGGTGATGAGACAAGGGGAGTTACAAATAGTGAGTTTCTTATGATTATTAACGCACTCAATTATAGCCAAAAATTCTATTCTCCAGCACTTGCACTTGAAGACATGAGGGTTGGTTTCTAATAGGTTTCTAACGATTGTTCGCGACTATGCTGGTATTTTGACAATTGTTTGTTATTCTGTTGAGCATGCGATGATAATTCTGCGAAAGATGTAATCGTGATATTGTTTGATGTAGAAGCGGCATGCTTTTTATACAGTATGCCTTTTCTATGATATACATGTATGATGTAATATTGTTTGACCGTTTTTGTCAGCACTTTGATTATTTTAGAAAGTGTATGCTAGAAAGATTTCGCAAGTTTTAAAGTGATAGTTTGCATGTACTTATACATATTAAGTCTTGATGCATATTCCATAAATGTTCCAAGGTTTTGACCAGTAGAAGCTTGTTCCGAAATTTGCTTTACTTTTTCTGAATTTGAGTTTCCTTTTTCTCAATTTGAACTTGAAGAGATGTAGTGGCGGGGATCTGGAACCTTACATGTTCTTCAGGTGTTATAACATATACTCAAATCAAATGAAGGTCCACTATAGTTACCAACTGAAACTACATTTGTACAAAGCGATTTTTTAGCTCAGATGTTGAAGTATAGCTTCATTTTCCATGAAAGTTAATTACAAACGTGAAAATCAATAAGAATAATAATTTTACCGGTGATGAACGTGCGCTATTTCTTGTCTGGAGATTTGATTTGACTGACATCAACACATGTTATTATTTCAGCGAACTTTTTTGGAGTAAGTTATCAAATATCTTAACCGCTTTTCTACCTGCTCAGGCTCAGTCATGATAAATTGTAGATTCTAATGCGAATCATCGGTATAAATGTCAATTTTGATATTAGAAATATTACAGCAGCCATTTTGACAGCTCATTACGACTGATTGCAGGGTTGGTCGGCAAAAAAAATTTTCCACTCGTATATTTTATTCGGGTTTATAACCGCGGGTTTTTTATTTTTTTTTTTAAAGAAATAATTAGGTTTTAATCTCTAGTTTATTTCGATTTCTTGAAAATATTCAGGTAATCACTTTTTCATAATTATACAAATTAATTGTAAAAATCAAACAACCTTGCACACATCAGTGTAATGTAAACCAAATAAAAATACATATCATGAGAAAATATCGTGAGTACTTAATATAGGTTACTGTATTTTATTTATACATGGTTATTCCCAGATAATTACAGCTGATCTAATCTAAAAACATATCAATTTAAGTATTCACCTCATTTACGAATAGTATACTTTTACACAAGATTGCTGTTATTAATCTTATATAGTTTTTTTCTAACTATGTATTATCAAGAGAGAAAGAACATTGTACAGTAAGGCTTAAAATTAAACTTTATGTAAAATATATGAAGATAGTCAAAAGATCTAAATGAGTCGCAGTAAACATCGATCACCAAATATCGTTTGTGTCAATACGTAACGGCAAAAAAAAAATAAAATTAGGCCTATACACAAATATAGGCCCAATAACAGAGAGTAATACTGATACTAAAGCTCAAAAATACGCAGATCGTTTTTGTCAACTATTCATATCAATTTTATTTCATTTTTATTTATTTATTTTTTTTTTTGATTACCTGAGGATGTCGTTTTGGTGTGGTCGAAAGATCAGGTCTAAATATGTACTGGGAGGACGCAACCGCTCTTCTTATGGTCCGAAGTGTCCGTCGCAGACGCAGCCTGCTGCTGCGTATCATTAATGACCGCGCGCCACACCGCACGCCGCACCCCCCGAATTCCCCATCATCTCACGAATGCCGCTACAGTCCGCTGTTGACAAATCCAGGCTTGGCTGAGTCCGCGAGTCAGGGATGGACAAGGCATGGCATCAGCGCAGGCGCTAAGTTTCGTTGCGCCAATGAAAACTTCGAACGTGACATTACATATTTTTTTTCTTTTTCCAATATAATTAGTGTAGTAAGAAACATTAATATTACGGAATTGTAACATTCCATATACGATATTTATGAGAAGAGGCCAATCAATCAAATAAAAAAGATGAATTAATTACATTTGTATTTAATTAGAAAAGCCGAAAAAAATGAATAATAATAAAAAATCCATTTTTCACCCGATTTCGCCCGATTTCACACGATATATTTCAACCCCCCGTTTCGCCCCGCGGTGGAGGCGGGTTGAAATCGGGTTTTTTTTCTTCTGTGGGGGGTTTTGACCAACCCTGACTGATTGCTATCAAAATCATTCGACAAGAAAGCATAAAATATTTTTTCAATCATTAAAGACAAGAAAGTGAAATTTAATTATGTCATGTATTGGAAAAGAATGCCATAATAGTATTTTGTTCTGTTCGATGATAAACTTAGTTTTGCACGGTATATCTTGAGGTAGCTCGTAGTTGTCACTGCAAGGTTATTTGACTGCTCGGTGCAAAATTTAATATGGTCGGTCTTCAATGAGTCGAGTTACGTGGATCAGTGGTCGTACGGCTGCGTGAATGTGAGAAAAAATGGGCTCCTGCGTGAAAAATCTGCGCCCATCAACGTGAATTTCATGAATGATTAAAGCACTTTTTACCATTACGTATTTTCTGGAAATTGGGATTCTGTTTGCGCCAGATATCCGTCAATCAGAAACGGAGTGCGTATTTGGTGATGGTTAGGATCTGCAATTTGATGGGAGCCACTCTGTTATGTGGAGATTCGATGTAGCTGAAGGGTATCTTCCATCACGTCATCAGAATATCACTTAATCGGAACCATCATTTAAAATGTATGTCTGGTGGTGCTCAAGATGTCCTAGGATTCATCAACTTGTTATGAGCTTAGGACAATACGCGATCATGCAGCGTCTTGTTCAAGCTTACTTGATTCCAGCACATTGCAACTGTGATGTCGAGCGAAAGTTTTCCATTCTGAGTGACAACTCCAGGATTAGGTGATAATGTGGCGAATGTATTTGTAGTATATCACGCACTATTGAAGAGTGAGAGAAGAGATCAAGGAAAAAGCCGATGAAGATGCAAAACGCAGGTCGTACGAAGGAAACCCAAAAGCTGAACAGGTGCAGGTTGGTGAAAGTTTAGTGTGTAGGTTGGGAAAGATCGGCTAGAAAGCAATGGAAGCTTCAAAGAAGGAAGAAGAAGCATGCCAGTTATTGGAAGAAGCTGAAAAGCTAGTGAAATCTGCGCAGATGTCAAAAATATCAAATTGAGACCAAGAGGAAATTAGTTGCGAAACAGTTGAAAACAGAAAAAGAGTCGCTGAGAGAGAGTCTTGTACAATATGTCTGCAAAATATATAAAACCAGAAAAGAAAGTTTGAAGCATTTTGTCGTTGAAAACATGCTAGTAGGTTGTTAACACTTACTCGGGACAAGGAAAAAATTGTACATGTATTTAAGACTTCATGAAAAACAAACTGTGACGCATTGCCATGAGTCAAATACATGCATTAATGCGGTTTATTCTATAAATGAAAAATGCCACAAAGATGTTGTTTGATGACATGACATATATTTTTATTGTCTTTCCTTTATGTGTCTTCGATGCTATTGTTTGGTGTAGCGCGCTTTCATTGAGATGTCTATGTCAAACTCATGCACATCTATGTATCAGGTGACAATGTTCAGTTAAAATGATTGATAAATGCATGTAAAGTCATTCCGGTGTGTTCGCCAGATGAGAACTGAACGAAAGGCCTCGCGAATATATGCCATGTTATCAAACAACATCTTTGCGGCATTTTTCATTTATACATCATACAAGGGGACTGCTTTCTTCCAGTTTATTCTTTCAATATTTCAATTTGAATTGTAAAATTATTGAAGGTTCATAAAGCATTGGAGAACTACATCGAACATATGATCTTGTACATATCGACAATGTAGAAACATTTCTCAGGGAGTCAACTATACTGTAGATATACTGTTTCCTCAAACTTAGGGATGAATTTGGCAATTTCTGATATCGAAACAGATCTGTAACAGAAAATACACAGGGGTACGGGGTTTGGGTGCATAATTACAGAAGATTGCCTTTTTATAAGTCGATGTTTTGAAGAGAATCCACTGTGACATAACGTATCAGGCAAAATTAAAAAAGGTCCGTGCGCTTCGCGCGCTCTTAGACTTCTTCAGCGCTTCAGATTTCCGGCTTTTAGTAGTCTGATTTTTATGTTTTGCGTTATAGTTCAAATAGTTACCAAAACAGTTATGGAAGTTGAATGAATGGAAGCCAAAAGAATCTCCTACATTGTAAAGATGAAGTTTCCTCTTTGACATGAACAGTTGTCTCTCTTAACTATTTGACAGTGAGGTGTCAACTACTTACATTTTAATTTGTCAACTTTTGATTTATTTAGGAAGCTCAGTAAATTTCTGTAAATTATACTGTCCCTGGTAGCCATGTACGTAATGAAAGAATAGTCAGTCGCTAAGCATGAACTTGTACTGTAGATTAAACTCATGAACCCTTTTATCACGTGCCGTACAAGTGCTAGTAAAATGTTTGCGATGCTTTAACTTCATTCGAGATATAATTTCCAGATAGATCTGCATTTACATATCTCTTTGTATCAATATTTCAATATTCGGATTTCAAGACTTCGGTAACTTTGTTTCTGCAAGGTTTCTGTTAAGTATTTGTACTTGTTCTTTTATTCCTATCAATTTTGAATTTTCATTTTGTTAACTATCATACTTAGACATGTTCTCTATGCTAAATTGATTTTTTTTAATCACAGAATGTAAAGTATGTATATCTTCACGCATCGTTTTTTCATGTCTCATGTAACTCAGAGGGTTTTTTGCATTCTTGCTATGTAGATTTCATGACTAATTTGCGAATTCCTGTTGCAAGTGGTGACAAGATAACTAAAGGTGAAAGTATTTCCGATGTCGAAGGATGTGTAGATAATGTATTTTAGATCGCCTTCAATGTGACGAGCATGGTAATGAAAATTTCCAGAGTTCTAGATATAAAACGTTCCAAAAATTCGACATGTACATCGAGAGATGTCGCCATTAGTCTACTTGAATTGAAAGGACGTGAATCACAATAATGCACATAGGTGTATAACACAATAATTTTCAGTTAATGCAATATGTGCTATGTGTTGTTTAAATCAAGACTCATAATTAACATATGATAATCTATTCAAATAAAATGACCCATATAAACTACTGCAGATTTCACTTTGCGATTCCATTATTTTGGACATGAGGCATACAACCAACACTACTAGCCATGTGCCGGTGGTCTCCATGGCACAGTGGTTAAGTGCTTGGCCAAGCGATCTTTCGTCTCCATTGATAAGAGTCCCAGAAGTGTCACGGGAAGTCAGCAGGAAGGTATTTGGGCTAAAAGATGACAGTGCTCCAAATGAAAGTCTGACTATATCAACACCGTCTAAGCTTTCAGAATGGGAAAGTAGTGACGTTAAACCATCATTTTTTGTAGACCATGTGAGGATGTATTACTAAGATCTTCATGGTCCTATACATTTTGTACATGAATATGCATATGTACACATATAAAGCCCTGCGTGAAAAATGGAAAATTTCCGCGTACGACCACTGATTCCGATAATGACTGCATATTGAAAATGAACAACGTAATTCTTGAAAAGTTTGAGAACCCTGAATACGTGAGGCCGCGCAACAATTACGTAATCGCCCAGGGGTCTCACAAGGAGATTACGGGACTGATTATAGGGGTGAAAGGGGCTACCGAAGATCATTGCGTAACCGCTGAAAATCTACTGGAAAGTGAAATTTTGTAAACGCTTGCTTTCATGAAAATTGCTGAATGCATCAACAAAATACTTACAGGAAAGGGCAATTGAACAGATAAGTGAGCAGTCGCAGAGAAAAGGAGACCCAAAGCTGTCCCTCTATTTGAAAACATATTTGACTTCTAACAAGCGCAATCTGACTGAGTCAGACTTTTCCGATTTTTTTGAATCATTTGTTTGATTGGGACGATTTTTATATTTAATATTTTGTTAGCTTCCCTGTGCCTTTAGATACAGAGATCAGTTACATAGCAACTGTATACTACACATTCAGTTGGAAGATTTGGGTTAAATGTCCTCATATTACAGAAATTTTGTTTCAAACCTTATCCGATTTGGAAGAACTTTTATCTAACCTAATGTAGATTCTCCAAACCCTTGATAGAAGTCATTACCGTTAACAAATGATTGAAAATATAAACTGTCTCATTTCTTGTAGTTGTTGTTGGGTGGCTATTATGTAATCGGTAGAAGGAGTCTGATGAGGCGATTACAGGATCAATGATGGGGAAGTAGTAAGTTTAAAAAGTCGAAAAACGATTGCGTAATTGCTGCACGGCCCTCAAATTTAATGATGCTATTGCTTCTGTCAATGTCGAAAATAATTTATGACTGTAATCTGATAAATTTATCAATGTGTGGAAACTTCTGTCGAGGAATAAGCAATCCTTAAGTTGTTCAGTTTCATTTGATGAGCTCTTTGAAGGCTTGATGTTTCATCACAATCGCATCATCTAAATGACGAAATTTAAATGTGAGCATCATAGAGATCAGATATCTATGCTGCTGTCCTCTCTTGTCTAGAATGGGCAACAGATGACGAGGATGACACTAGTCTGGACTCTGACAGTGGGTCCAGTTCAGGACTTCTCTGTCTTTAATTTGAGATAACTTCTGATGTAAATTCCGTATAACCTACATTTTTCACACATAATAATATCCAAAAGAGACATGTCACCTGTTTGAATATGAATGAAATTGGACCGTTAGCAAGGTCTGTAGACGGCATGAAAGAAAATTATTTAAAATTGATCTTGTACCCACCGACTTATGGTTCATGTTTCCATTTTTTGCATGATTGATATTCTTAATCCCTTGCAAATGATCCTGAGCAGAGTGATATTGCAGCATGCTTCCAGACAATTCTACAAGTCATTTTGTGATTTCATCTTTATTGGTCGATCATGTCATTGATTTTCATAAATTGATAATCATTTCAAATGAATTATCTTTCATGTTATGAAGACACCAGCTCTTTCTATAATACATCCACTTATTTACCAGTTTCTCAAGAATTTTCGGTTCTACTCGGTAGACTTTTCGTGACTTATCGTCCACAATTATCACTGCAGTTACAATCATTTCAGGTACAAGTCATTGATACGTTGATTGATTACAACGTCAGTAAGAAAAATTGCATACGTCCGTTGTAAGTAGCGATTAAGTACGCATGTGAAGTTAGCACCGCCATCTTGAAAATGGAATGTGCCAGTCAAACCAACGATCAGAATCGATCTAGATGGAGTGTGCCAGCATGTGCCACTCATTCATTTCAAGAAAATCTCACCAGATCCGGTGGAAAACCAACCCGAAAGCTCAATGGCGGTGATGTGAACCAATGCAAGAAAGCCGCAAGACATCTGTTTTTCATGCGAACCTGTAAGAGACTTTTAACAAAGTCTTGTTTACATTTACAAACGTTTTGTATTTCCAATCTTGGTATGTTGTAGCCCTTTATTCACTGGTTTAATCAACATAAATTCTGAGCAATTAGAGAAGATTCAAATACGATATCATCACATAATACGTGGTGTTCATTGTGATTGCGGAGAAGTTCCGTCCCTCGCCTCAAGAAGAAAAAATCACTAAGATTATTTTCGGCCATGTCCGACGCCAACCATGCTCTTCATACATTGCTTCCTCCAACGCTGCGATTTTCTGGACATAATAAGATGTCCTTTTGTAAAACACAAAGAAGATTTAATTCATGAACACATTGTACAAGAATTCTTTGACTTAGTAAGCGATTTGAGCGATCGTCAACCCCTGAGAATATTTTGCTTTGAATATCGAATGTGTACATATTATCTTAACTTTAAAATTTATCGATGTATCGTCTCGTAATTGGAACGATTCTTGTTATAAATGTCTCAAAACACCTGTACCGTCTGATTTTTAATCTTATAATAAACGAGTAAAATTATTATTATTATGTAACTACATCTACTTGTCCAGCATTGATATAAGAGTAAAGAAATCTCTCTAAACCGAAGGCCTTCTGAAATAAAGTATAGAAAATGCTTAGTGTTTGGAATGCATGCTTCAAATTACTTGTAGGCTTTGGTATGCGAGACGATGTTATACACAGATAATTTTCACACACAAATCAAGCCACTTCGTTCTGCATTTCAGACATAAACAGTTGATGAACAAAAATTCAAGACCCGATATGCGCTTGGACTGAACGAAACCAGCTCATGCAATGAGTCCTTTTTGATCAGTCAGGAGAGAAAGAATTCCAGTGGTCGTCTTTTATGATAGCCAAGCCAGATAATTCCAACCGTAGGTTTGACTGGCACATGCATTTTTCAAGATGGCGGTGCCAACTTCACATCACCGCCATTGAGCTTTCGGGTTGGTTTTCCACCGGATTGGTGAGATTTTCTTGAAACAAACGAGTGGCACAATGCTGGCACACTCCATCTAGATAGATTCTGATCGTTGGTTTGACTGGCACATGTATTTTTCAAGATGGCGGTGCTAACTTCACATCACCGCCAGCGCATTGAGCTTTCGGGGGCTAATTTCTCCGCAAGTACGGCGTCTTATGAGAAGAAACTTGCTGGCACAATGTTTTTGATGGTCATCTCTCAGTTGTACTTGTCTCGCGTGTTTTATTTTAAAAAAAGACTTCAGTGGCGGTGCTAACTTCACATCACCGTCATTTTGTGGTTTCGGGGACTAATTTCTCAGCAAGTACGGGGATTTAGGTGCTGAAACTTGCTGGCACAATGTTTTTCATGGTCTTCTATCTGTTGTGCGTGTTTCGTATGTTTTGATCGTGTATTTTGGGAAAAAAATTTAGTGGCGGTGCTAACTTCACATCACCGCCATGTCGAACTTTCGAGCAGCGATTTTTCCTAAACTAGGGGGAATTCTATCAAAATATTGGTTGGCACATGCTGGCACACTCCATCTACAGTCCGTTTCATAAAAAGTGGATCATCCTAAAATTTGACTAAATAAAACATAAGTATGATACAGAAAGCATTTTTCATGTTATTTCATGTCCCTAATATATTTAAATGTCCTTATATAATCTGATAAGCTATGATACAGTAACGGTTATTAAGAAGCTAATATTTTGTGGCCCTACCCTTATTGTCAATGACATTACCAATTCGTCTAGGCATTGATTCGATGATATCGTCGATTTTTGACTGATCTAACTTTCTCCACTCTCTTTTTAACAGTGACGTAAGTTGTGATACGCCATCTGTAGATAGCAGTGAACGACGAACGTTACGTTTTAGAATACTCCATACATTTTCTATGGGATTCAGATCAGGAGAACGAGCTGGCCAAGATAATGTCCTAAGCCCTAATTGAGACTTGCATAAGTTCACTCTACTACTCCTGTGACACGTAGCATTATCATCCATAAATAATCAAGTCGATGGATCACCAAGTTGATCTGTCATTTGGCCAATGTTCATTCGTAAAACATTCACATAGCGTTCAGAATTCATGGTTCCTTGCTGTATGTGAAGTTCAGAGCGGCCATTGGTCCAAATGCCAGCCCAAATCAGTAGAGTCGCACCACCTTGTACCCGGGGACGATGTAAATGTCTCGGAATTTCCTGATCAGATTTTATCCATAATCTCGATCGACCATCACTATCCTTCAGACGGACTGATGCCTCATCAGACCAGACAACCCGATCCCATTGATTTCGCCAGTGACAATGACTCATTGCCCATCTGAGACGTCTTTTTGTATGCTGATCTGATAATTCGATCTGAGAGGGCCTCTTACAGCTCTTGAAATTCGACTCAATAAGTCTTCTACGAATAGTGGACTTAGAAATAGACGAGTCTAGTGCAGCCATCTCAGTTAACGAGAGACTTGAATCAACTTTAACAAATCTCAAAATTAGGCGGTCTCTACGTTTGGATGTTTTGCGTGGACGGCCAGAGCCCTCTTTACGACAGAGTCGAAAATCATCATTATGCCATCGACGCACATTTGTGTAAGGGACATTTAGTCGCTTGCTTGTAGCTCGCAAAGAAAACCCTAGTTCTAGCAAGGCTGACACTTTGCCTTTTGTGAATGTGATCTCGTTATTGTTCATTTGTGCTCTGTATTGTTTTCAACCGGTAAGAGATAGATTTCTAGCTGAAAGCAATCAGGAGTGCTGCCAACACCACCGCAACGAAGTCAGGAAGCTATGGAACATTAAGTCCAGTTAATCACATGTGGCAGTTACATTATTGTTGATGAATAATGGTGCTATACTGGCTCTGATTGACCGATTTTCTTTATTTTTGTTTTGCTTGATAGCTTTTGGCTTGTAGAACAACATATTACATAACAAAGTAAACAAATGTAATTTTATAAGAGTGAGGCATGATTTTGTGTAATATTGCTAAATGAAGATCAAATTATCTACTACTTTTTTATCTATAACAGGAAAACAACTCAATATTCATGCTTGAAATTTCCAACAATGATATTAGTAAGCACAACTGACATATCTTCCAAATTTCAGAGAAATTCGTTCAAGTTTGGCGGAGTTAGACAGTTGAAGTTAAGGCGATGTTTGAGGGTGATCCATTTTTTATGAAACAATCTGTAGATCGATTCTGACCGTTGGTTTGACTGGCACATTCCATTTTCAAGATGGCGGTGCTAACTTCACACACGTCGATTACGCAGTAGTTATACTCCGACTGCAAGGAGGCAAATTAGTCAGCTACGCCGCCGACGCTACCTCCGCCGCACGAGGAGTGTAACTAACTTCTTCACATAGCTACACATTAATGACGTCATGCAGCAAGCGGTAGTGTGTGTATGTCATGATGTGCACATTAGAGCGGCACACAAACACACGCACATGATTTCACGACTTGATTTGTTGCACATTCATCTCTGTGAGATGTGGTCAGCGCGGAATAAATTAATTGATAGAGCGGTTTGTGACCATTGTGAAATGGAAAGTTCATCCGTCATGTTTGACCCCGAGGATGCGTTCGATGATTCGTTCATTCACGATTTGAGATATAATTTCGTTGAAGAAGATGAATCCGAGGAAAGATTCAGGAAAGCGTATAGTTCGAAGAGTATAAGAAGAATTGAGCAGACGGAGAAGCTGTTTATGGATTGGTTGAGAACAAGGAATCGACACAGTAGACTGTCTGTATCAAAACATCTTCCAGTAAAAGACTTACCTGACTACAATGACGAGGAATCAAACCGACTGATTTCTTTCTTTATGCTAGAAGCGAGGAGAACAGATGATCAAGCCTATCGAAGTACATCATTAAAAGGAATGATACTGATGCTGCAGATGGGCCTCTGCTGACACGACAGGAACGTCAAGTTGCTAAATGATGACAAGTTCATGAAGATCAGGAACACATTGGATGGAGGAGATTAATCTAATTTATCTCCGCCATAATTCTCCTTAGGAGATAAACCTAATTGATTTATCTCCGCCGTATTGTAAATAACCTCTTGTAAAACACGCTAGATAGGTGAAGAAGTATTGAAAATTTTCCTTCTGATGGATCCACAGGCAGAATTGCAAACTATAAACACTGAATGACACATTCACAAATGACTGTGCTTTCAACTCATTTTGTCTCCTTTATGAATACATGTTGGAGATATTTCATGTCCGCTCTAGATAACATAGATATCTAACAATCCGACCTCTATGCTGAGCATCGAGAGTGTGAAATGAAATCAAGGAAATGCAGACTGGAGATGATGCTCGCTTACTTCGATCTGATCATGTATCGTCAAAGGTTCCGATTGAATACTGATTAATGTTTCAGTATGAAATAAACTGATCTAAACTGATATAACGTTAATAAATGACATACATGTTTTGTAGATGTTTTTTTAAATCAATAAAATGCCAAAGATTTTCTGACGCAAATCATTTAAAAATCTGATGGTTTCCCTAAGTAGTATAATAACGACAGCTACAGCTAATAATGAGAGAATGTAAGCCGAGTTTCAATATGATTATCTTATTAAGTTTTGAGGTGGTAATCTACATTAAAAATTCACGTTGAAATTTAATAGGATAATTACACACTCCATTTCCTAAATAGTTACACAACCCAAAAAACTTTTATCTTTTGTTTATCTTCATCAAATTTAATCGTAGGCTCAGAATTAATTGACTACTAAACTTTTTCACTTGGTTAGTCGACAGCGCGAGACATTTGGCATAGGAAACAGTGTGGTTTGCTGAATTAAATGAAGTACTCTGAACCGAATACTACACGTATACTCATGAATTTCTAGGACTACGTAAGTAAAGTATCACCTAAATGATGTCACTCTGCATTTTTGTTACTAAGATGTCTTTCAAGCACTAATACCAGATATCTCTCCAGTCAATAAAGGAAGTTTTTGCTTGTGAATTTCGTGATCGTTTGAGAGTTTCAAGTGAGATGATTTGTAACTTAATCAACGACGCAATTGACAATGACAAGAAGCGAGAAGGTTCAGGAACAAATGTGTTATCTGCTAAATATAGCGTTACTTTGTCATGTATCGGTCATGCAAGCCCACGAGTATCTAAATTAAAGCTCATAATAAGCCATACTTATATGTTGAGATCATAAAAAGCTACAAATTTTCGCCGATGTGACACGGAGAGAATCAAAATCTTCGCCGTACGGTAGAAATGGATTTTTCAAAATTACATAGATCTGCATAGGAACTCATATGTCAATTTCATATGTTCTGCACTCATCAAGAGTATCTTTTGTTATGACACCCTTTTGAGTTCGTCACTACAATGGTCAATTTCTTGTTATTCCCTGTTTTAGCTTACTTCAGAGTCCCAGTAATATTATTTTGCTGTCGGTGTTTCATCGTTTAAACCGGTGTCTTATCTTCTTATCGACTTAACTCAGCTAACATCAAGAAAGATGATAAATTGGTATTTACAAATGTCTCTTAAAATCATTATCTTTCTGCCAGGACAGCATGGATCGACACGCTAAGAGAGCTGTGGAAAGTCAACCTGGATCACAATCCGTCCTTGTTCGCGCTGATCGCTATCGGGCGAAATTCATCAACTTCCTCGACGTACTAGAGAAAAATCCATGCGCCTACGGCGCATTGACAGTTCGGAGTATTTTGGATGCCCACGAAAATTTCCTTCATGAATTCGAATTTTATGATCCGTATCTTGAAGTCAAGCGACGTGAGAATGAAGATGCTCTTCGTTGTCTTTCGACACGACTCAATTCATTGGCGAAGATGGAGTGGGAAGAGAGACAGTTGGAACTCATCCGAGGTCTTCTAACGGGAAATATCTTCGACTGGGGTGCGTCTGCTATCCGTGAAATACTTGACACTGATGATGATTTCGGATTCTCGAGGTAAAACGATATCTTCACTTTATAACTACCACGGTTATAATAGGAATTCTCATGTGATAACGAATATTTATTCTTCAATAAGTCCGATCTCTATTAATTCGAATGAATGCCGAGACCCATTTTACTTGGGTAAGTTATCAACCTGGGAATTCTCATCAGTTTCGCGTTAAAAAGTGACATTAATTTGAATATCTGATACGTCTGAATCTAAATTTTTAAAAATCTAGGTTTATTATTGTGTTTTTACATAATGTTTGCGATTTCCCCCAAATCTTAAAGTCAGACATGCTTGGTAGGGCTCATGATACATTGATACTTTGCAAGAGTCATAAGTATATTCATTTCCAGTTCTACTAGAATATCATGCAACTGTTTTGCTTGTAAAATACAGGATGATGCAAAAAATGATTATTACTTCGCAAATAACCGAGGAAGAGATCATGCGTCCCATAGATAAGTTAAGAAAGTCAAGATATACTTCATATTTTTATTTTTTTATTTATTTTAACAACCCTTTTCTCCCATATAAATGGGGTAGGGGGGATTCATACAAACAAGATAAAAAGGAGACAGTTCATATACATCATAAAATTCATGGAAACACAAACTAGCTACAGTCGACAAACCATCAGGGTAACACCACATGAAACGATATCAGGAAACACAGTCAAGTAAAATGTCAGCCGCTCCATACTTCAACCACCTTGTGCACAGTTCTCCGCCATACGACTCTGTCTTCTGCGTCGTTTCTCCAACTTCTCCAATCCTCCTTCGCCTTCTGGAAATCTCTTTTGACACAGTCACTCCAACGAATTCTCGGTCTTCCTCTTCTTCGCACACTCATTTCTTGCTCCATTCGCCTGGGTAGCCTCTGCTCATTCATTCTTGCTACATGTCCGGCCCAAGATAGTCTCTTTCCCACAATCTTCTGAGTCATCGTTCGTTTCAGTGATAATATATGATAATATATTCAGATGAACTATATATCAATTTTGCTAATCATTCTTAATGTATGTGCATGCAATGAAAAAGGGTGTAATAATGAATATAAATATTGATTCTTCTCAATTCTAATATTTGATGCTCGTATTACAAAGCACATTCATTTAAGGAAATAAAGAAGAAGCAACTCACACTTCAATTCTCCACTGTAATAATTGATCCTCACTGTAGCAAGCGTGCGATCAACTCCATTTTTTCTAATTTTGCTTTGTCAAACTTTTGCAGCAAGTGAGATGTAAAGCCGAGCTGCTGAATTTAGAAGCTCTGATGCAATGATTAAGTCTTACTGAAAAATTCTGACATTTTCGAAGTGCTGCATTATCAATTAATGATGGAAAGATGGAGCAGAGTTGTGCAAAATGAAAAACTGTCCAAAACTATTATTACAATGTTGCAGTCTTGTCAGTGGTTGGCATTGACAGAGCTCTTCTCCGTTGTATAACGTCAGCTTGATTTCTTTTATACACACTGTTTCTCTTAATCTCATGTTCAATGGATCGATGATTAGCCCCATTCTAATTAGGCATTTTGAGCTCCGAAACCACCTGCAATTTTTATGTTCCCAAGATTCAATTGTTGCCAAACTTTCATCTATTTGCAATTAGGTGTGCTCGTTCCATTGGTGGTATCAGTTTTCACCAGCTCGGTCATCTTGTTGCAGTATCAGTTGAAAATCGATGGCAGATTATCTTGATAAACGACAAACTTTGATCAGTTATCGCATGAAAGTGACTGGAGACAATGCTCGGAGTACGTGTGATTGGGATAGTTTGGCGGTGCTGAATACAGCTCAAATGGAGAGTTTTGAAAAGACGCAAATTTCATGTTGTCTGCTACTATTTTAGTTACACTTTTTTTATTGTATTTTTGTATTTTGAGAAATTTAATGTGTTCAAATTGACGAATGAAGACACCAAATGTATTTTGGTGTCCATTTTGTGACTTAGGATCCACTATTTGTAGCATGAAACGGACAGTATTAGTTATAAAGCTTTTATGAGTTGTGTTTGAAGTGATTGATCTCAGGTATATACATCGTCCATAAGATCAATTGTTCAATACTGCTCCCCCGTGTTTATGGGACTTAACTGCGGTCTGACAAAACAGTTCCAGAAAATCGATAATCGCACTCATAGGCTCATTTTCGGAGATGATCGAAAGAGCGGATGTAACAAAGAGGATTGCCTGTGGTCAAAAAGAATGAGCGCTGGTATGAAGTTGCTCAAGAAATTTTCTTTCGGATCCGTCACATGTTCTGTCTGGAAGGCTTGGTTTCAAGGACAAGTACTCGTACTTAAGTACATTTTCATGGTACTTTGTACTTGTACTTGATTTCTTTTCCTTTACATATACTTGTACTTGGTCAAGTACTTTTATAAATGTACTCAAGTACTTTTTGGAATTTGGAGAGTTTTCGAGTATCCCTATTTGACAAATACACCAATGCATTTGCCTGAGAGCGCTGACTCCCTGTCCTTTTGGTATTCTCAAAGTTGAAAACATCCCACTCTGGCTAGTTTAGCATTACAGTATCTTACCTCACCCGCCTCGTCTGCTCCTGTGGAAAGAATATTCAGCATCGCTCGAAAAGTTTTTAGACCAAATCGCTATCGAATTAAAGACCAAAATTTCGAAAGACTAATGTTTATCACATCAAATGACTTCTCCTCCTAAAATGTTGCAAGCTTCATGCTTGTGTCACGTTGTCAACAGCAATAGTCTTACTTGCTCCATGAAATAGGAATAGATGTATCTTCATTCTTCAATCAAGTGCTGTTTTCAGTTGTCTGTCATGTACTGCTTAATTTTTGTCACTATAGTATACACATGTATTACTCACAATTTTCGTTCTGAAGTTGACTAGCGCGAACACACAAACAGGAATAACAATACAATTTGAGAATGCTTTGCGATTTAACTCGGTAATAATTATTCAGTACTTGTAGCTGTACTTGAACAACATTGGATCAAGTACATGTACTTGGACTTGTATTCATTATGTTTTCAGTGTACTTGTACTTCTACTGAAGTACAATCGAAGTGCTTTACCCCAAGCCTGTGTCTGGTAACTGTTGAACTCGTCTCGAATATAATGTTAACTGACTATTTTTGTTGTCGCACCGAAGAGCATAATAAATCCTTCTTGCCATTCACTACGAGAAAGATGAAAAATTTATAGCGTATCAACTTCGTGTAACTTTCTCATGATAGATTAAACACTTTTTGTTAGTTTATTGACGCCTCCCTGATCGATAATAACTTAACATAACAAGCGCATGTTATTTTTTTCTACCTTAGCGTAGAGAGAGACCTTTGTGATTTTCAGTATACTCAATATGCACTTACTTACTTAAGTGTATTGTTATTATTCACTCGATAATTTCATAGATGTATTCGTTGATGAATGTTCATTATAACTTGATTTGTACATTGTCAATGGTCTATGAGTGATTTGATTTGATCATGATGTCTAATTTTCGAAGATATTGACGAAATTTCTCGATCTTCAAAGTACTTTTCTTTAAGGTCAAATTTTTAATGTTCCCAGTGACCGAATTTTATGAAATTTTGGTTGGCTATCAGAAAGACGTATTTATTGAAAGTTGCAAAAAATTAGATTCGCGTGTTCTAGTTAGTGTTTTGAAGTAATATCAAAAAATGCTTGGATGCTTCAGAAGCCCAACTCCTCCCGGGTAAAATAGGGTTGAACCTAGGATTAAGAGAAGTAGTATGCTGTAGGGAGATCAAGTCGACATTGAACAACGAACAGCTCTGTCAAATCCTACCTTTGATAATACTTTGCAATTGGGGTTTTGCACCATCTTTGAATTCTATATCATGGTCTTGTTGTTACAATTACGTTCCTTCCTTTCATCATTGCTTGATGATACAGTATTCGAAGATTTGTGAGAATTTTGCAATAAGACATTATTGCATCAGAACTTTTAAATTCAGCAGCAGCTTGGCTTTATATGCCACTTGTTTTGAACTTATCAATAATGCTGTTTAAGAAACATTAAAATATTTATGTTCGATTGGATGTATCTTGAAATCAATTATATAGACAAGAACTTAGACATTTTCGTAATCAAGAATAAGCAAGTCATCTCTGCTTACATGATATATTCACAATTATTAAAGATATACTGGTCACACCTTGTTAAGTGTAAGTAGTTATTCGCATCACTCTAACTAAATATGCGAGGTTGAATGAAATGCTTATTATGAAGTCACGCTTCATCGAGTAGATAACAATAGATCAAATTGATATGCAGCGGCAAGAGCTGCTGAAATACAAATAAAATGAGGTGGATTAAGCCAAAGTGATAATAAGTCATTCATGTCCCTACCCAGGTATAGCAGTAGACGATTTTCATTTCATTTTGGTATTCGTTGCACATTATTGAAGAGAGAATCTTAGATGAATATTGAAGACTTAATTTTTTCAATAGTTGTTCTGAATATATTTTCTATATTGTTTGCCTCCCATATTTAATCTGTGATTATTATGGTTGTTCAACATTTTTGTTACCATTACATCGATTGTTGTCATCTGTAGAAGTTTTTTTTCGTTTACCTTCTTAACACGCACGTGTGCAGACAGAAGGGAGCATTATGTTTCTACTTAAGTTCTTATACGATTTTCTATGGATGCTTTGTCATCAACATTTAAAAATTTTATTTGATATGCAAATGGTACATGTATATATGTACAAATGTACTTTAGTTCTTTAATGATATGTAAATAAATATGTAAATGTAGATGTATGCCAACTTTTATGAATACCATGGATGCTCTCAATGGATGTTTATTACAAATTTTGGTTCAATAAAGCCATGAAAGTTCTGCAACATTGCTACGAGTACTATGTTTTGTGGAAATTCTGAATTCATAAGAAGAATAGCTATAATTTTGAGCAATCGATTATAAAGTACAGCTATGTTTCTGAAAAAACGTTTTTGTTTAAGCCAAGAAATCTTTTTCTTCCTATGCCTCCCAGGGTAATTCCTATGTTCTCTAAAAGAAATCCTATGTTTCCGATATATTTTAGGCTTATTTTCAATAAAAGGCTTGTCATTATTTTTATCCATGCTGTTATCTTGAAGTATCTAGTCTTGCTTTACAGACCCTCCATAGTACACTAACTCGAAGCCTACATAGAAATTGATGCATAGTTCTTAATTTCTTCTTATAGGAAAACTGTGTCAATATGCATGAAATGAAATGCATTGTACAGTTGCAGTTAGTTGAAGAGGATAATCTACCGAGATGCATTGGCAATACTTTAAATGAGTTCAAACAATCAAAGCACAGTCCAAGTCAGCGTCACGTCATCAAAGTTGGTCACTAAATTTCGACTCTGACAATGAGAGGCTCTACCTAACGTCGCATATTCTATTATTGTATCGTCGTCTACCCCCGAGAAAGCTATCAGCTGTCATAGAATCCGTACATGAAGTAGCTAAATATTAATCTGCATCCTCAGTTGAAAAATGAGAATAGACCTGAGTAGCTGCCATTTCATCCAATAACAGGAATCATCAGCAGGCCTAGTTCACATCACTGAACATCGACGCAGCTACATAATTAAACTTGCAACCATACCCGGAGTATGATTTAGCCGCGCACTTTTAGCAAGCTGGAGAAATTTCGACGGTTACTCATTACATATCACTTTAAACACACTACTGACATGTCGCCTATGTTAAGTGCGACTGTAATCGTTAATAAATCCGTCGATTTTCAGTGGCGGTTGAGAGAGTGAAATGGAAGCACCAACAGAAAAATTCAACTTCTGCTGACTTTATAATCAAATTGCTTATCAGGCAATGATCGAGGTTAATGAAGACAACCATCTGTGTTTTATAAAGAAGTTAGCATCAGTCAAGGTGCGAACGATGTATTTTTTAAGGAAAATTAGTTGGGTATTCACTGAATATCCTGCATGTTATTACTGACCGCCCGTGATATGCACTATGCAGATAACAAAATGCATAACACAAAAACGATAACAAGTTGAACGATGAATATTTTCTAAATTGTCTGAAGACTTTATTACAGTCGAGACTCTCTATAACGAACCCTTCTATAACATTCGTCTGTAACGAACTTTATCCATGGACCCTAATTCTTTCAATTATTTTCAATAGAAATCGAATAAAGAAAATATATTGTTGAATCCAGACCATGTGAAAATGAAACGGTTGAATTTTATCTTCCCGAACTGACTCGTCTCATCGTGATCGAAAAACTGCTCTCGCGATCAAATATGTGTAGCCGATAAAGTTGGATTGTATTGGAAGTCAGATAGACCACTTGCACAAGAATATGAAGATTTTGCATTAAATTGTAACTGTATAGAGTGACGTCTGCACGAATAAAACGGGAAGTCGTGAGCAGAAATCGCTCTCTGTATTGGAAAATATTATACTGTTATACCATAGTCTAGCGGGGTATATTAATATTTTGACACCGAAGTAAATTCATAACCCCCGAAGCCGTAGGCTGAGGGGGTTATGGATTTCGCTGAGGTGTCACAATATTAATATA
The DNA here is from genome assembly GCA_907163375.1 of Prostheceraeus crozeri. Lineage (NCBI taxonomy): Eukaryota > Metazoa > Platyhelminthes > Polycladida > Euryleptidae > Prostheceraeus > Prostheceraeus crozeri. The sequence goes on along the minus strand of CAJQUW010000639.1, from coordinate 384,972 downwards.
CCCCGCTAGACTATGGTATAACAGTATTGTACCAGGCTCCAGCCACAATAGATCATTTAAACACTTTGCCGTAGAAAATTTATTTATTAATTTGCCACAAATTTTGAATTTTAATTATAACTTTAATAGTGCTACTAGCTTAGTGAAATAATTGAAATAATATCATCCCATTACTCCTACTAACTTCTCCGCTAAGATCAGGAAAAAGTGAAATTTATCAACAATTCAATAATATTAATTTCTCAACAGTAGATGGTGCAATACAAGGAAGGCATGAAGTCATTTGTGGAACACGTTCACAGTAACTTTGCAATTTTTGAAAATTAAACGGCCTTGCTGTTCATGATCAAGTTCGGATTCTTTTAGATGCAGGTCGTAAGCTTCGTTGCAAATTTGATCATCTAGACAGTCACTAGAAGAAGAAGTAGCGATATCAAAGCAACCAATTTTGTTGCTTATATGATCACTCATTTCACTTTTCCTTTTGTTGGTTATTCTCTTGTATATCCCAAGAGCACTATTGGTTTTATGTCCCGATACGGAGCGGATTTCGTTCTCGGAAAAAGTTTCACCAAGGATGGTACATGATGTCACTCGCACAGAATGGTTGGTGTATCTTCTCGACAAACCAGTAATTTTGCTGATATGTGGCATGAAAGAACCAAGTGTATTTTTCCCCACTGGTCGGGCTTCATACCAATATTCATCGGAACATGGGAACGAATTTTTTGGTTTTTGCCACAGAAACTCACAAGTGATTCAGCTTTTTCAAGTATGACTGAAATATTTTCACAGGACACTTGTCTTTGTTTGTTGCATATATTCGGCCACCAATGCTGTGTTCAACATCATTTTCACGGTGATTCTTCTGCATTTCGTCTTTGCTTTTTATCAGATATTGGCGCCCTGTGTCATCAGTTAGGATCTCAAAGTCAGAGACTTTCATATCTCTTATGTTCTCTCCACCGCGACGACAAAAATATAGCTGAATGTAGAACCACGTTAAATACTGCAGTTTGAATGGTGTCGTATCATCGAGAGATGAAATAATTTTTTTAACATCATTCTCGGATATAGCAGGAAAATGTGAAGTGAAAGCTAAGCCATCGGACTTCAGCTTCTTAATCAAACATTGATATGTTTCCTTACTTTTTGAGAAAGTTGGATCATTCACAATGTCGATACCGGCATTTTCCTGAAAATATCTTTTCAGCCCATATCTGAGTGCATCAAAGGTGGATTTCTTGACATTTCTGATCGACAAATAAAATCTACTCATCACTTCATCGACAACTGTGGATTCCACAGGTGCTTTCAGTTGATCAATGATGACGCTTAATCTCATGTCAATTTTTTCTAGAAATTCCTCAAACATATGAACGGCATATTGTGTTTGCTTGCTGGTGTTTTTGCAGTATTTGCTATTATTTACTGCCTCTACATACTCATCAGATGGTAACACTATCTGCAACTTTCTCTCCATTGCTTGCTGCTACTTCCTGCCGTGATATATTAAAAGTGGTATATTATTTCATAACCCACTTTTAATATATCACGGTAACACATAGTTTTCTCAAAGCAAATCAAGAAGTCTATGATGATAAAATGTCAATGCTTCTATGAACAGACCATTGATATCCATAGCAAAAAGCAGGGAACTATGAAGATTTATACACCAAAAAGATTACATTGACGAGATAGACAGAGCATGGTACAATATTATGTACATTGTACATGCAGAACAATTTGTAGAATTGAAATGCGTGTTTTTCATTCATTCGATCATTTGATGTTCGAAGGGCATTAATAATGACAAACACGAAAGTCATTCAATTTCTAAAGTCCACAAGATGAAAGGTCAAAAATAATACAACCGGTTTACTCTAGACGACGCTGTTCAAAAGCAGCAGGATATTTGAGCTCAAAACATGTTTTATGACCCCTTCCTCGCTTCAACGAACACCATCACCATAACGAACCTTTTACACGGTTCCCGCGTGGCTCGTCATAGCTAGTCTCGACTGTAATATTTGTTTGTAACTTACAGATAATCAACAGAATAACATAATAACAGAATTAGTCTGTAGGACAATAGTGAAACATAAATCGTGCACACTGTATCAATGACTTTTTATAAAGCTGCATTAATTACGTGTATTTAAGGGGGGAATCTTCTAATGATAATCAGAAGTAAATTATTATCGTGTTTTCAACAAAATCTAACACCAAAAGTTCGACCGTGGGTTTGTCTTTCTACAGCAGTAAGAACACGCTTTCTTCAATTTTCAGAGCAATGGGAAAGTTGCAAGCGCGGCCTTGGCTGATGGACGACTTTGACTCATGGCTTTCTCGTTTGCGTGAGAATCGTCGTCACAAATGCGCTCTCATATTTTGTGACAATTCGGGCTTTGATATCATTATGGGCATTCTACCTCTTGCCTTGGACTTCATTTCTGCAGGGACTCGTGTTATTCTTTGTGTAAACTCAGGGCCAAGTCTCAATGACGTTACTTATCAGGAAATGTGCATTATTCTGCGCCGAGTGGCTAGTATTAACCATCTAGCGGATGCTGCGATCAAAAATGGTGATCTTAAGGTGCATGAAAACGGGCAAAGTTCTCCTTGTTTGGATCTGAGACAAGTAAGTCTGATGAATAATTTCAAATCGATTACTGATCCGATCCCCAGCACGAGTTTCCTCTCAATTCCTCTTCTTGTTAGACAGGATCTTAAGAAACACACATGTAAATCCAATTGGAAGGAGATTGAAGTTTTCGGTAAAATGACTTTGTCCGTGCTTTCTCTGATTGAGTGAGAAGTCCATAGCCATAATTTTTCGGCATAGAAATTCTTCAGGATATTTCTAATAATTTTTGTATGCTATTTTCATGTTAGCAACTACTTCTCATCGGTGATGTATGTGAGAATGTTGTTAAATTCAACTAAACTTTAATCAAAATTCTGTGTTTGCCAATGTTGAGGTGATTACTAAATCTAAGTATGCTTGGATCATGATTAAGGGTACATGAGCACATAATTGTATGACGTCAAAACATTCCATGCTTGAAATTATGATTAGTGATTATTAAATTTTATTTATGAATTATTATTAATAAACTCCATGCCCAGACTTTGCACTTCTCACTCAGTCAGAAAATACACAGATAAATGTAATTTTGCCAAAAACCGCAGCCTGCTTCCCATTACATTTACATGTGCTGTCCTTCATGCTGTTTGACAACGGACATTCCGCTCTGTAGTAAACCCATAATTCCAAAGGATTCAGTAAACCTTGAAGCATTATTAATGACCCACTTTTCTTCCAAATTAGTTAATCAGCTATGTTTGATGAATCACAACTATCTCATAAACTGTACTACTCTCATGCGCAGATGTAATACTTAATACAAATCGAAACCAAAACTTTGTATGCTCTCGTGAGGAATGAATTCTGCGCCACTATTGTTCTATAAAAGAGGATAAAATCACGACATAATTGGAATTTAGGTGTAAAGTAATGTTATTACAATTGACACAAAGAAATTATGCAAATCGTATTGAAGAAGAATCAGAATATTAACAAATATTTTTGACAAGTAAGCTGTCAATTGATAAATTCATAAAATCTCAGCAGACGTAATCAACAGGAGACATGTTTCGGCCGGTTAGGCCTCATTAGTCGTGGATATGTTCGAAACAGCGACGTTGGAGCTAGAGGGCGTGGTTGGAGGATATGCTTGCACGTCCTCTAACTGCAATGTCGCTGTTTCGAACCTACCCACGACTGATGAGAAACAACAGACTGAAACATGTCTCGTCGTTGTTACATCTGTTGAGATTTGATAAATGAATGACATAATGGGCATGATGAAAGCCGATATCAAATTCAAAAGACAGAAAGATATAAAAATAAGTTTACAAACATATGATCATGAAAAAGTTGATATTTCCTATGATCTTCCCAGAGCGTGACTGAACGCTGTTCAATTGCTTCTTTCTAGTATTCACACATAATTGGCCTAAGAAAATATCTCTCGAATCTATATGAAAATAGCTCAATAGGTAATTCCCTTTTTGTCAGACGCCTGACATTCATGATGATGAGACGACGTGCACCATGCAGAATTCTCTGAAATGTAAGATGTTCAATAAGGGAAGACCAACAAGCAAGTCAGACATCTATAGCCTACTATATTTCGAAGTCAATAGATATGAAGTGAACATGGAATCATCCATTGAACCATGCATTGACATCACATTGAACAACCAAAAATGTGCACGTGTTGACGTGATTAAACAACGTACATGAAATTATATGAAGAAAGGACAGCGTCTATATTCTATTACGTGATGAAGAATTATTTCGAGCTGATCAATAACAAAACAGAAGAATGATAGTGGGGAGATAGACTTGTAGAAAGTAAATTTTCTAGTTTACATGAATGAAGCGTGTGAACACATGTGAAATTGGCGGAACTACTTTTATCTTTAATCTAGAATTTCTGAAAAACGACTGCTAATTTGTGGAATCTGAGCTCAGATACATGATCAGGAGGCTGAAAATTGATGAAGTAAAAGTTGTTTCGAATAGAATCACACTGTAATAAAAAATGGTTCCGTTGGACAGTTCCGCTAACCTCACACACGTACATTAATATACGATATTACCATTCTTAAGAACATTGCAGTGAAAAATGAAGCATATATTTTTATCAGCGCAACAATTTGGAGCAGGTAGTGACAAAATAAAACTGACTTGCTGCTCCTATCAGCGAAACTAAGAGGTTGTTTCCGCTAGCTTCACAACGGAATCATTTTTATCTACAAACTTGAATTTCTCAAACACGACTGTGAATTTGTGGAATCTTAGCCCAGATTCGTGATCAGGAGGCTGAAATTGATGAAGTGGAAGTTGTTTCGAATAGAATCTCGATGTCATTGGTTCCGCTTGAGATCTACTCAAACTGACATTTTGTATTTAGCAGTGCACAAAATATGCCTATACGTTAATATCACTAATTTTAGGCTACATTTTATCGTACATGCATAATTCTTATGACTAAATTAACGGAAATTTAACCAAATTTAACTTTTTTCGAAAATAACTGTAGGTCTGTTTTAAGTTTGATGTTTACAAATGGCTGCTCTGTGTGCCATTAACTAAAGATTTACACAAGTAGTCCTTCATGCAATTGCCATAAGGTCATTGAGGATAAAATTGATGCGTGTTTTAACACTAGGATGCGGAAAAATCGATTTACCTTCAACGCCGACAGTGTGTCAAAATGACACACAACTACCAAAGTGGTTAATATTGTTTATGCAGCCTCTTTTAGACATTCACATGGCTTGAGTAACATTTTCCATTGAATTTCACGCGATTTTTCACTGAGCATGTTGATCTTAACTTAATTTAATTTAATGAGGTTATGATCTTAACTTAATTTAATGCTTGAGGTAGGCCTACCTCCCAACATTGGCCTGATCTGTAGGCTCAATGAAAGTGCTCGCAGTCTGCATTTCATTACTCCGAAAGAGTCCAGGCACCTATGCTAGGCGTGTGTTCCGATCAGCTTCCAATGCTGGTATGTGCATTTCATGATGCACTTTATTATTGTTTCGATAGCTGATGTACTTAGATGCTCCCGCGATCCGCTGAATCATATCTACTGCAACAAGCAGCTTCTCTGACTCAGCACTTCTCAGAGACAGCCTGACTTCAATCTCGCTTTCACACAATGTCGGGTTGATATCGATTTGTTTGACATGGCATAGACATAGGCTTGATTCGATGTCGAGAACTCTGTCATCAGTGTTGCAGTGTGAAAACTTCGTCATTCATCGCAATGCCGCGAAGACGCATGACTGCTGAGAATGAGGTGCGACGATTACAGCTGATGGACGATGGATCATCAGATGATGATGACGTTGAAATTGACCAAGCTGACTCGGATGCGAGCTATGAAGACGACAGCATCGACGAAGATTCGGACGAGCCATCTCCTATTGATCTGCCTCTCACCGAAATAGCTCAGAACATCGAACCAGATCCAGCGGTTGAGCCTGAAACGCAGAGCGACACTAATTGTGAATCGAAAAGTGGCATCACTTGTAGCCGATATTCAACGTCGATTTATTCAAGTACTTCCGTCGGTAGATCGTCCCGTCTGAATATTCTTAACTTGCGTCCTGGGCCTACAAGTTATGCAGCGACGCGTATCCAAAGTGGCTCTTCATTGAGCGCGTGGCGTTTACTAGTCGATGAGCCAATGCTGCGACACATACAAATGTGTACACAGGAAAGAGCAGTCTCCTGTGGAAATGCGGAGTGGTCCTTGTCATTGTATGACATCGACAAGTTCATTGGATTATATTATGCTCGTGGTGTTTTGACTAATACCTCTACACCTGTGCATGCATTGTGGAGCACAACATGGAATTGTAACCTATTTTCGTCAACTATGACACGCGACCGATTTTGCTCTATCCAGCGTTATCTGCGCTTCGATGTCAAAAGCGAAAGGAGTCTACGACGATCTACTGATAGGTTTGCATTGGCCTCTGACATTTGGTTTCCATTCATTTCGAACTCGCAAAAGTGCTATAATCCTCATGAATATCTTACTGTCGATGAGCAGCTGCTTCCGTGTAAATGTCGATGTTCATTCATACAGTACATTTCCAACAAGCCCGATAAGTTCGGGATCAAATTTTTTCATCTGGTGGACAACAGCAGCAAGTATTTGATAAACGGTTATCCGCATCTGAGTAAAGATGAGCAGAGACCTTCGAGTGAGCCACTCGCGCTTTCTACTGTAAAGCACCTGGAATGTGTTCTATCAAATGGATACAATATCACAGCGGATAACTATTTTTCATCAGTCCCAGTGGTGAGATACTTGTCTAGCAGAAATATATCGTATCTCGGCACAGTGCGCCTCAATAGCAGAGACTTACCGAACACTTCTCACAAGAGTATGCCACTTCACGCTACTTCATTTTACAAATGCGATGAAAGCACAAGTCTGTCTATTTATAAGGCCAAACGAAATAAACTGGTTGCAATTATCAGTTCGCTGATCCCTAGTCCATCGATTCTCATAACGGAGAATCCAAAACACAAACCAGACACAATCACAACTTACAACAAGACCAAATGTGGTGTCGATGCTCTGGATAAAATGACCCGTTTGTACACGACTAGCCGCACTCGCCGCCGTTGGCCAGTGTATGAGTTCTACAACTTGTTGGATACGGCAGCAATCAACGCTTGGGTGCTATATAGAGAATCCCTATCGTCAAACATAAGTCGACGAGATTTCCTCCTCAAGCTTGTGGAGGAACTGTGTGCCTTTGCGCCTGTGACAGCTGCACCTGGATCGTCGGCTCGGAAGAGGTCAGCTGAGCCTTCACCTCAAAACATGATGAAGCGGCGACATTGTCAGGTTGGTGGCGACTGTAAAAACGTTACGAAGAAGTCGTGCGAGTCATGCCAGAAAATGTGCTGTGGAAAGTGCACTGCTCTTGAAAAGTACACTTGCAATAACTGTGTACGAGTTTGCTCATTTTTCTGCGTTGATTTGATGCGATCATAATGCAATTGTGTTACATTTTCATGCCTTGTAATAATGGAAACTGGAAAAGTAGCCTACCGCACTGTAGTACACTTATAGTAGGTTACACTTTTAGTGTCTGGGTTTGTTCATTTTTATGCGTTGATTTGATGTGATCAAACTGTACATGTAGCCTACATGTAAGTATATGTTTGTCAATTGTGTAACATTTTATATGCCTTGTTCTTGTAACTGGTATTCCTGGGCGTAATAGAGTACTTATACACTGGCATTCTGTTTTCCTCTCATTTGCTAGTCGTGGTGATTGCTGGGAAAATAGCTTTGATTGAGTAGGCCTATAGGATACAGGTCTACATACGATTTGTCCTATTTCAACGTAATATTCCAAATTGACAATGTAAACAGATGTGCAAGGAGCATTATAGAAAGCTGATAGGACTACATTTGATATGTAATATAAGTGGTCAGGGTTATATCCTCTACTTAGCATTCTTTAAAAAATCCATCGCTATGTGTCATTTTGACACACTCGGCTTTCTAGGTAAATCATTTTTTACACAAAAAATATAACACCTACAACAAAGAGAAGAAATGAAAAATGATCTTAGCCTAAAATTAATAAAACAAAATAAGTTTGGTGCGAAAATAACTGAAACTATATAATCCGCAGCAATTTTACATCACAAATGTGTCATTTTGACACATCTCGGCATTCTAGTGTTAAGGCATACGTGTAGGCCTACCTGGGAATTCTCCAAATCGTAATAATATTCTTGGTCGCAACATCTTTTGTTGAAAATGCATGCAGACTTGTAATTGAGAAACTATGAAGCAATTATTTCGAGTGATATCTACGAAATCAAATTAAATTTTCAAAATAACTTTTGAAATGAACGGGAAAGAACTAATTGTTGAACAAAATGGCGCTTATTATCTAATTTCGTGAACCTGAACTGAACTTCGTTCAATATTTTCGTGAACTTGTCAATCTCTGACCTTCACAGAGGGGAGTTCATATTAGTTAGATTGTGCGAGTACATGACATGCGAAGCACACATTACTCACCTATCTATAAAAGACTTTTATAATTCGAAGTAGCTCTTCAATTGGAAGAATGATAACAATTTTATGTCATCCGAAAAACTATGTTATTACTGATCACATGATGTATCAATGTTTCAAGCATAATTTCTCTGCGAAAGGAATCTGTATTTTATGTAGAGATTTTTATTTCCTATGATGATGAATCTTTTATGACGGGTGTTTTTTTTTTCAGATTCCACGCTCATTAAACAATCTAGTTCTTCGACAGGATGTCGATCTTGTCATTATTGACGGAATGGGACGCGCTCTTCATACCAATCTTTTCGCACGCTTCACATGTGACTGTCTCAAGGTTGCCGTGATAAAGAACAAGTGGGTGTGTCAGAGACTCGGTGGAGACAATTTATTTAGCGTCGTATGCAGATTTGAACGGGGAGGGCTGTGATATGTACATACTGATTTTATTTTTCTGCGCACAGTATTCGCTTACTTGATGATTTTCATCTATTTTTTTTCAAGAGAATTATTTTAGATAAATAAATTAAGATGTCGAAAAATGTCTTTTGTCACCTTCGCCAATTAAATTATGTTACTGAATAGCAGCCCTGCCAATCCTACATTTATGTGTCAATAATGCGATGACAATAAAAATACATAAGGATAGTCAACTTTCCTGAATCTTGATTCGGGATTTTCACGTGGTAGGCTTAATGGTATGTTTATTTGTAAGGTTACCAATCCGAATGTAACATCATTTTGACGTGAAGACCGACATCACAGTCTGATGTTAATTAAAACTCAATTTTGTAGCAAATAATTGTGATCATGTGCCTGGTTAAATTGAAACTGCAATGACCTAGCCCGTCACAAACACTTAACTATTGTTCAGACCCAAGAACGAATAATAGGCCTATATCGGTTGCAGCATGTAAATCTGAGTTCCTCAATCAGTCTTGCTACATGTATCTAACTTGCCTATTGCCCGAGCTGTTGGATTATTGATACCTTAGAAATCTCCATATTCACCCAACGACATCTAGACCTACATGAAGTTTTGTGCTCTTTGCCAACTAGGATAGGCATATGCTTTTGCAGACTGAAAAGCGATGCATTGTATCTTTGATAAGAGAGAATAATCAAAGCAGTTTGCTATCCATTGCGATTCACAGCCCATTATTCCTAATACTCGAGTAGGCTATTATGCTAGAGAAGAAGCGAGGCTTTGTCAACTAAGCATGAACATCAGCGAAGTGAGAGAAATATTGCTAATTTATGCTGCCAGATCGGTTGTCGATACTTGGACAAAGTAATTCTTGGCCCCATTTCAAAGCGGAGATACTCGTGCAATCGATAACCGTCGCATTTTTATCCTTTATACTGATTGTAGATCTTTTTGTGCAAGAAAGAAGGTGTATTGCTAGACACACAGAAGTTGTCCAAAAAAAGCAATACTTTTTGCACTCTTAGCTTATTTCAGTACACGAATAATAATAATAATTTAGCTAATGTGACAATGCGGTCACGAATACTTGTATTTCAAATATTTGAAATAGGTACGGCGTAGGCTACATAAGGCCAACTGTAAAAGATCAGTTGCGAGACATTGTTTGACTTTTTGGTTGATAGCCTGCACGATTTTGATTTAGTGCTTGGGATAAAATGTGTAATTTTACGCTACTGTTGACAAGTGAAAGTAATTAACAAATTACATCGACAAATTAACTGCCGCCTATGCAAATTCATAACCCAAAGGCAACAAACAGATATTGCCAACATTACTAAGTCGGGATCCCTGCATCGATCCTTAGCGAAATCTTATCAAGATTCGAAGTAGTAGACCACTTATGCAAATTGCTTAGTTATTGATAGTGATGATGAAAATTTTCCGGAAAGTATTGGAAATTTTGGAAAAATGAGAAAGTTTTGATTTTTTGTAATAGGCCCTATAATTTGTGCGGATAGAATTTGTCTGAAACTCTTGATTTCACCATTATAGTATTTCGATTAAAACGATCGTAGCAATACGAGTCCCGTCCGCGGATTTTTGAACATTCCTTTGCTACCAGTAGCCTGTGGTAGTGCGGTTGGCTTTTTTAATTATCACATAGATTCCTTTTGGATAAGGTGAATCTTGCTTAACAATAGTGGTATTTCATGCAATGAGAAATATCTGGAACAAAAATAATGCACTTATTATAGAGTTTGCTTGCATGAATTGAAAGTCAAGCTTGCAGCGTTGATTCTAATGATGCAAATTTTCCATGTGTTGATGAACATGAGAGCACACAGTCCATGCAGCATTATAGGCCTGCATGAACGACCATAGGCCTATTGGAGGATATTAAGACTGTAAACTCGTGAGATATTTGGAAGCTAAAGATATATCTGTGATGAGTAAAAGAATATCTATGATAGCTTATCTAACTTCCTACGTATTGTCCGATATCTTCGTTGAGGACAAACTACACATCTTCCATTTATATTTGAGATAGTTCCAAATCGATTTCAGATCTACCCAAATGAATTTCAGACATTTCCAGATGAATTGGAGATTCTCCAATTGAATTTATATAAGATCTTTTCAAAGTTGAGTTTCTGACAGATATCTGAAATTCATCTAATGTCTGAAAGGATCATTTGGAAGGATCTGGAATAGACATATAGAAGAGGTGCAGTTGGGCTCCAAAAGTTATGCAGGGATAGAGAGGTTTTCGAGCTTTGAATAATACACGGTCTTTTCAAACGACTATAATAAGTCTCCAAAACAAGGATTAATAAGGCAAAAATGTCAATCACCGAAAAAAAAGATCTCAAAATTTTCTGGAAAAACATTTGCATCACTAGTTATTGACAAGTCCTTTGATACCGAATCTTACAAGGCCTATTTAGAAAAACAATGCCTAAACTGAGCAATGCATGTCTAATCGAGGGCATCTGAGGTAGAGATGAAAACCGGTCGAAATTCCGGTGACCAGCGATCTTCAGGCCGGTCAGGTTCAACGGCCAGCAAACACGCACAGAACGCCGAAAGCGGGCCGGTTTCACACCTGTAGCAAGTCAATGCTGATGAGGCTAATATTTTAACACTGTACCGTCATCCACGGTAATTATGACAAGGAACGAGAAACTACATCGCCCTCTCATAAAGCTATTGATTAACATAACGTTGGAATGTTTATATCGTTGTAAGAACTATGAGCACCAAAAGAAATTTCATTTTCCACGAAAAATGCAAGTGGGCCTCAAAGGCAAGCATGTCCAAAAGACATATGGAACATGGTGAATGAAATAAGGGGTGCGAGAAGGTCCTGTCTTTCAACCAACGACACACTGATTCACGAGTTCCTTTCTCCGTTACAAGTAGCGCAATGTCTTCATTCCAATTTTTTTAAAGTTTAGGATCAACGACCAGCCCCCGCTCAAATAACAGATTCTGATGACTGATCCACTAGTGTGAGCACCGATTCTGTTTGTAACGCCCTGAAGACTCTCAAATCTGGTAAATCACCTGGTATTGACGGCCTCCCGAATACCCTATACGCAAAGGCTGCAGACATTATTGCCCCACCTTCATTGTCACATCATAAATGTTTCAATCTTATCCAGACAATTGAAAGAGACTCATCATACCAGTGCCAAAAAACGAGCCCTCCCTCATTTAACGGCATACGTCTAATATCATGCTGACCGTTCATCCAAAATCTACGAGAGATTATAATTCTCAAGTCAGCCATAGAACAAAAAATTTACGGAGACATTCGGTGCTTCCAGGTTGATGGCAAAAGATTTTCTTCCACATCATCAGCACTGTATACGTCTTCATGAATTCATTACTCGTGAGCTTGATAAACATGAAGTGATGGGAGTCCTTGTTTTGGCCTACGATTATCAACCATAAAGCCTTCGATGCTCTTGGCCATGATGCAATTATCAACACCTTATCAGAGAATAGTTTCCTACGGGTTTTATGAAGTAGATCCGCAGTTACCTGGTAGGGTAATCCCAAAGAGTCAAGATAAACAATCAACTCAGTGACAGCCTGCCAGGTCGCTTCTGGAATCCCCCACAGTTCGATTTTAGGCCCGCACGCATTTAACGCAGTTGTGGGATCAATCAAGCCTGCATCCCCCCAGAACATCATAATTAAGTAAATTGACGACTGCAGTCTTGCCATCCCAATTCAGAAAGGTGACCATACGAAACACTCATTGATCGCAGCAACATGGCAACGTGGTCCACTAAAATTGGAATTAACCTCAATTTAACAAATGCGTGGTCATGTCGATTCCCACAGTTGCAAGTTCTGCCCCTCCCATTCCACCGGATGTGGCCCAAACTGATGAGCTTTGAATATTAGGTATCATCTTTACACCAGACCTCAAATGGCACAGGCAAGTTGCTCATATAACCAAAATCGCATCGAGACGACTTTTCGCTCTTCATACACTTCGCCCACTCCTCTCACGCTCACAATTAGTCCAAGTTCACTTTGATCCCATCTTATCGATTATAGAATACTGCTCAGCTCTCATGGTCGGAATGTCAACCCAAGATAAGGAAACGCTGAAAAAGCTTAGACAAAGAGCTCATCGCATCGTGTGTGATCAAGATTGTAAGTGCGAAATATTTGAGAATTTGAATAGTCGACGTAAATAGTCGCACACATGGCTCTTTCTTTTCTGTAAGTATTATTCTTTCAAACAATACCTGGATTGACTAATTAATACACGAATCGTAAATAGATTGTACGCATATCTTGATTATTATATTGTTATGCATTTCTTGTATTTACGTGCCAATCTAACAGCATTGTTCTGTCGATTTTTAGTACATTTGAAAATAAAAGAATCCTTGCTTTACCTTTTACCTTACCTTATATTTGACCTTTCAAGATAGGCAGGCAAGATCCAATCAGAATTATTTAAGCCTAGCTAGCATAGGCCTTCGCAAAAATACTTCTCTTAATAACATGGGTTACGCGCGTTACTCAGATGAGAAGGCAGTAATGATGTTTATTTATTTACTGTATTCAAATACACCATTACAATAGAGCACCAAGGCGGTATGATGGACAGATACATAACACCTACATTTGACAAACACATTGAGTTACACAGCATGAACAGCTACATTGTTATTACATAAGAAGTCAAGCAGTTTACACTTAAACATTTTCAAAAAACTGGAGACAGCAATTTCTTCAGGATGTGTGTTCCAGTCAAAATTCTTTGAGAGAAAAAATCAACCCGAGTGTTGCGATTACACGGCACGATTGCACAGGGACTCTGTACGAATGCGCTTCAAAACTATGCCTGATTATTGGTTCTCCGCAAAGTGACATGATAGGTATACGGCACGGTTCGCCTAAGTTACCACAAGGCTAATTGCAAATCTCAAATACAGTACCCGAATATTGGAATTATTTCACTGAAAAGTTTTTTATCGTAGTCTCAGACAGGGATTATCTACGATAAATCCATGTCTTAGACAAAAAGAAAAGCGAGAGAATGTGATTAAGTATTTTGCCAAATTTAGATGCTGACAATGTTCTGTAACATTTATCTTCGTCTAAAATATATTCAAGCAGGGTAGCATGATAGGTACCCGGTTCCGGTAGGCTAACACATCAATTTATAATTACAGATGTCGTTATGTAATAATTCATCAAGATGAATACATACCGATGCCCTTATACACATTGCAAATTGTACTGAAGAATATAGCATAAATGATTACACAGTGCATACTTTTCCTTCTGCTGTACGAAATCGTTGTTGTGCGTGACATTAGCACTAGGGATGAATGATTGAACATCACAATTTTCCTATTTGATTACCCGCTCGATTCTCACGAAATATCAGTTTCATTAATTAAACATACATGTTATAGAAGATGCAATAGCTAATAAGTTAAGTAATAGTTAAGTAAAATTTAACTGAGTGTTCAAAAGACGCTTTTCAATCAATGAAGTCTCGTACATGGTGATGAATTTGCTAATTACTTATAATAATGAAAACCGGACTGTGACGGCCTCGGCCGGCTGTCGGTTTCCATGTCTGATGTGGGGATAAATTCATAAAGGAATATGATTTATTAGAAACCAGCTTTATTCATCCTTGTAGGCCTACTTTATTCTTTAATTGAAATAGAATGCACTAGGCACAAAACTATAACTTTGAAAATTGTTGATTTTTTAGGAAAATCAAAGGTGTTGACTGCAGAGTCTGATCCTCAATATTCCTGCTCCGTAGTCCTGATTGTAAGGGCGAAATGAATGTTGCAGTTGTAGTCAGATTGCTTATTATTAATTAGCATCGATAATATTGAAGATGAAGTTACAAACTGCCAATTTCTCTGGCTGCTTATTTTACGGTATTTTCCATTCGCCTAACTTTGAGTCCTGTGCACAGGTTTAAAATTAATCTGCTTCATGAAAGTGACAATGTAGGTATAATTGGTGATAATTACTTTCTGAACTTCGCGACGATCTCCTTGGATGAGTCATTCGCTTCATGCGTAATCGAATTTTCTTGTCAATATGAGAATACACGAGTGACATCATGACTCTGAGCAGCTTGCACTGGTATTTTGGCTGCAATTTAGAATCATCCATACTTCGCCAACATTCTGATATGTTATCACGACGTTTGCTTCTGGTCGCAATGTTCACCGTCATATCCTGCCTATCATTTGGCAGTACTTTTAGTCAAGGTACTTTATGGGTTTTACAGGATTATCTCCTCATTCCTCTCTGTCCTGACAATATTTCATCTCTTAATTATAATTGTTGCTATTCGTGCGTCGGATTGTCTGCAATGGAGTACAACTTCGTGTTGGCGGTAGCTTTCTGGACAACGGTTCCGGTGGTATTGTTGGGAGGAGTCCTGCTTGACCGACTTGGACTTCCTCCATGTGCTCTGCTGTCTAGTATTGGTTGCGTATTAGGAAGCGGTTGTCGTCTACTGGCTGTACACCTTGGTCACAGTCACACTCTCTGTATTATAACCATTGGAATTGGAGAAACTATATTGTACTGTTCTTTGGGAGTTCTTCATGTGGTCCGTGCATCTGCTGCACAAATTTACTTCGAAGATCGCCTCCGCACAGTTTCGATTTCCACTTCGTCATCGCTATCAGTTCTCGGAGCAGTCATGGCTTTTTGGACAGCATCCCCATTCGCAGATCGATTTGGTCTGGCTTCTGCATGTGGCTTGGCTTTAGTTTTTTCTATATTTAGTCTCGCCTGTGCTGCTACGTTGATGCGACTGAGTAAAGCAATAGCTGCCCAATACAGCGATTTAGAATCGTCTTCGACTGTTTGTGAAACTGTAAAACCATCCGCAATTCTTGCAGCCATCTCTTCCGTCTTGTCTCGAGGAGTTTCAATTACGTTGACTACTAACGCCATTCTTCTGCTCAAAGCGATCAACCCAACCTCCGATTCTCCATCTGTTATAGCCAGTTTACTACCTTTGTCAAGAGGAGTGGCAGGAATCGTAATCGGTGTAATTGTCAAGGCTTGGGGTCGACAAAGAATCGCCTTAGTGATAGGATCTGTTTTTGGACTAGTTGCATTGCTGTTTCTATCAGCCAGGTTACCAGTCATTGCTATGGGTCTTCTTGGTACCGCTCACGGCGCAGTTTATCCTTTGAGTCTAGCATTGGTTGGAGAAAATGTGCCAGCCAGACAATTGGGAACAGTCAGCGCTGGAGTCGTTTCTGGATGCAATGTTGTTATTGGTTGTTTATCAGCTTCAATTGGGGCGATTATCCAAAGTCTTGGTAATGACCTACACGGATGGATCACTGTATTAGGACTTTTGCAGGCTTGTGAGGCTGTACTTATAATTTTTTCGTTGTTGTTGCTTCTTCTATGGAGAAGACAAAATGTCGAGAGAAAGTGTTACCTAAGTGATAAAGAACCATTCTTGTAATTCAATTGTTGAGTGCATGATTTTCAATGTAGTGCAGGCATGGGCAATCAAACTGACTTTGACCGGCTTTAGTGGTCCGCCAATCTCATGACGAACCATATTTAAGTATCACTAGCGGGCCGATGAAGATGGCCTTGCCCGCCTCACTTTTGTACGCAAAGCAAACATCATTATTCGTGATTTCCTCAAAGGTTCGATTATTAGCTTACATTTTGAATTTTAGGAACGCCATAAGTATTTAACATTCAATCTTCAGTTTTCAGTGTATGATTAGATGAATTATTAGATAAAATTATTTATCGATATAAGAATAAACAAAATACTTTGCACACGACTGAATTAGTGACTCAATGGTGATTTGTGTAGGCTGCTCCCGAATTAAAAGCAACCTTCCGTAGACATTTGAATTTGTCCATTCATATTTAAGATGTCATGGACTCACAAGGATTATTTGAGAAAAAGATCCCTTGTCCCTATGTTGTGAATATTGACACGGAAATCATGACCATCGCACGCACACATGTACGCCAATAGAAATTCCTTTCTATTGAACAAGGGCAGCATCATCTGTGGGTTTTCAATTTTGTCATTATCTAGAGACCTTGAAAATAGAATTCAACGATCTTTACAAGTCTAATTGTATAAAATTAATTCTGAAAGAAAACGAAGGAAATCTCCATTGTGTTATTAACATATTTCCGCAGGATCATTTTGAAAGGACACTGTCCTGTTTTTATTATTACTTGCAGGTCACCATTTGTCCCACAACTGCCACGAGCCACAGCGGTTACCCATGCCTGCTGATCAAGTAGAATAGATTTGTTCATAGAGTAATTAGTACGGATTTGTTCTTGTAATAAATAACATGAAGCAGACAGCAAGATTTTCCTGTTTAAAGCACAAAGGGTTCAACTGGCTCTTAAATTACTTGCTGACTTTGCGTTAACCCCTTCGGGACCAGTGTGAAATTTATTACATTGTTCGAAGTCAAGATGACGTGCTCTGTACGCACAATGCTCTATTCATGTCTTCCCAATCGGCGGTGACTTTGAACAATTGATGCATGACGCTATCTGCACGCATTGGTCGCGAAAGGGTTAAATGCATTCATTTTTCAACCCTTTCATTGTGATTTTACTATTGAGAAATAGAAGATGCTCACTACTTTTGAGAGTGAGTGGATCGGCAAAAAAATAGTTCTTTATATAGGCCTAATTAATACCCATTGTAGAGACAAAAGAGAACGTTTTGCTAGCCGTGCAATGCTGGTAAAAGGAACAGACCGCTTCAAAAAATTTGCACAAAAATGGCAGCCCACTTTCAAACGCAATTTTCGTATTGAAGTCCTGGTTCAGTTTTAACCGGATTTGATGTACCATATGAAACCTCATGCTCCATAGATTATATTGACATACATGTATATTTTAATTTCACAAGTGGTCAGTTGTGTTCGGTCAGTAGGCCAATATACGAAAATTTAAGATTTTCTTCGACCCAGGATTTCAAAATGAAGACGACTGTTTTGTTTTAATGAAAATTGACTGACACGTGATCTATTCATTATCTCATGAAGAACTGAGTCTAAGATTGTGTGAATAAATAAAAAGATGCACCACGAATAGGATTCAGCACAAAGTTGTTGCTTCAGAAAAATAGGCGCATCGTTTTCGTCGAAGAGAAGCTTAACTTCAATAAACTTTATGCCATGTGAATTGTTGTGTTTCGTTTGGTAATTTTGCAGTACTCCTTGTGTTATACCTGATCAGTTGTGATCAACAGTCTTAAAATCATGTAGTTTTGGTCACTTTAATCTCTGATGTTCTCGGAAAGAACTACACAAAATGCAAAATTCAGATCATCACCATTGAATCAAGCTTTCAAAAAGCTCTTAGACGACACAATATTTTGTGAATTTTCAGCACTTTCTTTCCTTTTATATCGTGTCGGATTTCGGAGTCTTTCATGCGAGATAAAGGTACCAAACCGCGCGACTAGCCGCATGAACACAACAGCTTTAGAACTACTTTCTACTTAACCCAGAGTTTTCGTACATGGGCTTAAATGAAAGCTGATGTTATCAGCTTCAAGAATATAAGTCTTATAAAAATCGGTCCATCTGTTCTCTTACAAACTTAAGAATCATCATTGACCACTGTGGCAATATTTCATTTGCTAGTTTTGAGCATGGTTTTGACTTCATCGCGATATTCAAAAGTGCATGAAACACACACGAGAAACACATGTCTCTAGCCGGCTTCGCGACAAGATTCTATTGGCCGTATCACATCACCAACGTGTTGCGTGTTGCGTGTTTCAGGTCACACGTAGAATAAAAACGTAAACACGTAAGTGAAAACGCAGTACGAGAGGTCAGTAGAAAATAATGACTCATGCGTCTTAAACAACACGTATCTGCTAGAATTCTGTAGTTGAGATATTTTTAACTACAGGCGATTTGATTGGCCGCACAGGGGGAGTGAGAGAGACTGTCGCTCGGCGACTCGACATAATACTTTTCAAGTAGTTCATCTACAATACCATCTATGCGGAAATGGCTCGACTAACCGTGGGAGATCAACTGAAATTTGATGAACTCTTAATCGAAGAGGTAAAAAAATATACTTTTATTTATTCGTCATCGACATCGCGATCCGGAATTAAAGAAAAACACATTTGCTGAAATTGCCAAGAAATTTAATTCAGGTAAGTAAAATTATAGTATCTATAATTTAATAAGTAAGATTATGACAAAGTTTATTTTTCATTTCAGATGGAAGCTATATTGAAGCTCACTGGCGCTATCTTCGTGACAAATATAGCCGAGAAAAACGAAAATCAAAGGTGTCCGAGAAAGGCGGTTCGGGAGCGAGCCGTAAAATTCCTTGGGTTCTAATGCCCCATTAGGAGTTTTTAGATGCCTTTATCAAGCCACGAACGTAAGTGTACTTATCATAAACTGAGCCATTGATTTAATTTTCTGTGGAAAACGCTATATTTTCTGAAACAAAATTAAATTGCTCTTACAGGTCTTCCTCTAATCTACCATCGGCTACAATGGAAGATAGCCAAGAAATTTCAACCCTTGAGAACTCATGTGGCAATGAAGGAAATGTGTCAGATCCAGAGTTATCAACAGCTCCTGCTCCATCAACGTCTGAAAATGGTGCAAAGCCAAGGAGACGAGATGGTGATGACTCGCTAACCGATATTAGCAATGTATTGACCAAAGCCCTCTCTCGATTCGACGAAAATGAAGATCGATACGATTTATTAGGGAAAAGGTAAATAAATCCATTGAGTCAATGATTATTAACATACGAATCTTATGACTTATTTTATCATTGTAGTGTTGCTGCTGGTGTACGCAATATTCCAAGCGAGAAGCTACGGCAACTGGCCATGTTTAGGATTCAAGAACAATTATTCTTAGTATTCACCATGTAAGAAGAATACCACAACTCATCAGCACAATCATCGGGACAATTCATGCAATTATTGAATCAGAATGATTGGCTGCCAGACAATGGTCATTAATTTGTCAATAAACTTTTTCCATGGAGTTGTGTTTTTGAAAACTGTATAACATCTGGTCAAATATTTGATAAGATGAAGTAGAGCTTAAGCAATATTATTGTATGAATAAATTAGAATAATTCCTCCATGTACTATTTAAATTTATTGGAAATCATGCGATTTTGCCAAGGTACACTTCCCGGTGGACTTACAAGATAGTCAGCAAGTTGATTTTGAAATATACGCACTTTCTTTGATGACATATTTGAGGAAATTCTCTGAATATCTCTCATCACTGTCCCAGTGGTAACGTCACTACGCCATTTTCCAGGTTCAATGGTTCCGTCCGTCCGCTCAGTGTCAACAAAGTCGATTGGAAGATAGTGATGCTCAGCAGTGTTATTCGCGTCTTCAGTAATCAAATATTTATGCAATGAAACAGCTGATTTGATGTACAACACAGCATTTTCAATATCAGCGTTGATTGGCGTGTGAAATAGTCGCCACTTAGCGGCAAGTATTCCAAACGAGTTTTCGACGACACGACAGGCGCGAGACAGTCTGTAGTTAAAAATTCTTTCTTTGAATTCAAGATGCTCGGTTGTTCGGCAGGATATGGTCTACGCATGTAGCCTATGATTTTAGTGGAAAAGCTTCGTCACCCACAAAAGCGTACGGTAGAATGACATCAGATCCCGGAAGTTCGGCAGGGCTAGGTAAGTTCAGCTCACTACTTTCAATTGCTTGCTGAAAGCCGGATCTTGCAAAAATGCCACTATCGGCCTCACGACCACAGCTACCGATGTCTACCATCAAAAATTTGTATTTAGCATCACATACAGTCAACATAACTGTGCTGAAGTATCTCTTATAATTGTAAAATGAGGATCCAGACAGTTTCGGACACACTAGCTCAAAGTGTTTACCGTCCACAGCCGTAAGACAATTGGGAAATTGCCTGTTCTCCCAGAATTCCGATGCAATACTCAACCAATCTGATTCATTTGTGGAACATTGAAGATAAAACGGCTGTAACACAGTCCATAATGCTTCACATGTATCAGATAGAATATTTGAGATTGTGGATTGACCACGTCCGAAAAGAACAGCTAAAGAAGTTTGGCTACTACCTGTGGCCAAGAAACAACGAGTTATTGCCAGGCGTTCGGCTGACGATACAGGCGCACGTCCATGTATATTACGTCGTATTCGATGTTCAATCAGAGAGAGCAAGTGGTCAAAACGAGTAGTAAGCAAACCTCCACAATAAACACAGCGCCCCCCCCCCTCGGGAGAGAGTCTTGGTCGGCCGTCCAGGTTGGCAGATGTTGAAAAACGACAGAGTTAACGGCAAATTTGGGATGTTTTTGGGCTGTAGAGCCAAAACGAAGCATCGGATGGGAAAACGGAGGGCAGATTCGGAATCTGCGTGAAATTTTGGGTTAGGAAGGTTGTTTCCAGCGAAATCGGAGAGAAAACATTTTTGGGACGTCCCCCCCTCGGCAGCGTTGCTTCCAACTTTGGTTCTAGGGATCGTAGAAAGTCGTGCAATAGCTCGCTAGAAAGCTAAGAGTAAGACAAATTCAGTGAAAGAAACGGTTTGTTCATATCTGTCTTCGTTTAGATGTGAGACGCCATTTAAGATTTGGGAAATTGGCGAAAAACGACAGAGTTAACGGCGAATTTGGGATGTTTTGGGCTCTAGCGTCTAAACGGCTGCTCCAATGGCAGATCTGAGACCAGATTTGGAATCAGCGTCAAATTCTGCATCAGCATGGTAAATTTGAAAGCCATCGGAGAGAAAAAAGTTTTCAACATTTTTCCAAAAAACAAGTTCGACGAATTTGGGATGTTTTTGGACTGTAGAGCCAAAACGAAGCATCGGTTGGGAAAACGGAGGGTAGATTCAGATTCAGCGTCAAATTCTACAGAATGATGCTAAATTTCCAGCTCAATCGGACCCCTAGAATCGGTGATAGAAGCGTTTAAAGTTTTTGGATGAGGGATATTACGTCATCAGCTGATCGCCACAAACTATATATGCTGGGAACCGAATGAGACTTTTCATTAAGACGAGAGATTGTCAAAGGTAGATCGTCCCTCTGAGCTCTGATGATAGCATCGGACATTCCAAATTTCGGGTTCTTAAAAAATTTGATTGCTGATATCAGCTAAGGCGTCAGACTTAAAGGTTAGCCAGGAGATGGCCTTAGTCTCCAGGCCATAAAAGACTCCAAAACTTTAAAGGTTTGTAACTTTGCTTCTACAAGTCCTTTTGCCTTGATTCAAAAAATATTCGATCGCTATTGATCAGACCTATATTTACAATTTACTTATAAAATTTCGTAAGTAGTGCTAAATGCCGAAAAATTTTAATTAGCTATTTTTGGTGATTTTACGGGGGTTTCAAACCTTCTGATTTCAATAAAGACCTTTATAAAGTTGTCAGAGGCCAGCTTCGGCTCGAGACTTGCTTCCTGATGTAAATAACTTCACCGGTTTTCATGTCAAAATCGGGGTCCGAATACCAACACATTGATATGACGCACGGTCTGTCCGCGGGAGGTTGGATTTGAGGGCCGAGGCCTTGGAGTCGGGATAAGATCCCCTCTGAGTAATGCCTGTAACGGATTCATGAGCCTAGCTTGTCAATCCTCAAGTATTGAATGACATATCAGTTGTATTTTTAAAATGATTGTCAATGTATTCATTCGTTGAAGTTATAAATGGTATAAGTAGTAATTCTATTTCATCCTTCCTTTACAGAAAATGGGAGGAAATTCCAGATTCTTACTTAAAAAGTGCTCTTAATTCAAACGCCACATTAACAAATATAAAAATACTCCTCACTTTCACGAGAAAAGAGGTGTTATTTCCAGCTGCATACATTGCCTAAAATTTTTAAAAGGCAAGGACCATACGGCATTTTACGCCGCTCACGCCGATGTCCGATGAAGAAGGTAGCCAACTACACGTCATCCGACATCGGCAAATTGATCGCACCCTACTTCAACACAACAGTCGATCTAGACGCAGAATTGCAAGGTGCCATTGATACCATCTTGACTCCTACTGCACCGACCACAGAACATCTAAGTGGATCGGAAAGCTCAGACGACTTCGATTCTGAGGAGGTCGTCATTAATAGGAAAGTGGAAGACATAGGAAAACCATCAAAACAGTCTTTCCCTATAAAGAAAGCGATCACGCAGCAGTCTTCCCCAATAAAGAAGGGGATCAAGCGGCAAACAGAGAGCTGGAACAAGGATGCCCAGATCGCAAAAGTGAGCCAGGAGTACGCACATACCAAATTGAAGGACGAACTGGCTTGTTATAAGAACGAATGTGCGCTCTTAGGGACGAGAATTTTCACCTCAAGGGTCAGGTAGCCGAGATTCGGGCCCTGAAGACTCAAGTCTTAAATTTAGAACCTTTCCGCGAAAGGGCGCTTAGCAGCGAAAGACGTGTCACTGAGCAGGCTACCTACATAAAGACACTAAAAGCTCAGGAAGAGACGTCAAAGTTGAAAGTTGAACAACTGAAAATAAGCCTCACTGAAAGCCAAAAGAAAGAGGAGAGACGAACAACGCTCCACCTTCCCGTCGTCAACAGCAGAATTGTTGATAACATAATAATAGAAAGTGAGAACTTGGACACCACATTCGAGTGCTACGATGGGGCGATGGCGGAGATGCGCTGCCTACACATCTCTATCAAGCATGATGGTGACATTAAGGAATTGCGCCACCGCAAGCGGAAACTACCGGCCAAATATCTTCCCCATCCACCGCCATCGAAGGTTCAACGAACCGATTAAGTTAATTTATGGTAAGTTAATATCATCTCTATCACTTGAATATAATTTCATCTATTTTCTTTCTATTTTTCAGATGCGACGTGAACGAGCCAACGGCCTTTAAGAGGCCACCATGGGGCAAAAAGTGATAGTACCTCCACATGGTTTGCCCTGAACAGACTTCGGTCTGACTGAATCTATCACATAATTAGAAAGACTGAGTCATGTCTTTGTATCAGAGGGGTATATAAACCATTACCTCTCTTTCATTTTCATTCTATACTCCATCATGAAAACACCTAAGACGACAGTCAGCTCTCCTGACAAGCCTCGGCTTAGACCCAGAAATTTATTTTTTGAGTTTCTAGAGATGGAGGAGCGAGAGCGAGTCTATAACAATCTCGCTCGAATCGGCTCATCGGTCACCGATGATGCCGATTCAACAGAGTGGAGATATATTCCGCCCTCTGACAGTCGGAGGGAAGTAGAGGAGGTCGATGCCGCTGACATAGAGAGATTAAAAATCTCTCTCAGCGGAATCGGCCAAATCTAGACATGCATCCGAGAACGGACCATCGGTCTTTAAGAGACCACATGGGCCAAAATGTGATAGTACCTCCTCGTGGTTTGCCCTGGACAGACTTTGGTCTGACTGAATCTATCACACGAGTATAAAAATATAATCACAAAGTTATATCTGCTATCAGTCAACTTTAACGTTGCATGGCACGGAGAACTTCGGTATAATTCTTCCTGTTGGTGGGCGATCTCTCTTGAGACAGCGGATGATATCGTAGTGATGAGTGTGGCAAGGGCTTGAGACTTACCTTAAACCGATTTTCCAACGGTCGTTGTGGTCTCTTCGCTCAACGTAGCACTTTGAACGCCAATCGGTTGAGTCTTAGCTATCTGCCGCAGGTTACTTTTTAAATTCTCCATTGCATACGTTATCTGAGAATGAATCATGAGTTCTCTTGAAAACTGCCTCCATCATTGAGGCTAAATGATGAAGGGATGAAATGGGAGGCCACTCTTGCTCCACACGCACAAATATACATCTTCTCTCTTTACTAATGATACGATCTCTTTTGATAGAAAAGTAGACCGATAATAAATGTGATGACATTCGCAACCATGTATACAATTAACCCCATATCTAAATTCTTCCCTTTATTTCCATTTCTAGATCAATACATTGCAAAACAAAGACATCTAGTTCTTTAGATTTATTTATCAAAGTTCAGTGGGACTGGTTTCAAGTCATTATAAATCCTGTAATATGCCACTCCCTTTGGTGCATCCGGCACTCTTCTGAGTCGCGTCGTCATCGGTGTGAACTCGCCCTCACTCCATACAACTTGGGTGATGTCACTTTTGCTACCACTCTTCTCCTCGACTTTGGCGATTTTGGGTTTATTGCCACTGTTCACATCCTCGTCCCATTCATCGATAACTTCGAAAATTGTGTAGAAAATATTCAAGGCTTCAGAAGAATTTGCCATACTAGACTGTTCGATCGTATGATGTGAATAAGAAGTGCTCTGATTTATATAGGATATTCAACAATACTTTCCTCAACAGTCAATCAGAATCACTCTAATTTAGATAAAGACTGTTAAAGTCAGAAGATTGCACGATATACCAATCTCAGCTAAAATGACAATTTTGTGATCGTCAATGAGTGCGATGAAGGCACGAGTAGTCAGGAGAGTGGTAACAAAACTGTAAGAATTATCTGGACAGAAGAAGAGTGGACACCGAAAACAACTCGTGAGAGAAGAATGTCAGATGCTCCCAAACGATCAAGTATGCTTTGATTATAAATAAATCTACAGAACCACATGTCACTACTTTTTGATATTTTCCCTCAGTGATTCAGGCAGTATTTAGGAAAAATGATAGTGTCTAGCATCAGCTGCTATGATTTATACTGAGCTGTCAAATGATTAGATTTTCACTATGATGTTGATGACTACATTACCCAGAAATAAGTGAAAACAGACAGATGTAACAAATGAAACATATATTCAGAAATTACAAATAATTTAGAAGTTCTTCAGTATTGATATTGTCCCACAGCGATTCACAGTTACTACAGTCACATTTCAGTTGTCGCAGTCTTTCATCCGCTGCAGCCAGCACACTAAAAACGCACTTCCATTCCACTTCGTTTCTGGGTTGGGACGATGGGCTGTACCATCTCCGTATGTCATGGAGAAGACTGATATCCTCCTCCTTCGACACATCCTTCTTGTTGTATAGTAGATGCTTCCACCTAACATACACCATTTCCATCTCCTCTTCCTCAGTCAGAGTCGGATACTCCAAGCTTGGAATATCCTCAACTGTTTTCTTCTTCTCCAACTTCACCTTCTTTGGAGCGGGAGGGCAAGTTGATATGTCCACGGAGAGAGTTGCTGTTGGTGAATTCATGACTTCAAATTGTATGCTATAAATTTGATTTCTTAGTGCTTAAGTACAAGTAAGTAGCCAATCAAATGAATAGCTAATGAATGCCGAGTATGAGAGTATATAAAAGGGGGGGGGAAACAGACTTATTTTTCATTCTATATTTGATACGCATTGAGAATAAGTGAAGTGTCTATTTTGATAAACTATACAATTTTCTGACATTGAAGTATCAACCTTAAACTTGTTTTCGTTGAAATGGTAAGTTGAAGATTTCCTCACTCATCTCCCTCAAACGTTTGGCTAATGGGATCTTTCTCAATTTCAACCATCTACTTCATCACCAAAACTCTCCCTTCTCGAGGAAACTTTAGAGCTGTTAAGTGAAGGTAGGTTGTAACAATAAACTATAACTTTAATAGAGATGATAGAATGATTTCTCTTTCAGGTGATGTCAGTACCAGCTCAAGCGGTCAGTCGCGGGAATCTAATGAGCGGGAATGTACTGATTGTGGCCACATCTTTGCAAGGAAGCGTGATCTCGCCCGACACATCAGACAACGTGTATGTCAACCCAAGACATCATCAATCTCCCGAGGTGAGGATGATTCTATTCAACATGTCTCCTTTACTTGCGACTTTTGCACTCAATCTTTTGAAACACGTTTTGAATTATCTTCACATAGACTTCACCACACGCATACAAATGATAGTTATAGTAACAGCACCTCCTCTATCCGTCTCACTGAAGTGTCGCTCAATAATGTAGTGAGAAATTACCATATGGAATCCTCAGAAGCCATTGCTGATTTTCCGGAGTGGTTTCATCAAAATTCAATATTGATAGATGCTCTCTTTAGAAATTTAGACAACTTTAGAATAAAAGCGCTCATCTATCTTAAAATAAAATATGTTAAAGTTGACCATCATACTGGCGAAATAGTGCAGAGGTTGGAGTTTCACATACCCTCCTCTCCTGCTACAGAGGTAGTAGATAAAGAAGTATGGTTAAATTTTCACATTCAAGGGCTAAAATCAACTATTGATAAATTTAACGAGCGCGATAGTGGTCTGATTTTTGATGGTGTAGAATCTGCAATGTTAAAAATTACTCTATTAGAAGATTACAGTGGACGAGGCTCCTTCAATCTTCCAAAAACGTTAAAGGATAAGAAAGCTGTCATTTCTATAGATTGTGAATCGCACTGTTTTAAGTATGCGGTTTTATCCATTCTCCACTATCATGATGTACAGAACAACCGTTTCCGTAAAATCAAATATCATCCATGGGAGAATGAATTGAAATTTGATGACTGCAATAGTGAAGATATGAAATTGAAAGATAGAGAAATCTGAGAAATTAAATTCAATTAAAATAGTTGTTCACGTCTGCCAAAAAGGACTTAAAGGTGTACGATACAACAAACGTTCATCAACTTATGATCGTGTTGTCAACCTCTTGTCGGTATATGAGGATAGCAGTCAACAATGGCATTACTGTGGTATTCCAAATATTCATCGACTATATTCCCACTTAACATCCAAAAGGGGGGAGTATTTCATATGTGACCGTTGTATGAGATCCTTCTGGTCAAAAGATAAATTTCAAACACACTATGAATGCTGTAAGCGAGGTAAATTGCAAGTGGAACGCATGCCCAAAGATAAAATCTTTTCATATAGAGAGAATGGTAGTGAATTAAGTCCTCTTCGTGTCATCTATGCTGACATCGAATGCTATATTGATGATAACATCCACAAGCCAGCAGCCATATCCTGTTGAGGTATGGCATAATCATCTCCAAAATAAAAATAATAAAATGCACGTCTGGCAAGGTGCGGATTGTATACACAAATTCTTGCAATTTCTGGAAAGTGCTAGTAAATTTCAAAAAAAATATGATAATGAACTCTATCACAGATCAGTAAATATGACAGCAGATGATCAGGTAAAATTTGAAAGTTGTAAAGTCTGCTTAAAATGTAATAAAACGTTTGATGAGGGTAAAATTAAGAAAGTACGCGACCATGATCACATCACTGGCAAACTTAGGAACGCACTGTGTTCAAGATGCAATTTTTCTCTAATAATGAAACGGCGCACTCTACCCGTAATTTTTCATAACTTCAAAGGCTATGACAGCCATATGATAATAAAAGGGGGTTAGGAAAAATGAATGGGTGGTTGATGAATGTTATAGCTCAAACGAGAGAAAAGTTTATGTCCATGACAGCAAAAGTACCAGTTGATAAGACTAAAGAAAATATGACAGTCTACTTTGATATAAAATTTTTAGATTCCTATCAATTCATGACTTCATCACTAGCATCTCTCGTTCAAAATCTTAAGTCTCTTCAACAAACTCAAAATTTGAAGAAACAATATCCTAACTTGACAGATAAAGTCATCACATACAAAGGAGTGTTTCCATATGCATACTTTGATAACATTTCTAAACTTAGTGAGACTTCTCTTCCATCAATAGATAAATTTAAAAATGATTTGACTGGTATAGAATGTAAAGTAGAAGATTGCAATCATGCTCAAGTTGCATGGACAAAATTTGACTGTCAAACGTCTAGCGATTATATGATCGCCTATCTAAAATTAGATGTATTTTTGCTGGCTGATGTATTTCAGGAGTTTCGACGAGTGACATTAGAAGAAGATAAATTAGAGCCTATCCACTTTGTCAGTCTTCCAGCCATGTCATTCCAGTCTGCTTTTAAAATGACTGGAGAGCATCAATCTTTTACAAGATCCAGAGACGTATAATTTATTTGAGCGAGGAATTCGCGGTGGTCTCACATTTGTAACTAGACATCAAATAAAATCAAAAATAGTAGATGATGATCAGATTCATCTAAAGTACCATGACCAGAATAATTTATATGGTAGTTCACTATCCAAACCTCTACCTCACTCTGAGTTTAGCTGGCTAGGTGATAGTGAAATTCAACATTTCTCCAATCCTTCAAACATACTAGCTATTCCAGATGATTGTGATTCGGGATGTTATTTTGAGGTAGATCTTATCTATCCAAATAGTATCAAAAATAAAACTGTGGATTTTCCACCTGCACCCGAATCAGGTGAAGTGACTGAAGATATGTTTTCGGACTTTATGAAACAATTTCATAAAGATTTAGAAGGGAGTGCACAGCCCAAGTATAAGCCTTGTCGCAAACTTTTGTTTACTCAATTTGATAAACAAAATTATCTAGTCCATTTTTCCATCTTAAATTTTTATTTAGAAATGGGCATGATTTTAAAAACAGTTCACCGCATTATCAAATTTAGACAGAAAGCCTTTCTGAAACCATATATTGATAGCAACAGCCAGAAACGTGCACTAGCCCAAAATAATTTTGAAAAGGATTTTTATAAATATAAGAATATTAGTTTTTTTGGTAAGACGATGGAGAGGATGTTAGAAAACGTATGAACTATAATCTTGAAAATAATAATGATAAATTTCAAAAGTTAGCGGCATCACCTCTCTTTATTGATAGAGATATTATAGATGATGAGTTGGTTGGTGTTAAAATGATAAAATCAGAAGTAGAGTTGTGCAAGCCCATCTACATTTGACAAGCTGTATTAGATTATTCCAAGCTTGAAATGTATCAACTCTTCTATAGAATATTAAAACCATGTCCTCTAATTAAAGACGTGCGTTTGTTGGGTGGTGATACAGACAGTTTCTTTTTAAGTATTTTAACTTCAATGAAATACGAAAATCTCTAGAAAATTATTTTGATACGTCAAATTATCCTACAGATCACCCACTATACTCTACTAAAAATAAAGCAAAATTAGGATGCTTCAAAGATGAAATGGCAGGAAAAGAAATAAAGGAAATGGTTCTTCGTCCTAAAATGTATTCTATGAAACCGAAAGACTCCAGTGACAGTATTAAGCACGCAAAAGGCATATCTAAGTCGATTGTTGTAAATATGAAACATAGGGTCTATAAGAAGGCCTTTAAAAATAAGTGTGTAACGCTTGTCAACATGACCATCTTAAAATCTAAGTCGCATGAGGTAAAAACTCATACATTTAGAAAGCGAGCACTTTCAGCGTGGGAGGATAGCAGCATATCTCTTCCACAAGGGATACATAACATATCTCTTCCACATGGTCAACCTGATACAAACATATCACTATCCAAAAGAATTTAACTCACACTACCACATTCAGGAGATGTGTAAATAGATTCAGTCTCAAATCAGTATTTTTATGATGCTTTTGCTGACATTCATTGTTGTTTTATGTATCGCTTTAGATTGCACTTCCTTGGGGAGATATTCCTATATATTCCCCTATTCCCCTATATCTGTGAAAAGACTTTTTCATACACACATTTTTATTTCAATAAAAGTTTACAATGACTTCACTATGTTTTCCAAAACACTAAAGTTACGAGGGATTTAGTATCTTTGACATGGATGCACTCATGTAGACCATTTGTAATTTTGATAGAAATAGATGCTATAGTTTGCTTGATAACAGGATGGTAGAAAATGGGTTGAAACATCTTCTCGACTATTCCATATAAAGCATCCTTTTCATGAATGAAATCACGTAAAAAGTGTTCTTTTTTCTCACCAACAGAAATAGGTAGAATCAAATCACTTTGAATGTAAAGGTGTTGTTCATGTTTATCAAGTGTCATTGGTGTTTCTATACCAATGGTATGCGCAGCAGTAAACATATTTTGTAGCATTGAAAAACCGAACTTTTTTCAAATTTTTGCTGAATTGACATTGAATGTCATCACCCAGTTTCAGAACAACGCGTCGATTTTCAATTGAAAACGAAATGTGGTGTGTCTTTACATCATATTTAGTTTTCATCACATGCTTCAACTTCTGTGTGGTCGACCGCAAATGTTAGTGGTGAAGATGAGCAATTTACGGAACCTTCAACTCTTCGGCGCCCTTTCTCATTCATCGGCGCGGTTAATGCGCTTAGGACTGCAGAAGCTACTACGTCGGATATGGAAGAGGGAGAAGTGTGTGATGTCGAATCTGACTGTGAACAATATGGTGATCTCTACTCAATTGAGTGAAAATGTATCGTTTTCGAAGATTCATAGCAGCAGCTACAATTTGTGTTATGAGCCAGAACTTTTTCCTGCAGCTCTCATTAATTGTTGGAATCCTGTGCATATTGCAATCTTTCACAACAGTAAAGTTATCATTACTGGACTGAAATCAGAAGTGCAAGCAGATACAATCCTAGACCGTTTAATCGAATATGTACATACCCAGCGGATTGTGAAATAAAAACAATTTTTATTCCAATATGATGATGTTTTATTTCAAATCATTATAGAACTTACAAATCATTTTTTCATTAGAAGATTGGTTACATGAAACTTTTTGAATAACAGATTTAAATCGACGTACATGCAAACGTTTTAAAATGAAGTACAATACGAAAGCACCACAAGTTGATGAAAGTGGATGTTGTAGCATGCGCTCATTTCGTTGATATTGACGAGTATGTTTTCTCAACCACTGCTGTGTTGGTACATTTGGAGGTTGAGCAAGAGAGTCAAATAGTTCACCGCGTCTGTCTTTTCCAATAAAGATAGCTTCCCAATGTTCACCTTCTAAATTCTTTGACTGAGTGTTCACTACAATAAAGAT
This sequence comes from Prostheceraeus crozeri, assembly GCA_907163375.1. Lineage (NCBI taxonomy): Eukaryota > Metazoa > Platyhelminthes > Polycladida > Euryleptidae > Prostheceraeus > Prostheceraeus crozeri. Next base: position 353,047 of record CAJQUW010000639.1, on the reverse strand, counting down.
GGGATACTGTTTTACTTTAGTTGGTAGGGTATCTAGCGAATAGACATTATCAAAAGCTTACAGCGTAGCTTTATCTGCATTACGCTGTACTTTAGCTCTAATATCGTCAGCATTCAACCAACTCATTAACGATTATACTGAAGAATCACGTCACGAGACTTAGTTATTTCAATATTTGAATCAAAAACTGCATAAATCAATACATTGATCGTCGCAGCTAGCGGTGTTTTGAACTCCAGATCCAAACGAATATTGTCAGGAACGTTAGCTTGACGATAAGGTACACTAATATCGCTGTCGGCAGTTAAATCAAATGCATAAATAGTATAGCCATTCTTAAACTCTTTCATTGTAAGCCCGTTGGTGTCGCCTGTGTTGTAAAAGCCAAAGACATTCATGTAGTCAACATAGCTGCGCAAAAATTGATAAGAAGAGAAGTCTGGTCTAAAGGGTGGTCCAGGATGACTGACACCATTTACACGTAAAGCAATTTCACTCAAACTGTTGTGTTTGAAGTTGAAAGGATTCTTCTTGATATTGCCATTGAATGCATCATTTTCAACCAATGCTACCATTAGGAGTTTTGGTGCTTCTGATGGAAATAAACCATCTTTCATAAAACTCTTTTGATCTTTAGGAATAGTAAATGTGAGAAGCTTTGTATGTTGAATGGGATAAATAGCATTGCTACGGTTAAGACCCTCGGCATGTCCTCTAATTACACTTGGATTAGCTACCACTCGACGAATGTATAGCCTAATATCTTCGACATGGATTTTAAAATTGACAACTTTAGCGTATGCATTCAACAAAAATTCAGGCTTCTTCAATGTAATTTTGACTCGCATGCTGGTATTACACAGTAAAAACTTTGACTGTCTGAAGAAGTCAAGATTTAGTGGACCATATAGCTGACATACTTTACTATCTTTAATCAAAGCAGATCGCTTTACAAAACCAGTGTTTGTCTCACTATCAAATTGTGTTGCTTCATCTCTATACCATCCCATTGCTTCCATATGACTCTTTTGTGCTGACGGATGAAACTGTGATAGGGCATTGAAATATGCTTTACAGGGATAATCGCTTTGTCCACCTTCTACCTGTTGTTCTCCAATAGTTAGAGAAACATCACGAAATAGTGTTGCCAGCGGTAAATTGTTCAGACCAACTTTATGTGTAGAATCGATGTTAGTACCATCTGCTTGCTGAATTCTGAACCGCACATCAACCATCGCATAACTTAAATCAATGTAGTCATCACTAGCGCCAGGAATGACAAATTCAATTGGGCCAGTATTCTCAGCAGTTCGAGGATGATAATCTGCAATACTTGAACTAAGAATATCTGTCTGTATCGCTTGTTGATCAAATAAACAAATATTTGAAGTTTTACACTCCATGATTAGAAGTTATGACAGCGTCGTCGTTTAGCACACGATGAAGGATTAGAGCGCGCACGGCGTTTGCGTGAAGTTCGCCTCTTACAAGCTCCGCGCTGTTTTCTTTTTCTTCTAACATTCATTCGTTTAGGTGCTTTCTTTCGTTGTGTAGCATTAAAAGTTTGTTGTAATGTTCTTAAACCGCGTTCCTTCCCACGATTTAGTAAACTACTCTTTATATTTTTTCCACTGGCAATATCATTGACAACATCACCAGCAAAGCCAACAGCATTACTTAAAACAGATCGTTTTAAAGTTTTTCCGACAGTAGACAAGGGAGGAGGTGCAACAGATTTCAGCGCGCCAAATATTCTACCTGCATGTTGACGGCGAGCACCACTGTAAATTGTACCCGCACCACTTACATGGGAGGGCCGTGAATAAAACGATGTAGTCGGATTCATTACTTAAATCTTGAACTCGCAAGTTATAGTTTTGCATAAATCACTTGCGATCACTTCGATGAAAAATGTCTGCACGACGCATCCAAGAGTTCATACTTGAAGGATAACAGAGCCATTTAACAAGACACCATTCTTCGCCTTAACGTTTTTTGCAACGGATGATTTTGTCTACTAAATATGTTTCACTTTCAGTGACTACCTCAATCTCATCACGATAAAAGCTGCCCTCTATTTCTTCATCATCGTAATCTTTTAACTTGTAAGTTGTGGGAGAGTCTTTTTATTGATGTTTGAAACTGTGAAAATTTCTTCTGTCCAATTCGGGAGATAACCTTTGGCAAAAACACTCTTCACTTTTGATATGCGAACTTTATCGCCTATTTTTACATCACTTTTTGCATTATTACGCTTACGTTTGAATGTTTTACGCACTTCATCTACATTGTCAGCATTAACATCTGCCAGTCTGAGTCCAATAGAGCGATGCACAGAGTGATTGTAGGCATATACCGTATCTTGTAGAATCTTTGTCCAATTTTGTGTCAAGTTGGCAGTAAAATGTCGCCACAAGCGATTTTTCAATGTGCGGTTAAAACGTTCAAATAATGCAGCCTTATAGGCACTCTTTACACTAAACAACTCAATGTCATATCTCTCAATCTTTCCACATGCTGATTTTCGAACTCTTTTCCTTGATCGCTCTGAATTCTCTTTGGAATGCGACCCTCTTGGAAAATTGACTGAAATTCCTTTGCTACTCGTTTACCTTCTTTAGTTTTTAAAGGTTGAGCCCATGCATATCGCGAGAAAATATCAATTACTGTCAAAAAAAATTATTTCCCGAGTTATGTTTTGAAATAGAGGCAACGTCACACAAATCTGCCTGCCACTGTTCATCAATGTCATGAGTAATATAATGACGGGTACGGTACTTGTTTTTCGCTTGTTTGTGGAGTGTATAGGTAGCCTGACCCTTTAACCATTGTTTAACTTGTGATTGTGGAAGACCACTCGCTTTTGACAATTTCTTTATAGATGCAAATCCTGCTGGATGTTTTACATCATAGTATATTAACTTTAAAAGCTCATGTGATGACGACTGACTCTTCCTCCTTCTTCTCATGTTTTTGCTTTCTTGCCTTTTTACACTTACAACAGCCACAAGATTTAGCAGATTTACGTTCATGTTCACATTGCTTAGGAGTCTCACTGTAAGAGCTGGCACAGCAAGTACATGTTGCATCAACATGCATCTCCGGCGGTTCATTACATGGCATGCAACACATCTGCTTCGTATTAATAGTCTGAGAACATATATTTCTTTGGTGGAGATCTTCTACGTCTATCTCTTTCTCTTGTTTGCCTATAGGGTGTAGATCTACGTCGTTCTCTTCCTTTTGTTTTCTTAGTAAGTGTGGAAGGAGATGTAGAAGGTGAACTCTAAAACCAATTTCTTGGCATTGTAACACTCCTAATTTTAGGAACAGAATTAACATTTGAAGTAGTACCAACTTCTGAAGTAGAATCAAGTTCTTTCAATGTTTCATTATTTAATGCAAATTTTGGAACATTATGCCTTTTCAATAGTTGAAGAAAATATGGCCATACATGTGGGACATAACCTTGTCGACGTTTTCTACGCGTTGCATACTGAGTCAAGTTTTCATAAAACGAAGCGCTAATTGTTACATAGTGACGTGAACGCTGTTAGTGATGCTATCTGCTTGCTTGAACACGATTGGCTGATTCAGTCATCCTTGCCAGCCACTCACGTTCAAAGCAAGTGGTACGTGACTTCCGGGACATTCGTGAGCCGAGATCAAAGCTAGGACAACCATCTTGTGCTTCATGACATGCTGTACGTTGTGATTGCTCCTGTTAATTACATATTTCAATGCTCTACGTGCTTTCACTTCTAAAGCCCTACAAAACATAACATGGCGACCCAGGGCATGAAGATACCGCCTGCATTTCTGAATTCATCGAATTCTCCACCGATCTACGACAGCACTGAATTTTACATTGATGAACTTGTGCTTTACCTTACGGCAATTGGAAGTGACAAATTTACAGAGAACAGGAAAATCGCCATCGTATTGAACATCGTGGGACCAGCATGTCGCAAAGTTCTCACAGCAGCGTCATCTACATTTACAAAGGTTGACGAAATATTTGATCTTCTGCGAAAACTGTTTCCATCTTCAGTATCCTATACGATGGCAAGGCAAAAGTTCAATAATCGTGTGCAGCTTGAACATGAGACTGTCATGGAATTCTTCTCTGAAGTATCGGCGCTTGCGGCGAAGTGTGACTACGGACCTCTTACAGATGATCTTATTTGTGATAAGCTAATTTTGGATTCAAAGGATGCAGTGAAAGAGAAATTAATTATCGAACAACCGAAATCCAAGGTATCTGCGTTGGAAATGGCGCTCAAGATCGAGACAGTTCAGGGTGAGTTACGTGGAAGTGTCAAGCAAACTGACTCCTTGCAGTCTGACTTACATGCTGTTCATTCTGTTCAATCGAAGCCTAGAGGTAGGACACATTTTCATAGGAGTGATCCTAAACCTGTTCCTACTCACTGTTTTCGATGTAATTTAGCAGGAGTCAAAGCGGGTCACAATGGCTGCAAAGCTATTGGGAAAACCTGCAAGTGTGGACGCATAGGACATTTTGCATCAGTTTGTTTTGCTCCAGGTAGATGTGATGCGCCCAGCAAGTCAAATTTTCAAGATGGCGTGAATTTTATTCTGATGAATTCGTCTTGTAATTCCAGACTGAAAAATGTTGATATTGAATGCATTACTAAGAAGTCGAATAATAGTAGCATGCAAGATCGTGTATCGTGTCTTTCGGAATTGATACAGGCAGTGTCATAAATGTCATTCCTTTTTTCATGTACAAGAAGCATTTTCCACATGTTCAGTTGATGAAGGATGATACTGTGTACACAGATTATTCAAAAAGAGCACTTTCCCTCTGCGGGTATTTTCATGCTACCATGTGTCATGACAACTGTGTTTCTACCGAGAGAATTCATGTTGATAATCATAGTGATAGGCCAGCTCTTATAAACCGAGGCGTTTTCGAATCGCTTCAATTATACAGATTGTGGATGTCTCCCGGTTCGGTTAATACCATAGGATGCGCCAACCGATTTTCTCATGAAATCAAGCTCAAGCCAGACGTTGTACCGACAGTTCAGAAATTAAGCAGAGTTCCTTTGTCTTTCAGAGGCAAAATTTCCGATGAATTGCAAAGACTAGTTCGTGATGACATAATTGAGCCGATCGATGAAAGTCAATGGGTATCCAACATTGTTTGTGTTCAGAAATCAGATGGAAATGTACGATTGTGTCTAGATCTTCGGGATCTCAACAAGTCAATCGTCACTGACAAATATCCATTACCACATACAGAAGAGGTATTTCTTAAACTTCGTGGTTGCGACGTTTTCTCAGTTGTGGATTTAAAGCAAGCATTTTTGCAACTACCCCTTCACCCTCGCTGCAGGTCACTTACAGCTTTCATCACACATGATGGGCTTTTTCAATTCAAAAGAGTACCGATGGGGTTAGCAAGTGCTCCATCGTGCTGCCAAAAGTTGATGGGAACAATTCTCGAAGGACTTATTGGCGTGCAGGTTTACATGGATGATATTATTGTTGGAGGAAGTAGTGTACAGGAACATGATGACCGATTGCAGGAAGTATTGAAAAGAATTGAGGAAAGTGGATTCTCAATTAATGAGAAGAAGTCTGCTATTCGGAAGCGAGAAATTCGATTCATGGGACATTTGATTTCTAAGGATGCTGTAAAACCAGATCCTGACAAATTTCATGATATTATACATGCACCAGCACCTTCTTCGCCTAAAGAGGTGAAATCGTTTCTTGGTATGGCCGGATATTACTCGAAATTCTGCGCACATTTCTCTTCGACTATTGAACCGTTGCTGAGGTTGACACGCAAAGATGTTACTTGGCAATGGGATGATGCAGAAAAGGAAGCATTCAAGAAAATCAAAGATGTTATTGCGGATACGACTACATTGGCAATATTTGATGTTACCCGACCTACTGAAAATCAAACTGACGGTTCTAACACCGGATTGGGTGCAGTTCTTATACAAAGAGATCACGCAAATAATCCTGTCATCATTGCTTTTGCTTCGCGTACTTTGACAAATGCCGAGAAGTCTTATTCTACTTTGGAGAAAGAGTCGTTGGCAATTTCATGGGCAGCTCAGCGCTGGAAAATCTTTCTTTGGGGACGACAGTTCAGTATTTTGACAGATTATCGGCCTCTGGTTTCAATTTATACATCCCGTGATACTCTTCAGGTAAGCCTACGAGTTAGTAGGCATGTGGTTCAAATGCTCCCATACACATTTAAAATTGAATATCGAGCAGGAAAGGAAAATCATATAGCAGATTTTCTCAGCAGAGCCAGCATTCCAAGCACAGAATTGAGCTGCCAAGAGTCAGATTCCAAAACGACATGTGAGATGACAGTCAATTCAATTATTAGTGAGGCTACAATAGCACGAAGGGAAATTGAAACACAATCTGCTGCAGACTCCGAAATATCCACTATCAAGAAGTGGCTTGCGGGACAGTTGCTTACTCCAGAGGAACGCAAAGTAGTTTCGCCTTTTCAATCAATTAAGCAGGAACTGAGTTTTATTGAGAATATTTTGGTGCGAGGAGCTAATCAGTTGATTTTGCCATCATGTTTACGGGAATCTGTCATTCAACTGGCACACGAATCCCATCAAGGCATAAACCGTACTTATGACCAACTTACCATGAACTATTGGTGGCCCTCCATTTATTCTCAAATAAAAGCCTACGTCATGAAATGCGATACCTGCAATCAGTCGGATAAAACGACAAAGTTCTACAAGTCGACTCCCACTGCGTTGGATTATTCACAAGAGTCATGGCATACATTAGGCATGGACATTGTTGGACCTATGTATGATGCTCCATCCGATTCAAGATACATTATCACGGTCATGGATTACTATTCGAGATTCCCCTACATTTACTTCACAAACAATATTACATCAACAATGGTTATTCGGATTCTGAAATCGCTATTTGCTCAAGAAGGATTGCCTACCAGGATTGTTTCTGACAACGGACCGCAATTTATATCGGAAGAGAATTTGTGAATTTTCTACGCTCAAATGACATTGAACACCAACTTACACCGGTATATCATGCTCGTTCAAACGGTCTAATTGAAAGATGGCATCAAACATTAAAGCATCAGCTTGAAATCTCTGCGTCTTACGGAGTCAACCGTACGTCTTACATCCTCAACTTTCTTGCTTCTTATCGTTCGACGCCGCATTCTGAAACTAGACAAAGTCCTTCTCTTCGACTTCATGGGAGGGAGATGCGTTGGACTCACAATCCATTCACCAAGCTTGAGAAAGAAAAGCGAGACACCTGTTTACGAAAGACTGACCAAGGGAAGTACATTCGGGAACTTCAACACGCACTGTTCGGAAGAAATTGAGTGAACATACATACTTGATGACCGACAACAAAAAATGGCACGTATCGAAAATGTCAAAGTTCAGACCGAGAAATTCAAATCCAGCATCTTGTCCTTTTCATGAGCAGCCTACTCCGAAAAGGTATCCGTCGCGGAGAATTCATCCACCTAGTCGCTACATCAACAAGTAATTCTTACGACTTAATACATTAATTCTCTCGGTTTTCAGCCAAATTCGCTTATACTGTTTTATGCGGTTTCAGTGCTCAATTGCGTACATGTGTCTGATTCTTGAGTGAAAAGTAATTTTTGTTATGGGAATGTATTTGTAATCTTTTTCATACGAGGGGGATGTTACATAGTGACGTGAACGCTGTTAGTGATGCTATCTGCTTGCTTGAACACGATTGGCTGATTCAGTCATCCTTGCCAGCCACTCACGTTCAAAGCAAGTGGTACGTGACTTCCGGGACATTCGTGAGCCGAGATCAAAGCTAGGACAACCATCTTGTGCTTCATGACATGCTGTACGTTGTGATTGCTCCTGTTAATTACATATTTCAATGCTCTACGTGCTTTCACTTCTAAAGCCCTACAAAACATAACATTTTATCATCGTCTGTAATGATTTCACCTCTATCATTCACATTGAGATATGGTTCAATGCTGTTGAAGAGAGCTATTGCATGTGCACGAGATGTTAAAGGTGTAGCAGTCGAAACAGAGTCACGCATCTTATTTTTCAAGTTTTGCAATTGCTCAACAGTTTCCGATTGTAATAATACAGCACGATGTGGATCTTTGATGTGAACATTTTGCTGATAATCTATTTCTTTCCTATACATTTCATTTGCAAGAGGTTGCTTTACTTGCTGCATGGCAGTCAATTGCACATATTCATCCTGAGGAATAACAATCACACGAGAATAGGAGCTCATAGTTTGTAGATAATCACAGGCTTTTTCAAAATATCATTTCGAAATCTAAATTCTTCCGGACACTCTTGTGAAAAATCAATAAATAAGTAACCGTGTGGTTTTTCAGTTGCTGCTTGAAAAATTTCAATTTAAGCTTTTGAACCTCTTGGCGAAACTTGTCGCGCTAAAATTTCAAATTGACTTCTATCTCGTGGATTCTTAAAGATAGCGTAATAGTGCATATTCAGGTTTCGTGTGCGGACTTCTTTCCCATCAGGAAACAAATTTTGCGTGATATAGATTATAAAGCATCTTTTGTGATGTGCTACGCGAGTGAACATATCTGTAACGTTTTTAGAATTCTTGCTTTCCTTCAATAGATCATCCAATACAACGACATCGTTGGACTCTATCTTATCAGCTCGAATAATTCCTTCATTTCGAATAAAGTTACGACGTTGCAATTCCTGAAAGAGTGACGGCTGATAAATACCATAACACCAAATAACTCGATTGATAGGTTCCCTAAACAATTATTTTCTTTTGTCTAGCAAATTCAGAGTGAAAACAGTTTTACCTGCATGGGATGGACCTGATACAGTCAGAACTTTATCACATTGAAGTCTGAAACCCATTTTAATACTTTGAGACTCAATATTTGCATAATTAACGCTTAAAGCCAAAGATATTACCCAATACGTTGCCCACTACAGGAGATAAAATTGGAAGTATTGCTGAAAGGAAACCACCCTTTTGTGACAGAGGTTTCCTCTTTCTTTGAAGGGTGATTTTAGGATTGGAGATGAATCGTAATTTTGTAGTATATCGCTTAAGTAACTTTCGTTGTTGTGGTGATAATTTCTTTGTCCTCAAACTTCTCACATGAGAAACAACTTCTCGAATAAATTTATCATTAGCATGTCGCATTGCATTATATCGATGATTTCCTTTCATTCGTTGAAGAGCTCGGATGGCTTCAGAAACGTTTGAAGATTTTCGACTTTTACGTCTCGCCATTTTTCTCTTTACCATTGTCACAACTTGAGTTTTCCATATTTTCATAGATATAAACTTTTATGGCGGAAGTGACACTCAAAATGAGCTATATCAAAGTGGCTGCATTGACAGAGTTGAATACAGCAGCGTATGAAACAGCGCTGGCAGAAAGTATGCTTACATCTCTGAAAGATGCATTTTTCACTTCCATCCTTTCGCTTACATACATCACGCATATTTTCACTCTTACTAACAACATCTAAAGCAAGTCTTTTTGACGACATGAACTTGCTAGCCTTTTCTAAATAACAGACGCATGTACAGAAGGAATATACTTCGAGAGTAAGTAGACATAACTAGAAAACCAATTGTGCTACGATCAAGTACCATTGCATCTTTAAGTTTCTTTTATAGAAAGTTGAATGTGAATATGTGAAATTGCTTCAATCACTAGACTGCTACCATGATGATTAAATGCATCAAGACGTTGAGCAATTTTTCCCATATGTCTTTCAAAAATTTCTTCAGGATTATCTACAACTTCCATCGAATAGGAAGCAAAGTGGAAGAAACGATGTTCTACCTCTTCTTTCCCAAAATGACTGAAATGAATTTTCGCAACTAATCGCGCCATTACAATTTTGTCAGAAAACGTATCCATAAACTTCAAAAATAGTGTGCTAGTATCACCAATAACTGATTTGATATCAATCTCATCTTTATGAAATGTTATCACATAATCTTGAATAGTCCCTTTTAAACTTCGCCTATGAAAACGCAATGTTCCACAATCATTTGAGAAAGACATTGTCATCCTGCATCTATCCCTCCAATTGCATGAAAAACAGCAAGTCTTTACATAAAGCTTTAATTGAATGACTTCTTCAAGCATACATTGCAAATTTTGGGTTTGAAACAAATAAAATAGATACAGTTGGTAACTATCATACAGAGAGCAATGAAAACCAAACCTTTCTTTGGCAGTGTTGAGGTAAGGAGAAAAAGAACATTGATCATGAATGTAACTACTACAACGAACATCTAAAATGGGAACACTCAGTTCCTTGAAACGTTTCGTAGCTTCATGATAGTGTTGATTAACTCTACTATCCCAAGGGGGAAGTAGAATATCATTAATGACTAGATTAGGAAAAAGCTTTCTCTTCTTGGAGGGATCATTACAAAAGATACGTACAACATTGAAAGCTGCTAGCCATCTTTTAAAGTCAAAAGGAAGAGCACTTTCACTAGGAACCAAAGTCTTGTAAATATTGTTGATTAAGACCATGAATATGTTTTCTCGACCATCCATCAGCTTTAGGATCACACTTGGCATGATGATGATAAACACAAACAATCTGATATGAGCAATTGTCCATGGCAATAGCACTGAGCTCCTGTACAGGTTCACCCTCACAATCCATAAAAATGATGGTGGATGACTAAAAAGAAAATTACATAGTTTTACTCATCGGATGAAAAATTCTATAACATATTACAATATGAAGAAGTGCAACGATGCTGTTCACGACGAAATACACAAATAATATGATGACATCGAAGAAGTAAAATGTATCTGATAAGACCGCGTCTACGACACTCAAAGCACATAAGCGAATTGTCATAAGGTGGAGATAGGAAAGGATTAGCGATTCTCCTTCTTTGATTTGCGTTTTCCGGTAACGTTCTTCTCTGACTTGTGCTTCCCACCGCTCTCGTTGAGGATTTGATCAATAATGTTATTAACATCTGGCTGCTTTGGCATATATAGGATGGATTGAGTATGCATTGCTATAGAGGCCAATTTATTATTATCCTTATGATAACCATAATATAGTCCGCTTATTGTGAAACGAATATTCCAAGTGCCTTCTGCGAGCTCTTCACACCTGATGGGTGTTATTTGTTCTCCATCCTTTCGATAGTAAGAACACCAATGCGATAGTGGTAGAGAAAGTCGTTCACCTTCCCATATCTTTTTATATGATGCATCCTTGTCATCTCTCGCTCTCCACACTTCGTCAAGGGGAGTAGGGATATCCATATTTAGTGTCACAAATTCTTCAATAATGTCAAGCTGGCGACGTATGTATGGAGCTACAGGAATGATGACGTAGTCTCCATACTGATTCCTCTTCACACTCACGTCTGTGGAAGGGATCATTCCCGTTTCCAGTGCTATAGCATGATCGAAATAGCGTATGCCTTGTCTAAACTTACGCTGTAGGGGTGTAGGATTATGTACCTGTGTTGTTTCCTCCACCGGTCTCAACTGTAGATGGCTTGATTGTAGCGAACCTTGCACCGTCTGGACATCAGCATCTAGTCTGGTAAGTGATGTAGAAGCCTGAAAGCGGAAAGATGCGATTAGGTAAACACTCAAGAAAGGAGGCGGAGGTAAGTTTTCCGACTTACCATTCTAGTTGAAAAGTAGGATAGATGAGCTGAGAGAACGTGCGTCCGTCACTTATACGATTCAAAAATAGAATGATTGTCACTCTAAAGTCTCATTATTTATAGAGAAATGCATGATTCTCATTGGATGATGATCCTCATTGGACAAAACATCAAGCTGATTCCAAATCTGGCCTCTGTTTACCAATCCGAGCCTTCGTTCGCCCGCTGGAGCTGTTTTTTGGAAAATTCTAACTGTCGTTTTTTGCCAATTTCCCAAATCTTAAATGGCGTCTCACATCTAAACGAAGACAGATATGAACAAACCGTTTCTTTCACTGAATTTGTCTCACTCTTAGCTTTCAAACGAGCTATTGCACAACTTTCTACGATCTCTAGAACCAAAGTTGGAAGCAACGCTGCCGAGGGGGGGACGTCCCAAAAATGTTTTCTCTCCGATTTCGCTGGAAACAACCTTCCTAACCCAAAATTTCACGCAGATTCCGAATCTGCCCTCCGTTTTCCCATCCGATGCTTCGTTTTGGCTCTACAACCCAAAAACATCCCAAATTCGCCGTTAACTCTGTCGTTTTTCGAAAAAATGTTGAAAATTTTTCTCGCCGATTGAGCTGGAAATCACCCCACCAAGGCAGAATTTCACGCTGATTCCAAATCTAATCTCAGATCTGCCATTGGAGCAGCCGTTTAGACGCTAGAGCCCAAAACATCCCAAATTCGCCGTTAACTCTGTCGTTTTTCAACATCTGCCAACCTGGTAGGCCGCCCAAGTCAACCTGGACGGCCGACCAAGACTCTCTCCCGAGGGGGGGGTGCTGTGTTTATTGTGAAGGTTTGCTTACTACTAAAACGCGTCGGGGTTAATCGAAAATATGTTTTGAATGATCATTATCACGTAAATGATGATATAATACATTAAACTCGCCGATCTTCTCACGGAGTTGTCTTCCAGGGCGAACCCACCATCTTCGTTTTCGCCGACGTTTTGAATGTAGAAAACTAGCAGAGATTGCTGCCAAAGCTATAATTCGTGATGGATTTTTGGGAGTCATGATTGATGAGAAAGTGAAAATAAGACTGAATGATGCAAGTGGTGTGATAGGTTATAAAACGTTCACGTTGGAGTTGTTGCGTTTACATGCACGCTTATACTCATGTACGTGTTAGCGTTCTGTACTGCGATTTTAACGCAACACGCAACACGTTGGTGATGTGATACGGCCTTATTGTATGATTCTGTCTGCGGCGTCATCGAAAACCCGACAAATGGTATTATGATTGACAGGAGGATCAATTAATGCTATTAATATGCAGGCGATATTTGATGCGAAGATATCAAACGAAGTTCTTAGTTGTATTAAATAACATTAATTAATTAAATGTGTGCCATATCGGTCGGATTCTACATTGAGCTAAGCAGACCAACCGAACAACGCACGTTGCAAGTTGCAACTGTTTGTCGATGATGCAATTACACTTGATGAGAATAGCGAAAGAAAATTTTAATTTTTCCATTGTGCAACGATTCATGCAATAGCAGTCGATAATCGGTGTCGATTATTTTTGAAAAGTAAGAACATAAGCCTTGTTCAGTCAAGACTGTTTCTTGTGGGAATCAGGTGATACGCAGACCATTTATAGACTTTTTATTTTCATTTGAAACCAACATCATTTAGAGCATGTGACAGGCACTTAAAATCAAACACATTCAAATTTGCCTTCTTCGCAATTTTCATTTTCAGGTAAATAAATATAAGCCAAGTGATGTAAATCTTTTTCGTTGAAACCGGTAATTATCAGTCGAATGCGATTGCAATACCTTTCAACTTTTTGGGATTTGTCAAATGATACCATTCTGACAGAAAATGTAGAGCCTGATTAATCTGATGAGCAACTTTAAGTTTGACTATAGTTTGACATTGGTTTAGCAAGCTTGTCATTCGAAGAAACTAGCAGACATTCTTAATTTTCATAACAAATCCTGAATAGTCGACTGTCTAGGAACCGTCATATTCAACCGATCGTCACAAAAATTAATTTGCAAGTTAATGAAGATATATAGTCTGATTTAAACCCAACATTTTTAACAGGACGTCCAGCTTGTATGTTAGAGGCGATGGCGCAATGCGAACGCTCATCGATTTTAACGGGAAAATCAATGTGTCACACGGCATTTTGCATCCACTTGAAGGCATGATTGCAAAGCCTATGTGGACGTGCATTGCTGAAGGGAAACCTATATCTTTGATCGATATACTCAGACAGCATCCTTATTTACCTTTTTTCAGGTCCGTAACGTCGGGGAGGGGGGGCGTTCCGTCTATTAGGCCTAGTGGATAAATGCTGTATTATCTAGTCATTGGATTTACTCATTGGAACATTTCATGATCTTTTAGAATCAAACAGCTATTCGATGAAGATTGGCTTTGTAATTATTTGATAAGCCTTGATTTCTACATTCAGATGGACATAAGGTCTTTATTATACTTCTCTAATCGACTTATTACTTCCTATGCAGTAAAACAGACGCCGACATACCGTCTTCAGAATACGAGTATAATACGTATGATGTAAACTTTCAGCTGCGTATTTCTGCTTGATCAACATTGCCATGAAAATACATTGACATGTAGGCGTAAATATAGGCGATTATATATCTTAAATGCAGTAACACAGATAAGACAAGAATATACAAATTAGTGATTTTGCGAGCTTGAAATTGATATGTTCGTCTAATTCTATGATATCAGATAGTGCTCCATCATCAAAGCTCAGGGCCCCTTGCATATAATGAGCACGCTACGGCCCTGCCTTTTTGTCTCAGATTTTGTGACGATCACTTCCGTCAAACACTCCCTGAATAGACTGCCTTAAGTTACTAGGCTAGACTGTACACTCATGTACTGGTACATGTAGGCATCCTTTATATGCCGGTATGCGTATTTTAGCAGCTTAACACTAGAAAGAACATGGTGTCATTTTTAACACCAAGCAAGCTGCTTTCGTGTCAAAATATGTGAAGATCGAGTCGATTCACAATCAAGCGTCCAGACATTTCCTGATTTGTTGTGTTGAGCTTGCCAGACGTGATCCAGCGCCATTAGGAATTTAGGTGTGGTCATAACATCAATTTCACCTAGAAAGACCATGGTGTCAATTTTGATACCAGATGCATGTTTGGTTAGAAAGCAAGCAAAAGGACAGATTGATTCATTGTCGCTGATTGTTCATGAAAGATTCCGAGCTATTGGATGCATTGTTCCATATCTATGATTGTAGGATTGCCATGGTATCATGTGACAGTGAATTGGATTTAGCAACACTGTTGAATTTGTTATTGATCGCAGGGAGCGTCAGATTTCTCTAAAAAAGCGTCAGTGTTTGAACGAATAAGAAGTCATTACTTCATTGTTCAATAGAAATGCAAAAGTCATAGTTCTGACAATGCCAAAAGGCGTGCAGACAATCATTGTCCGCACGCTTTTTTTATTTTTCAAAAATGCCATAAAAAACACATGATGACATCAAATTACACCATCTGTGCAAAAAACACAGAAATGTCTAAAGAAAAAACATTAGCCTGGCACCATTCTTTTCAAGAACGGCAGTCGGCATTCTTTCAACAGTCTTTTGCACTATTTCTTCCGATTCACATATGATCCGTCATATGTTTCTCTTCCTCTTTATCTTCTTCTTCCGATTTCTCTTGATGCAAACTTCTTTTCAAACTTTGGCTCATTCTCTTCATTTCTGACTTTCGTCGACATCCATATTGTAGATATCTCTCTACAGTCTTCGTCTGCTTATGACCAGTTATTTTGCAAATATCCGTCAATTTATAACCGGCTTGGGATAGTTCGGAGATAACTGTCGGTCGGATACTGTGAGCTGTGTAAGACTTTCCTAACTAAGCCTCATTTGAAATAATACTCATAAGTTTCCCGAGAGTATTTACACCTATGGGCTGCTTCTCGCAATACCAGAATTGCTCGAAAATTTTTTTCTGGCTTTAAGAAAAAAAGGGGTGGATAATGAATCACCATCAACAATTGATTCACGGCGCTTTTATAAAAATAATTTCAGGCATGTAACAGGGCATTCAGCCTTGTTTTCACTTGATACCATCAACGCTTCCTTCACATTCTCCATCCCTTCCCGTGTGAGAACATTACCTACGTTTTTAATTTTTCCTTCGTTAAAACTAACGATATCGAGTCCCTCAGAGTCCTTATCAAATATGAAACGATCCTCCCTCAAATTACGGAACCATTCTCTCCCTCTAGTCCCGAAATAGTAAATGATGTTATAATACGTCTCGTGTAATAGAACTGTCGGATTACTGCGATCAAAATAAACCGATAATTTACTGAGGTCTTCAGATTCGATGGCTTGAAAATGCTTAACTTGACCTCCGCATGCGATGAATTTACGGGCCAAGCATTTCAATGTTTTATTCGCATCGTAAAATCTATCGTCAGTAATTATGTTTATCTTTCTCGACCTCATAAAATACCGAAAGATGCTCGCTCTAATACATATGAGGCTGGCGGGGGCATAATTAGTATCATCATTTTTCTTCAAAGATCCATAAAACAAACGTTATACTTTTGCTAATTCACTCTCAGTACACTGTTTAAAATCAATGCTTAAAGCAGGATACTTTTCCAAGAAGTTATGAAACATCTTCATGTGATGCTTTTCTTGTTTGATGCTTGATTCAATTTGCATTGATTTTTCCATTGCGGTTACATCATCTGAAATGGAATAACAATATTTTGAGGATGCAGTTTAATTAGCAAGTTGTCATTTACAGAAATATCGATTAAAATATAGTATTGTAATTATATGTACATTAGTTAGTGTAATTAGTGGATGAACCACGTTTTTATTGTTTTATCGACTCAACACAGAAATTCATTTTGTTCTGCATATTTACCGATATATTGTTATGGAATATTGGTAAGGAATAAAACGTTTACTTACCTTCAAGATCTTTGATACTATTTTCATCATTGAGATCCGGTGCAAGTCCAAAAAGCGGTTCTATGTCGTCAATATAATGTTCGGAGAAGTCATCATCACAAATGACGTTATCCTCTATATACTGTCTGTCTATTTCAGCCGAAATTTGATCACTGGTGAGCCCACTTATCATGTTGTTGGGAAATCTGCTCAAATTAATCAGTCTGGCATCCATAATGATAGCGTAATAACGTTGAACTGAGATGACTAAATGATGTGAGATATTTCAAATAGATTTGAAAAAGCGTGCAGACAATACTATGTCACGGATTGACTACATAGATTATCCAGAATATTAGCTTAGAAATCAGAATTAGAGCTATCGATAAGCCTGTCAAGTAAATATCCATTTCATGACTTCCATAGATTTCTATTGAACAATGTGATTATTATACTGGTTTGGCGTGCGGCAATGACCATAGATACTCATGCGCTAACGCGCATTCGTATCTCATGGTCATTGCCGCACTTCAAACCAGCATAACAATCATACATTGCATCGCACAAGTTTCTGATATCATGCTCCGGTCATCATGTGTGCTAGCGCAGCGACGCCGACGCAATGTCAGTGCAAATGACACTGCCCAATTGCTACAAGAGTCCGACGAATCTGGAAGTGACACGAACAGCAGCGATGATGGTGAAGTCGTTCTACGACCTATACAAACTAATGACAGTGAACTATCTACTGATGACGAACAAGTGGATTTACCAAATGATGAACTTATTGCTGGAACATCCACTACATCATCGAACAGTGAAGCAACTCTTCATGGTAAAGATGGAACAAAGTGGAATCGATTATCGAATGCTTCTTATCCATACGGACGAGGACGTTCACCGGCTTCGAATATTTTTCGTGTGTCTCCTGGAATAATAAATAACATCAAATCTTCAATCACATCTCCATATGACGCATGGAAGTCCATTGTCGATGAGCGCATGCTTCGACATGTACACAAATGTACGATTATGCATGCCGAATCTGAAGAAAAAGACTCACTTTGCTTTAGATGACTTAGAGGCATTCATGCCTTACAGTATGCTCGTGGAATTTATGGGAAAGGACATCCGGTGCCATTTTTGTGGAACAGCACATACGGACCTCCTATTTTTCGACAGACTATGGCAAGACGTCGTTTCAAAGACATTCTTCATCATCTGAGATTTGATGTATAATCGACCAGACGATCAAGGCTTCAAGATGACAGATTCGCCCACATATCTGAGCATTTTTAAAATGTTTCGATGTAACTGTTCTTCCAAGTACAAACCCGAAATGTTTCTCACAATCGATGAGCAATTACTGCCACTAAATACAAGATGTCCGTTCATTACCTACATGCCAAACAAACCGGACAAGTACGGCCTCAAATTTTGGATCATGTCTGAAGTCGATTCAAAGTATGTTGTAAATATACTTCCTTACCTTGGAGCTCAGGAGAAAGCCAGTCGAAATGGTAAAACTTTATCAGAAGATGTTGTTATTCGCTTGTCTTCGCCGATTGCTGGCTTGGGATACAATATATCTTGTGACAATTTTTTACTTCACTACCTGTTGCACGATATCTGAAATCACATAGTACAACTATAGTTGGCACCATTCGCAAGAACCGCCGTGAACTTGCCAGTGAGATGGTTTCTGCCGGACAGTCCCTCTATAGCTTTTATTGGCAACAGGATGATTCAGTGTTGCTTGTACAATACCAATGCAAAGCAAAGAAGTCGGTCTGTCTCTTGAGCACAATGCATGCCTCTGCTTCGTGTTCACCTGATGGTAAAAGAAAGCCCAGTGTAATTGAATTCTACAACGCTAATAAAGTGGCTGTTGACGTCTTCGATCAGATGTCACGTCAACTGACAGTTCATTCTGCCTCACGTCGATGGCCTCTTGCTGTATGGGCAAATATGCTCGATATCGCTGGAATTAATAGCTGGATTTTGTATAGGAAGGCTACGAACTCAACAATTTCTCGAAGAAGCTTCATGCTTTTGCTCATCGATGAATTGAGAAAGGTCTCAATGGCTACTGTACCTACACATGTTGATGGGTTGGGTGATCATCCATCTGCATCCTCTCAAGTGCCTAAAAAAAGACGGAAGTGTCAGCAGCCAGGTTGCAAAAACTGCACAAGCGGTCAATGTGTTTCTTGTAAAAAGATGGCGTGTGGTAAGTGCGCGACCTATGAAAAGAAGATAGTTGTACTTTGTGATGCACGCAAACCATGAAGTTGTCATATACGTTCGTAAGTAGGCCTACATTGTTGCATCATGGCAGATAAAATAGGAGATGCTTGGAGCAATGGTCGTTTTCATTGATATTAAAGGAATGATTAGGCACCATTTTCTTTCATGCGAAATAAATAATGTAGGCAAGCAGAAGTTTTAGATTGGCATTGTTGTGATCATTTTTTCGTAAAAGCTCATCCTTGTTTATACGGGCAGTCATCCAACGTGCGACCAAAAACTACAAATAAAACACACAGAGGAACCAGATATGGACGCATAATCAAATCAACTGTCAAACTTTGAAACCGAGCCTTCTAGCAATGTGAAAGAGTGCATGGTATCAAAATTGACACCATGGTCTTTCTAGGATGATCACAATCCCGGTCTTTCTAGTGTTAATAAGCCTACTGATTATTTGGATGGTGAATTATAATCTTCTTCGGATGAAAACATCCATGCAGACTGACACATTAAGCAGTTGAAATTATTCAATAAAGTCAATCGACCATTGGGATTCCCATAGTTCGATTATTAATAGACCTCGAGGGATGAAATCGGCCTAGGAACTTCAAAAAACTCGTCCCATGAATATCCCTGGTTATGTGTCATTGGTCAACAAAATTTTGTCAAAATGAAGGCGCTTTCGCAAAGTCAGTTAATTCTAATATTCTTTTTAGTCTTCATTGAAAATATTCCGTTCACTGGTGATTTTTTAGACCCCATTATTTGAAACTGCGTTCGCATAGTTAGTCAAGAATCATCGCAGATTTTGCCTATGATTGCAAATATCGCTTACTGCAAATTGCCATGCTATGCAAATATCGAAAGTTTGCCCCGGAGAAATGTCTATTCAGTATACTCCTTATCAGCAATATTCAACAATTATATAAAAGTTTCATGAATGTTTGAACTATGAAAGAGTGAATCACCAATAAAAATAATTCTTAATTGATGGCATGTTTACCTGATTCTGAAGAACTCGATCTTATATTGGCAACTTATCTGAAAAATAAATAACATGATTACTTATTGATTTTTTGCGAGAATCGACCACTGTTTTAGAATTAATGACATTGAACTTATATTCTACATCATTTTGCAATTTGACAGTTCAATGTCAATATTGAATGATTCGTCAATAACCAAATATGTTTTTCATTAACAATTAGAAGCGCCAGTATTTGACCCACAATTTTAATTTTGTGTACAGTGCTGTTCGAAAAATTAGCAACTTTTTATTAAAAAGTTGTAAAAACAATTGTTTAGATAGAAACTTTATTAAAATACAATATTATCAAAGATGTCAGCGCAAAATGTCTTACAGAAACATACAAGGATACAATCTCACACAAGATTAGGGTCTTGCCTAGAATTTTGAGGGACGACCGTGATTTTTGAGTACTTGACCAATGCGTTTTGGCATACTTGTAGACAACTTCAACAAGGTCCGTTCAGTAATTTCATGGTTCCAGACGCGAATAATCGCAGCAAGTAACTCACTTTTTGTTCTGGGTCGATGTGCGTTGACTCTCACTTTCAATATCTTCCACAGATTTTCAACAGGGTTCAGATCGGGGCTGCTCGAAGGCCACGGCAAGGACGTTATTCCATGAGATGCTTTGAATTGCGTCGTTACTTTTGATCTGTGGGCGGGAGCCGAGTCGTCTTGGAAGATCATATCGCCGTTGAAAAATCGAGTTTGATAAGGTAAAACTCGAGTTCGAAGTATTTTCATATACTCCTGAGAGTTAACAGTCTTTTCACACAAATGAAGGTAGCCAATCTTCCTCGCACTAAATCCTGACCAGATCATGACGCTTTGAGGATGTTTCACTGTTGCATTTCGCAGAAGGGTTTGGAGGATTCCGACGAATATCTTCTCACACGCGTATTTCCAGAGTGGTAGCTGATCTCCATTCTCGACTCATCCGAGAAAAAGACATTTTTCCATTGTTCCTCACTCCAGTTTTTATGAAGCTCGCACCAATTGATCCTTGCGAGACGTTGCTTCTTTGTAAGAAATGGCTTTCTGACCATACGGCGAGAAATGAGTCCAACAGAAATAAGACGCTTGCGAATGGTAGATGATGAAACAGTAACTCCTGTTGATTCTTGCCACTCACGACGAAGTTCCAGTGACGAATATTGACGATTTGCAAGACATAGTCGTTTTAATACGCGATCTTGTCTTAAAGTCGATTTTCTCTTTCTACCCGAATTCTTTCTTGATGAGTTTTTACCATTCAGATATCGGCTCACGGTAGACTTGTTAATTTTCAACTTGGTTGCGATGTAACACTGTTTATAGCCTTCATCGTAGAGAGCGTCAATAACTGCTTTCTGCTGTTGATTAAGATCGGGTTTTCTACCCATCGAAGTTGTTGAGAGACTAAAGTTGAATGCAACTGAGTACAGGTTTTCCCGGACAAATTCAATTCTACGTCATCCAACTTCAAGATACAGCATGCAGCTTCAATCAACGTCAAGCTACTTCAAAGAAGCGTCACAGATTTCTATGTTAGATCAAACAAGTTCAAGATACGCCACAAAACTTCGTGATAGCGCTCGCATGTTCGTGAAAAGCAAAGCAGGTTCAATTGTTAATCAATCAATTTCAATTATCAATAAATTCTATCACTTTTTGATAATCTGACATTAGTAGTAAGTAAAACTCCACTTCTACATAGCACAAGATGGCCGCCGTCGCAGGCGTCCCCCCCTCTGGACCGGCAGAGTGTCGTGGTCGGCCGCTGTGGTACTTCGGGTCTGACGTCCCCCCCCTCTGGCCGACCGTCGTGTAGCGCGCGGTGATGTGGTGTCTACGTTGGCGTGGTGTGCCGGCCAGGTTGGCGTGGTGTGCCGGCCAGGTTGGGAGGGTGGACTGTCGTAGCTCACCTGAAAAAATCCTAAGTGTCAGAGTGGCTTTGTATGGGTAAAATTTTGAAAATTTTCCAAAGTGTGGAATTTCGACCTGGGACCGTCACCAAAACATTTTTCATCAAATTTCACTGACCTCCCCCCCCCCGACAGCAATCTTCTAACTTTGGTTCTATTGAACGGATTTTGTTCGTTCGAGTTGCATTCGAAAGAGGAGAAAAAGCTGCTCGACAACATTTTTTGTTGCGAGTCAATCGGACCAGCCGTTCAAAAGTTAGAGCGGTTACAAGATTTTAGGTCGGAGCTCGCTCACCTGAAAAAATCCTAAGTGTCAGAGTGACTTTGTATGGGTAAAATTTTGAAAATTTTCCAAAGTGTGGAATTTCGACCAGGGACCGTCACCAAAACATTTTTCATCAAATTTCACTGACCTCCCCCCCGACAGCAATCTTCTAACTTTGGTTCTAGTGAACGGATTTTGTTCGTTCGAGTTGCATTCGAAAGAGGAGAAAAAGCTGCTCGACAACATTTTTTGTTGCGAGTCAATCGGACCAGCCGTTCAAAAGTTAGAGCGGTTACAAGATTTTAGGTCGGAGCTCGCTCACCTGAAAAAATCCTAAGTGTCAGAGTGGCTTTGTATGGGTAAAATTTTGAAAATTTTCCAAAGTGTGGAATTTCGACCTGGGACCTTCACCAAAACATTTTTCACCAAATTTCACTGACCTCCCCCCCCGACAGCAATCTTCTAACTTTGGTTCTATTGAACGGATTTTGTTCGTTCGAGTTGCATTCGAAAGAGGAGAAAAAACTGCTCGACAACATTTTTTTGTTGCGAGTCAATCGGACCAGCCGTTCAAAAGTTAGAGCGGTTACAAGATTTTAGGTCGGAGCTCGCTCACCTGAAAAAATCCTAAGTGTCAGAGTGGCTTTGTATGGGTAAAATTTTGAAAATTTTCCAAAGTGTGGAATTTCGACCAGGGACCGTCACCAAAACATTTTTCATCAAATTTCGCTGACGTCCGCCCCCCTCTGGACAGCTCGCTTCGATTTTGGCTTCCAGTGGATGGATTTTGTTGTGCAATAGCTCGTTTGAAAGCTAAGAGTGAGACAAATTCACTGAAAGAATCGGCTTGTTCCTATCTGTCTTCGTTTAGATGTGAGACGCCATTTAAGATTTTGGGACATTTGCGAAAAACGACAGAGTTAGAATTTGGGACGTTTTGGGCTGTAGCTTCAAAACGAAGCATCGGATTGGAAAACGGATTTCAGATTTGGAATCAGCGTGAAATTCTCTATCTGTATGGTGAGTTTCAAGTCAATCGGAGAGAAAACATTTTCAACATTTTTCGAAAAAACGACAGAGTTAGAATTTGGGACGTTTTGGGCTGTAGCTTCAAAACGAAGCATCGGATTGGAAAACGGATTTCAGATTTGTAATCAGCGTGAAATTCTCTATCTGTATGGTGAGTTTCAAGTCAATCGGAGAGAAAAAATTTTCAACATTTTTCGAAAAAACGACAGAGTTAGAATTTTTGCGATGGCTGCCTACTGTAGTGCCAAAACGAAGCATCGGATGGGAAAACGGAGGCCAGATTCGGATTCAGCGTCAAATTCTACATGGAAATGGTGTATTTCCAGCTCAATCGGAGAGAAAAAATTTTCGCTGACGTCCCCCCCCCTCTGGACAGCTCGCTTCGATTTTGGCTTCCAGTGGACGGATTTTGTCGTGCCATAGCTCGTTTGAAAGCTAAGAGTGAGACAAATTCACTGAAAGAATCGGCTTGTTCCTATCTGTCTTCGTTTAGATGTGAGACGCCATTTAAGATTTTGGGACATTTGCGAAAAACGACAGAGTTAGAATTTGGGACGTTTTGGGCTGTAGCTTCAAAACGAAGCATCCGATTGGAAAACGGATTTCAGATTTGGAATCAGCGTGAAATTCTCTATCTGTATGGTGAGTTTCATGTCAATCGGAGAGTTTCAAGTCAATCGGAGAGAAAAATTTTCAACATTTTTTGGAAAAACGAGTTAGAATTTTTGCGATGGCTGCCTACTGTAGAGCCAAAACGAAGCATCGGATGGGAAAACGGAGGCCAGATTCGGATTTAGCGTCAAATTCTACATGGAAATGGTGTATTTCCAGCTCAATCGGAGCACTAGAACCGGAGATAGACGGGATTTTTAGTGTTTGGATGATGGGTATTACGTCATCAGCTGATCGCCACACACTATATAAGCTGGGAACCGACAGAGACTTGTCATTCAGACGAGAGCGATTGTCAGAGGTAGGTCGTCTCTCTGAGCTCCGATGATAGCTTCGGACATTCCAAATTCCGAGTTTCTGTACGAAACCGACTTAGAAAATTTCATTGCTGATATCAGCTAAGGCGTCAGACTTAGAGGTTAGCCAGGAGATGGCCTTCGTCTCCAGGCCATAAAAGACTCCAAAATTTTAAAGGCTTGTAACTTTGCTTCTAGAAGTCCGTTTGACTTGATTCAAAAAAGGTTCGGTCGCTATTGACCTGCCCTAAGTGATAGACTACTTATAAAATTTCATAAGTAGTGCTAAAAAGTTGAAAAATTTTAATTCACTAGTTTTGGAGGTTTTCTGGGGTTTTCGACCCTGCTGAAGTCAATGAAAGCATTTTTAATGATGTCTGAGCCAGTCTTCTCATGCTATAAGCGGCTTTTCACTGAAAGCGAGCAAGACACGGAGAGTTTTGCTGTAATATTCCACTGACAGGGTGTTCCTTCGGGACGGCGGACGATGCCGTAGTGATAAGTGTGGCAAGGGAATGTGTCATATTTGAGACCGTAACCGCTGGGACAACTCATGTCTCATGTTGGGCATTTGACACAGCTCTCAACGTAGCACTTTGAACGCCAATCGGTTGAGTCTTAGCTATCTTGTCATGGGTGGCCTCTAAACATCTCCATTGCAAAACGCTGGTGAATCAAGCTCTCTACGGCTTGCTATCAAGCTGCTAAAAGTCTGTCCACCTCTTACCAACTCTACAGGTTTTCATGTCTGAGCCAGTCTTCTCATGCTATAAGCGGCTTTTCACTGAAAGCGAGCAAGACACGGAGAGTTTTGCTGTAATATTCCACTGACAGGGTGTTCCTTCGGGACGGCGGACGATGCCGTAGTGATAAGTGTGGCAAGGGAATGTGTCATATTTGAGACCGTAACCGCTGGGACAACTCATGTCTCATGTTGGGCATTTGACACAGTTCTCAACGTAGCACTTTGAACGCCAATCGGTTGAGTCTTAGCTATCTTGTCATGGGTGGCCTCTAAACATCTCCATTGCAAAACGCTGGTGAATCAAGCTCTCTACGGCTTGCTATCAAGCTGATCAAAGCAATAACTTGGGATGTTTCCTCAAGGTTTTCAAGTATGCTGAGTTCAAATCTGCTATCAGATTTCAAATTTAACTAAGTCTAAGGCAGCTTTGAGGGGTTAGATCCCAGCTACTGTTCACTACCTTTGACTCGGCATTGCTGTTACCACTTCGGGGCAGTGACAATGATGTCTTAAGCTGTAAATAGCGGGTATCGGGGAAGATCTCTCACTTCCCTAGTGATCAGTACAAGGCCTTCGGGCTGTCGACGGGATCGAGTGCCACTCACTACACTCAAATCTATCATTCCTCACTAAGTGTAAATTACTGACTATACATTTGTCCTGCTATTAGGTTGTTTTGACTTGCTATCTAGTTGAATAGTCTCTTGCTATCAAGAGATTCACTTCTGCTCATAAAGCACATCATCGCTGTAATACCTCCTTTGCTCGAGCGTTCCTTCGGGACGGCGGGTACTGCCGTAGAGGGATTGTGTTGCACGGGTTGTTCGTCGTTTGTTAGACCGAAACCTCTGAGCCGTTGCTCATGTTGGGCATTCGACTTCATACTCAACGTGACGCTTTCTCTCGCCAGGTCAGAGTACTTCAGCCATTCGACAAAGGTTAGTCTTTATGATATGGAGTAGAGTGAAATGTAATTCATTAGATGCCCCTTCAATGATTGCTCCCATGATAAACGTTGATGAGACAAATGAAATGATTCTCATCTTCCCTTTTCAGTGATTGAAATCTACTAACACACTACCGTATAATCGTCCACCATGGGGCAAGACATGATAGAGCCTCCACGCGGTTTACCCTGGGCAGTCGTTAGACTGGCGAATACTATCATTAAGTTGAAACTGCTATCAGTCAACTTGAACGTTGCATCGCGTTAGAGGGGTATATAAATCACTACCTCTCATTTCATTTCATTTCAATCATGCAGACGCCGAACAGTCAAGTCAGCTCTCCTCGCGGACCGCAGTTAAGGCCGCGAAATTTATTTGATGAATTTGCTAGAATAGAGGAGCAAGACAGAGTCCACAACAATCTTGCTCAGATTGGTAATGCGATGACAGCAAGTGTTGTCAATCCAACGGAATGGCGCTACATTCCACTTTTCAGTCACATACCAATTAGCGTGGAAGTCGACACTGCTACCAAGGAGAGAGTCAAAGACTCTCTCAGCAGAATCGGTAGGCTGTAAGATGACGACCCCCGAGAACGAACCACCGGCTCTCTTAAGGGCCACCATGGGGCAAGACATGATAGAACCTCCACGCGGTTTGCCCTGGGCAGTCTTCGGACTGGCGAATACTATCATTAAGTTGAATCTGCTATCAGTCAACTTGAACGTTGCAAATGAAGTTCGGTGTAATACTTCCTTTCGACGGGCGTTCCTGTAAAGGGCGGCGGTGAAACCCGTAGCTATGTATACCGCAAGGGACATTCGGCAATGGTCAATCTTGTTAAACCTCTCTGCGTCATGTTTGCAAGTGATTGCCTCTGTCTCAACGTAGTATGCATTCGCGCCAGGGCGACATTTAGCCAACTGTCGAAGGTTGCCTAAAACTTACCATTGCATACGTTATGAGAACCATGAGTTCTACCTGTCTCTATCAATGAGACGAATTGATGAATGGAATGAAATGGGAGGACACTCACGCGCCACACGCAACATAACACACTTCTCTCTTCCGTAGTCTAACAAGCTCTTTACACATGGATCGCAGTCGATTGCTATCCCTGCATCAGAAGTGTAAGCTATCTTAATTTTATCTAACACTATTTCACCTACCATTATCATCCATATGAAATGTTATAAGAATTGCAAGTTAGACTAAGCGTGCTACTATTTCCAAATGAAAAAGTATACATGGTTAAATCATCCACTGAAGCCCCATTCAAGTAAGTCAGTATGAAAGCAAAGATAATACGAAATAAAAATTTATTATGGCATGTATTTCAAAAGGTCTTCATCGTCAATATCGTCCCAGAGTCTGGCTTCACATAGATCACAAAAACAGTTCACTTGCTTCAATCGTTCTTCTACCGCGAGCCTCACTTTGTCGATGTACTCCCACTCCGCTATAGTTCGTGGCTAGGAGTTAGGGGTGTACCATTCCTATAATTGGTGGAGGAATTTGGTGCTGGCGATCTCCATCACTATTCGTGAGTGTCGTTAGAAAGTGTATCATGGTTTGTAAAAGTTTTACTGCAACACAGGTTGATGTATAGTTAGAAAAGTTTGATCATCAACGTTGTATTCGTAAGTCTAGTCAGAAACTTTATCATGTTGTACAAAAGTTTTATTGCAACACAGGTTGATGTATAGTTAGAAAGTTTGATCATCAACGTTTTATTTGTAAGTCTAGTCAGAAAGTGCATCATGGCTTGCAAAGTTAGTGTAGTCAAATAATTTTACTGTGACACCCGTTTGAGAAAGTAAAGTCTGATCATCGAAGTTGTATTCGTGAGTGTCGTTAGAAAGTGTATCATTGTTTGTAAAAGTTTTACTGCAACACAGGTTGATGTATAGTTAGAAAAGTTTGATCATGACGTTTTATGAAACACACATGTCATGAAATGTAAGCGTTAGTGTAGTCAAATAATTTACCGCGACGCACGTTTGTGAAAATAAAGTTTGATCATTGACGTTATATGACTGACCGAACTCATCACAGCACTAGAAAGTTTTAGAAGGTTTTATTTACTGCACAGTGTAGATTGTCTTGTAACTTACTTTCACAGTGTTAGAAAGTTTTATTGGAGACAGTTGCCAAATGTTTCCCTATTAGAAATTCAAACTTCATGACTGTTAGATTAGCTTCATCAGGTTTAGTAAAAGCAGTTTTCTACTGCAGTAAGACTGCGAGTTTAGAATGTTATATGAAAACAATGTTCATCACAGCGCTAGAAAAGTTTTACTGCGCTGTGTAGATTGTTTCACACAAGGTCTTATAGTCAGCGTTGAATGTTTTATAAAACCAGATGTTGTCACACACGTTGAGTGTATGAGAGCTAGTTCCATGACATTGAATCGCATGGATTGTAAAGTTCATAATCCAAGGCTAGGCTCCTGTACGGTTGGATTTAGGGTTTTATATTACATGCGTTAACCGTTCGTGTAGAATATGTGAAGCAGATGTTCGCTTAAATGCAAATGTTGAAATAAGTTTTGTAAGAAGTCTTTGACAGGTTGTTGTGAAACGTAGCGAACATTGAAGAAATGTTTCTGCAGTCACACTCGTTAGCGTGCCAGCTTTACTAAATGTATTCTATTCTCCAATGAGGATTGTTGTCTAATGAGAATCAAGCCTTCCACAGTGAGAATCATTCCATCGTTGAATCATACAAGTGATGGACGCACATTCTCTCTTTGGGATATCATTTTCAAAGTGAATGGGCTATATTATGGTCAGCACAAGGATAACAAAATAGCCTCTCTCTCGATATACACTGAATCCAACCTATATATTCCAAAGCCACCCAACGTAGATGACATTATTGACTTCCTTAACGGGGGTGGTACGAAGCGCAAGTCGGAGAAGAATGCTGCATCAAAACGCAAATCAAAGAAGGAGAATTACTAGTCCTTTCCTAACTCTACCCTATGACAATTCGCTTATGTGCTTTGAGTGTCGTAGACGTGGTCTTATTAGATACATTTTACTTCTTCGTTGCCATCCTATCATTTGTGTATTTTGTCGTGAAAAGCATCGATGTAATTCTTCATTTTGTAATATGTTATAGAACGCTTCCTTAGATGTGTAAATTTCCGTTTTAGGCTTCTATCATCATTTTTATGGATTGTGAGGGTGAACCTGTACAGGAGCTCAGTGCTATTGCTATGAACAATTGGACATATCAGATTGTCAGTGTCTATCATCAACATGCCAACTGCAATCCCAATGTTGATCAATGGGCGAGAAAACACATTCATGGACTTAATCTGAAATATTTGCAAGACTATGGCTTTTCTTGTGAGAGTGCTCTTCTTATTGACTTTAAACGATGGTTAGCTACTTTCAATGTTATACGCATCTTTTGTAATAATCCTGGTAAGGAGAGGAAAGTATTTCCCAATCTAATCATTGATGATATTTTGCTCCCACCTTGGGATAGTAGAGTGAATCAACACTACCATGAAGTCACGAAACGTTTTAAGGATTTGTATGTTCCTATTTTGTCAGTTCGTTGTAGTAGCTACGTTCATAACCAATGCTTCTTTCCTCCTTACCTCAACACTGCCAAAGTCCTGTATGGTTATCATTGCTCGCTGTATGATAGTTACCAGCTGTATCTATTTTATCTCTTTCAAACCATTGATTTATAATGCATGCTTGTTACCGTTATTCAATAAATGTTACTATGAGAAGAGTTGTTGTTTTCATGCAATGAATGGGTTAGATAAAGGGCGATCATGTCTTTCTCAAACGACTGTGGAACATTGATTTCCATGATGAAGATTTAAACAGTTAGATTCGATGACGAATAAGATTTACTAGTTTGCAAGTTAGACTAAGCGTTCTATTATTTGTAAATGATAGATATAGTTTCAACAGTGTGTACGTTAGAAATAAAGTTTTATCTGTTTGTAAAATGAGATTGTAGGATTTACTAGTTTGCAAGTTAGACTAAGCGTTCTACTATTTGTAAATGAAAGATATAGTTTCAATAGTTTACAGATTACAAAATAAAGTTTCAATAGTGTTTATGTTAAAAATAAAGTTTAAGCTGTTTGTGTGTTAGAAATAGAATAAAGTTTCAACAGTTTGTCGATTAAAAATAAAGTTTCAATAGTGTATATGTTAAGAATAAAGTTCTATCTGTTTGTAAATGAGATTGTAGGATTTACTAGTTTACAAGTTAAGAATAAAGTTTTATCTGCTTGCATGTTAGAAATAAAATGAAGTTTCGCCAGTTTACAAGTTAAGAATAAATTTTATCTCCTTGTATGTTAGAAATGAAATAAACTTTCACCAGTTTACAAGTTAAAAATAAAGTTTCAATAGTTTGCAAGTTAAAACTAATGTTTCAATAGTGCGTATGTTAAGAATAAAGTTTTATCTGTTTGTATGTTAGAAATAAAATGAAGTTTCGCCAGTTTACAAGTTAAGAATAAATTTTAGCTGCTTGTATGTTAGAAATGAAATAAAGTTTCACCAGTTTACAAGTTAAAAATAAAGTTTCAATAGTTTGCAAGTTAAAACTAATGTTTCAATAGTATGTATGTTAAGAATAAAGTTTTATCTGTTTGTATGTTAGAAATAAAATGAAGTTTCAACCGTTTACAAGTTAAAAATAAAGTTTCAGATGAAAATAAAGTTTCAATAGTGTGTATGATGGAAATAAAGTTTAAGCGCTTTGTGCGTTAGAAATAAAGTTTCAGCCGTTTACAAGTTAAAAATAGAGTTTCAACAGTGTGTGCGTTAAGAATAAAGTTCTATCTGTTTATATGTTAGAAATAAGAATGAAGGTTCACCAGTTTACAAGTTAAGAATAAAGTTTTATCTGCTTGTATGTCAGAAATGAAATAAAGTTTCACCAGTTTAAAAGTTAAGAATAAAGTTTCAATAGTGTGTATGTTAAGAATAAAGTTCCATCTGTTTATATGCTAGAAACAAAATGAAGTTTCGCCAGTTTACAGGTTAAGAATAAAGTTTACCTGCTTGTATGTTAGAAATGAAATAAAGTTTCACCAGTTTACAGGTTAAAAAATAAAGTTTCAATAGTGTATACTTTAGAAATAAAGTTTCAACAGTGTGTACGTTAAGAATAAAGTTCTATCTGTTTGTATGTTAGAACTAAAAATGAAGGTTCACCAGTTTACAAGTTAAGAATAAAGTTTTATCTGCTTGCATGTCAGAAATAAAATAAAGTTTCACCAGTTTAAAAGTTAAGAATAAAGTTTCAATAGTATGTATGTTGAGAATAAAGTTCTATCTGTTTATATGTTAGAAATAAAATGAAGTTTCGCCAGTTTACAAGTTAAGAATAAAGTTTTATCTGCTTGTATGTTAGAAATGAAATAAAGTTTCACCAGTTTAAAAGTTAAGAATAAAGTTTCAATAGTGTGTATGTTGAGAATAAAGTTCTATCTGTTTATATGTTAGAAATAAAATGAAGTTTCGCCAGTTTACAAGTTAAGAATAAAGTTTTATCTGTTTGTATGTTAGAAATAAAATGAAGTTTCAACCGTTTACAAGTTAAAAATAAAGTTTCAGATGAAAATAAATTTTCAATAGTGTGTATGATGGAAATAAAGTTTAAGCGCTTTGTGCGTTAGAAATAAAGTTTCAGCCGTTTACAAGTTAAAAATAAAGTTTCAATAGTGTGTATGTTAAGAATAAAGTTCTATCTGTTTATATGTTAGAAATAAAATGAAGGTTCACCAGTTTACAAGTTAAGAATAAATTTTATCTGCTTGTATGTTAGAATTAAAACAAAGTTTCACCAGTTTACAAGTTAAAAAATAAAGTTTCAATTGTGTGTACGTTAGAAATAAAGTTTCAATAGCGTGTATGTTAAGAATAAAGTTTTATCTGTTTGTATGTTGGAAATAAAATGAAGCTTC
The DNA here is from genome assembly GCA_907163375.1 of Prostheceraeus crozeri. NCBI lineage: Eukaryota > Metazoa > Platyhelminthes > Polycladida > Euryleptidae > Prostheceraeus > Prostheceraeus crozeri. Next base: position 321,320 of record CAJQUW010000639.1, on the reverse strand, counting down.
GCCGGTTTACAAGTTAAGAATAAAGTTTTATCAGCTTGTATGTTAGAAATAAAACAAAGTTTCAACCGTTAACAAGTTAGAAATAAAGTTTCAATAGTTTTCAAGTTAAAACTAATGTTTCAATAGTGCGTATGTTAAGAATAAAGTTTTATCTGTTTGTATGTTGGAAATAAAATGAAGCTTCGCCAGTTTACAAGTTAAGAATAAAGTTTTATCAGCTTGTATGTTAGAAATAAAATGAAGTTTCACCAGTTTACAAATTAAAAATAAAGTTTCAATATCGTGTACGTTAGAAATAAAGTTTCAACCGTTTACAAGTTAAAAATAAAGTTTCAACAGTGTCTACGTTAGTAATAAAGTTTTATCTGTTTGTAAAGTACGATCGTAGGATTTACTAGTTTGCAAGTTAGACTCAGCATTCTACTAGTTGTAAATGAAAATATCGTTTCAACAGTTTACAGATTAAAATAAAGTTTCAATAGTGTGTATGATGGAAATAAAGTTTAAGCGCTTTGTGCGTTAGAAATAAAGTTTCAGCCGTTTACAAGTTAAAAATAAAGTTTCAACAGTGTGTACGTTAGAAATAAAGTTTCAACAGTTTACAAGTTGAAAAATAAAGTTTCAACAGTGTATACGTTAGAAATAAATGAAAGTAAGAACTTCATCGTATGAGTATTCAAAGCATGTTTTGTAAATCAAATGTGTGTAGTCCTGACATGATAGAATCGTGTTAGAAATAAAGTTTCAGCCGTTTACAAGTTAAAAATAAAGTTTCAACAGTGTGTACGTTAGAAATAAAGTTTTAGCTTTTTATATGTTAGAAACAAAATAAAGTTTCAACAGTTTACAAGTTGAAAAATAAAGTTTCAACAGTGTGTACGTTAGAAATAAATGAAAGTAAGAACTTCATCGTATGAGTATTCAAAGCATGTTTTGTAAATCAAATGTGTATAGTCCTGACATGATAGAATCAAATGAACTTGACAAACGCGTTTGTCAAGCTTGATTCTATCATGTCAGGACTATACACATTTGATTTACAAAACATGCTTTGAATACTCATACGATGAAGTTCTTACTTTCATTTATTTCTAACGTACACACTGTTGAAACTCTATTTTTCAACTTGTAAACTGTTGAAACTTTATTTTGTTTCTAACATATAAACAGCTAAAACTTTATTTCTAACGTACACACTGTTGAAACTTTATTTTTAACTTGTAAACGGCTGAAACTTTATTTCTAACACGATTCTATCATGTCAGGACTACACACATTTGATTTACAAAACATGCTTTGAATACTCATACGATGAAGTTCTTACTTTCATTTAGTTCTAACGTATACACTGTTGAAACTTTATTTTTCAACTTGTAAACTGTTGAAACTTTATTTCTAACGTACACACTGTTGAAACTTTATTTTTAACTTGTAAACGGCTGAAACTTTATTTCTAACGCACAAAGCGCTTAAACTTTATTTCCATCATACACACTATTGAAACTTTATTTTAATCCGTAAACTGTTGAAACGATATTTTCATTTACAACTAGTAGAATGCTGAGTCTAACTTGCAAACTAGTAAATCCTACGATCGTACTTTACAAACAGATAAAACTTTATTACTAACGTAGACACTGTTGAAACTTTATTTTTAACTTGTAAACGGTTGAAACTTTATTTCTAACGTACACACTATTGAAACTTTATTTTTAATTTGTAAATTGGTGAACCTTCATTTTATTTCTAACATATAAACAGATAGAACTTTATTCTTAACATACACACTATTGAAACTTTATTTTTAACTTGTAAACGGCTGAAACTTTATTTCCAACGCACAAAGCGCTTAAACTTTATTTCCATCATACACACTATTGAAACTTTATTTTAATCTGAAACTTTATTTTTAACTTGTTAACGGTTGAAACTTTGTTTTATTTCTAACATACAGATAAAACTTTATTCTTAACATACACACTATTGAAACTTTATTTCTAACGTACACACTATTGAAACTTTATTTTTAATTTGTAAACTGGTGAAACTTCATTTTATTTCTAACATACAAGCTGATAAAACTTTATTCTTAACTTGTAAACTGGCGAAGCTTCATTTTATTTCTAACATACAAACAGATAAAACTTTATTCTTAACATACGCACTATTGAAACATTAGTTTTAACTTGAAAACTATTGAAACTTTATTTCTAACTTGTTAACGGTTGAAACTTTGTTTTATTTCTAACATACAAACAGATAAAACTTTATTCTTAACTTGTAAACTGATGAACCTTCATTTTATTTCTAACATACAAACAGATAGAACTTTATTCTTAACATACACACTATTGAAACTTTATTTCTAACATACAAACAGATAAAACTTTATTATTAACTTGTAAACTGATGAACCTTCATTTTATTTCTAACATACAAACAGATAAAACTTTATTCTTAACATACACGCTATTGAAACTTTATTTCTAACGTACACACAATTGAAACTTTATTTTTTAACTTGTAAACTGGAGAAACTTTGTTTTAATTCTAACATAAAAGCAGATAAAATTTATTCTTAACTTGTAAACTGGTGAACCTTCATTTTATTTCTAACATATAAACAGATAGAACTTTATTCTTAACATACACACTATTGAAACTTTATTTTTAACTTGTAAACGGCTGAAACTTTATTTCTAACGCACAAAGCGCTTAAACTTTATTTCCATCATACACACTATTGAAACTTTATTTTAATCTGAAACTTTATTTTTAACTTGTTAACGGTTGAAACTTTGTTTTATTTCTAACATACAGATAAAACTTTATTCTTAACATACACACTATTGAAACTTTATTTCTAACGTACACACAATTGAAACTTTATTTTTTAACTTGTAAACTGGTGAAACTTCATTTTATTTCTAACATACAAGCAGATAAAATTTATTCTTAACTTGTAAACTGGCGAAACTTCATTTTATTTCTAACATATAAACAGATGGAACTTTATTCTCAACATACACACTATTGAAACTTTATTCTTAACTTTTAAACTGGTGAAACTTTATTTTATTTCTGACATGCAAGCAGATAAAACTTTATTCTTAACTCGTAAACTGGTGAACCTTCATTTTTAGTTCTAACATACAAACAGATAGAACTTTATTCTTAACATATACACTATTGAAACTTTATTTTTAACGTGTAAACTATTGAAACCTTATTTTTAACTTCTAAACGGTTGAAACTTTGTTTTAATTCTAACCTACAAATAGATAAAACTTTATTCTTAACATACGCACTATTGAAACTTTATTTCTAAAGTATACACTATTGAAACTTTATTTTTTAACTTGTAAACTGGTGAAACTTTATTTCATTTCTAACATACAAGCAGGTAAAATTTATTCTTAACTTGTAAACTGGCGAAACTTCATTTTGTTTCTAGCATATAAACAGATGGAACTTTATTCTTAACATACACACTATTGAAACTTTATTCTTAACTTTTAAACTGGTGAAACTTTATTTCATTTCTGACATACAAGCAGATAAAACTTTATTCTTAACTTGTAAACTGGTGAACCTTCATTCTTATTTCTAACATATAAACAGATAGAACTTTATTCTTAACGTACACACTGTTGAAACTTTATTTTTAACTTGTAAACGGCTGAAACTTTATTTCTAACGCACAAAGCGCTTAAACTTTATTTCCATCATACACACTATTGAAACTTTATTTTCATCTGAAACTTTATTTTTAACTTGTTAACGGTTGAAACTTTGTTTTATTTCTAACATACAGATAAAACTTTATTCTTAACATACACACTATTGAAACTTTATTTCTAACGTACACACTATTGAAACTTTATTTTTTAACTTGTAAACTGGTGAAACTTCATTTTATTTCTAACATACAAGCAGATAAAATTTATTCTTAACTTGTAAACTGGCGAAACTTCATTTTATTTCTAACATATAAACAGACAGAACTTTATTCTTAACATACACACTATTGAAACTTTATTCTTAACTTTTAAACTGGTGAAACTTTATTTCATTTCTGACATGCAAGCAGATAAAACTTTATTCTTAACTTGTAAACTAGTAAATCCTACAATCTCATTTACAAACAGATAGAACTTTATTCTTAACATATACACTATTGGAACTTTATTTTTAATCGACAAACTGTTGAAACTTTATTCTATTTCTAACACACAAACAGCTTAAACTTTATTTTTAACATAAACACTATTGAAACTTTATTTTGTAATCTGTAAACTATTGAAACTATATCTTTCATTTACAAATAGTAGAACGCTTAGTCTAACTTGCAAACTAGTAAATCCTACAATCTCATTTTACAAACAGATAAAACTTTATTTCTAACGTACACACTGTTGAAACTATATCTATCATTTACAAATAATAGAACGCTTAGTCTAACTTGCAAACTAGTAAATCTTATTCGTCATCGAATCTAACTGTTTAAATCTTCATCATGGAAATCAATGTTCCACAGTCGTTTGAGAAAGACATGATCGCCCTTTATCTAACCCATTCATTGCATGAAAACAACAACTCTTCTCATAGTAACATTTATTGAATAACGGTAACAAGCATGCATTATAAATCAATGGTTTGAAAGAGATAAAATAGATACAGCTGGTAACTATCATACAGCGAGCAATGATAACCATACAGGACTTTGGCAGTGTTGAGGTAAGGAGGAAAGAAGCATTGGTTATGAACGTAGCTACTACAACGAACTGACAAAATAGGAACATACAAATCCTTAAAACGTTTCGTGACTTCATGGTAGTGTTGATTCACTCTACTATCCCAAGGTGGGAGCAAAATATCATCAATGATTAGATTGGGAAATACTTTCCTCTCCTTACCAGGATTATTACAAAAGATGCGTATAACATTGAAAGTAGCTAACCATCGTTTAAAGTCAATAAGAAGAGCACTCTCACAAGAAAAGCCATAGTCTTGCAAATATTTCAGATTAAGTCCATGAATGTGTTTTCTCGCCCATTGATCAACATTGGGATTGCAGTTGGCATGTTGATGATAGACACTGACAATCTGATATGTCCAATTGTTCATAGCAATAGCACTGAGCTCCTGTACAGGTTCACCCTCACAATCCATAAAAATGATGATAGAAGCCTAAAACGGAAATTTACACATCTAAGGAAGCGTTCTATAACATATTACAAAATGAAGAATTACATCGATGCTTTTCACGACAAAATACACAAATGATATGATGGCAACGAAGAAGTAAAATGTATCTAATAAGACCACGTCTACGACACTCAAAGCACATAAGCGAATTGTCATAGGGTAGAGTTAGGAAAGGACTAGTAATTCTCCTTCTTTGATTTGCGTTTTGATGCAGCATTCTTCTCCGACTTGCGCTTCGTACCACCCCCGTTAAGGAAGTCAATAATGTCATCTACGTTGGGTGGCTTTGGAATATATAGGATGGATTCAGTGTATATCGAGAGAGAGGCTATTTTGTTATCCTTGTGCTGACCATAATATAGCCCATTCACTTTGAAAATGATATCCCAAAGAGAGAATGTGCGTCCATCACTTGTATGATTCAACGATGGAATGATTCTCACTGTGGAAGGCTTGATTCTCATTAGACAACAATCCTCATTGGAGAATAGAATACATTTAGTAAAGCTGGCACGCTAACGAGTGTGACTGCAGAAACATTTCTTCAATGTTCGCTACGTTTCACAACTACCTGTCAAAGACTTCTTACAAAACTTATTTCAACATTTGCATTTAAGCGAACATGTGCTTCACATATTCTACACGAACGGTTAACGCATGTAATATAAAACCCTAAATCCAACCGTACAGGAGCCTAGCCTTGGATTATGAACTTTACAATCCATGCGATTCAATGTCATGGAACTAGCTCTCATACACTCAACGTGTGTGACAACATCTGGTTTTATAAAACATTCAACACTGACTATAAGACCTTGTGTGAAACAATCTACACAGCGCAGTAAAACTTTCTAGCGCTGTGATGAACATTGTTTTCATATAACATTCTAAACTCGCAGTCTTACTGCAGTAGAAAACTGCTTTTACTAAACCTGATGAAGCTAATCTAACAGTCATGAAGTTTGAATTTCTAATAGGGAAACATTTGGCAACTGTCTCCAATAAAACTTTCTAACACTGTGAAAGTAAGTTACAAGACAATCTACACTGTGCAGTAAATAAAACCTTCTAAAACTTTCTAGTGCTGTGATGAGTTCGGTCAGTCATATAACGTCAATGATCAAACTTTATTTTCACAAACGTGCGTCGCGGTAAATTATTTGACTACACTAACGCTTACATTTCATGACATTTGTGTTTCATAAAACGTCATGATCAAACTTTTCTAACTATACATCAACCTGTGTTGCAGTAAAACTTTTACAAACAATGATACACTTTCTAACGACACTCACGAATACAACTTCGATGATCAGACTTTACTTTCTCAAACGGGTGTCACAGTAAAATTATTTGACTACACTAACTTTGCAAGCCATGATGCACTTTCTGACTAGACTTACAAATAAAACGTTGATGATCAAACTTTCTAACTATACATCAACCTGTGTTGCAATAAAACTTTTGTACAACATGATAAAGTTTCTGACTAGACTTACGAATACAACGTTGATGATCAAACTTTTCTAACTATACATCAACCTGTGTTGCAGTAAAACTTTTACAAACCATGATACACTTTCTAACGACACTCACGAATAGTGATGGAGATCGCCAGCACCAAATTCCTCCACCAATTATAGGAATGGTACACCCCTAACTCCCAGCCACGAACTATAGCGGAGTGGGAGTACATCGACAAAGTGAGGCTCGCGGTAGAAGAACGATTGAAGCAAGTGAACTGTTTTTGTGATCTATGTGAAGCCAGACTCTGGGACGATATTGACGATGAAGACCTTTTGAAATACATGCCATAATAAATTTTTATTTCGTATTATCTTTGCTTTCATACTGACTTACTTGAATGGGGCTTCAGTGGATGATTTAACCATGTATACTTTTTCATTTGGAAATAGTAGCACGCTTAGTCTAACTTGCAATTCTTATAACATTTCATATGGATGATAATGGTAGGTGAAATAGTGTTAGATAAAATTAAGATAGCTTACACTTCTGATGCAGGGATAGCAATCGACTGCGATCCATGTGTAAAGAGCTTGTTAGACTACGTAAGAGAGAAGTGTGTTATGTTGCGTGTGGCGCGTGAGTGTCCTCCCATTTCATTCCATTCATCAATTCGTCTCATTGATGGAGACAGGTAGAACTCATGGTTCTCATAACGTATGCAATGGTAAGTTTTAGGCAACCTTCGACAGTTGGCTAAATGTCGCCCTGGCGCGAATGCATACTACGTTGAGACAGAGGCAATCACTTGCAAACATGACGCAGAGAGGTTTAACAAGATTGACCATTGCCGAATGTCCCTTACGGTATACATAGCTACGGGTTTCACCGCCGCCCTTTACAGGAACGCCCGTCGAAAGGAAGTATTACACCGAACTTCATTTGCAACGTTCAAGTTGACTGATAGCAGATTCAACTTAATGATAGTATTCGCCAGTCCGAAGACTGCCCAGGGCAAACCGCGTGGAGGTTCTATCATGTCTTGCCCCATGGTGGCCCTTAAGAGAGCCGGTGGTTCGTTCTCGGGGGTCGTCATCTTACAGCCTACCGATTCTGCTGAGAGAGTCTTTGACTCTCTCCTTGGTAGCAGTGTCGACTTCCACGCTAATTGGTATGTGACTGAAAAGTGGAATGTAGCGCCATTCCGTTGGATTGACAACACTTGCTGTCATCGCATTACCAATCTGAGCAAGATTGTTGTGGACTCTGTCTTGCTCCTCTATTCTAGCAAATTCATCAAATAAATTTCGCGGCCTTAACTGCGGTCCGCGAGGAGAGCTGACTTGACTGTTCGGCGTCTGCATGATTGAAATGAAATGAAATGAGAGGTAGTGATTTATATACCCCTCTAACGCGATGCAACGTTCAAGTTGACTGATAGCAGTTTCAACTTAATGATAGTATTCGCCAGTCTAACAACTGCCCAGGGTAAACCGCGTGGAGGCTCTATCATGTCTTGCCCCATGGTGGACGATTATACGGTAGTGTGTTAGTAGATTTCAATCACTGAAAAGGGAAGATGAGAATCATTTCATTTGTCTCATCAACGTTTATCATGGGAGCAATCATTGAAGGGGCATCTAATGAATTACATTTCACTCTACTCCATATCATAAAGACTAACCTTTGTCGAATGGCTGAAGTACTCTGACCTGGCGAGAGAAAGCGTCACGTTGAGTATGAAGTCGAATGCCCAACATGAGCAACGGCTCAGAGGTTTCGGTCTAACAAACGACGAACAACCCGTGCAACACAATCCCTCTACGGCAGTACCCGCCGTCCCGAAGGAACGCTCGAGCAAAGGAGGTATTACAGCGATAATGTGCTTTATGAGCAGAAGTGAATCTCTTGATAGCAAGAGACTATTCAACTAGATAGCAAGTCAAAACAACCTAATAGCAGGACAAATGTATAGTCAGTAATTTACACTTAGTGAGGAATGATAGATTTGAGTGTAGTGAGTGGCACTCGATCCCGTCGACAGCCCGAAGGCCTTGTACTGATCACTAGGGAAGTGAGAGATCTTCCCCGATACCCGCTATTTACAGCTTAAGACATCATTGTCACTGCCCCGAAGTGGTAACAGCAATGCCGAGTCAAAGGTAGTGAACAGTAGCTGGGATCTAACCCCTCAAAGCTGCCTTAGACTTAGTTAAATTTGAAATCTGATAGCAGATTTGAACTCAGCATACTTGAAAACCTTGAGGAAACATCCCAAGTTATTGCTTTGATCAGCTTGATAGCAAGCCGTAGAGAGCTTGATTCACCAGCGTTTTGCAATGGAGATGTTTAGAGGCCACCCATGACAAGATAGCTAAGACTCAACCGATTGGCGTTCAAAGTGCTACGTTGAGAACTGTGTCAAATGCCCAACATGAGACATGAGTTGTCCCAGCGGTTACGGTCTCAAATATGACACATTCCCTTGCCACACTTATCACTACGGCATCGTCCGCCGTCCCGAAGGAACACCCTGTCAGTGGAATATTACAGCAAAACTCTCCGTGTCTTGCTCGCTTTTCAGTGAAAAGCCGCTTATAGCATGAGAAGACTGGCTCAGACATGAAAACCTGTAGAGTTGGTAAGAGGTGGACAGACTTTTAGCAGCTTGATAGCAAGCCGTAGAGAGCTTGATTCACCAGCGTTTTGCAATGGAGATGTTTAGAGGCCACCCATGACAAGATAGCTAAGACTCAACCGATTGGCGTTCAAAGTGCTACGTTGAGAACTGTGTCAAATGCCCAACATGAGACATGAGTTGTCCCAGCGGTTACGGTCTCAAATATGACACATTCCCTTGCCACACTTATCACTACGGCATCGTCCGCCGTCCCGAAGGAACACCCTGTCAGTGGAATATTACAGCAAAACTCTCCGTGTCTTGCTCGCTTTCAGTGAAAAGCCGCTTATAGAATGAGAAGACTGGCTCAGACATCATTAAAAATGCTTTCATTGACTTCAGCAGGGTCGAAAACCCCAGAAAACCTCCAAAACTAGTGAATTTAAATTTTTCAACTTTTTAGCACTACTTATGAAATTTTATAAGTAGTCTATCACTTAGGGCAGGTCAATAGCGACCGAACCTTTTTTGAATCAAGTCAAACGGACTTGTAGAAGCAAAGTTACAAGCCTTTAAAGTTTTGGAGTCTTTTATGGCCTGGAGACGAAGGCCATCTCCTGGCTAACCTCTAAGTCTGACGCCTTAGCTGATATCAGCAATGAAATTTTCTAAGTCGGTTTCTTACAGAAACTCGGAATTTGGAATGTCCGAAGCTATCATCGGAGCTCAGAGAGACGACCTACCTCTGACAATCGCTCTCGTCTGAATGACAAGTCTCTGTCGGTTCCCAGCTTATATAGTGTGTGGCGATCAGCTGATGACGTAATACCCATCATCCAAACACTAAAAATCCCGTCTATCTCCGGTTCTAGTGCTCCGATTGAGCTGGAAATACACCATTTCCATGTAGAATTTGACGCTAAATCCGAATCTGGCCTCCGTTTTCCCATCCGATGCTTCGTTTTGGCTCTACAGTAGGCAGCCATCGCAAAAATTCTAACTCGTTTTTCCGAAAAATGTTGAAAATTTTTCTCTCCGATTGACTTGAAACTCTCCGATTGACATGAAACTCATCATACAGATAGAGAATTTCACGCTGATTCCAAATCTGAAATCCGTTTTCCCATCCGATGCTTCGTTTTGAAGCTACAGCCCAAAACGTCCCAAATTCTAACTCTGTCGTTTTTCGCAAATGTCCCAAAATCTTAAATGGCGTCTCACATCTAAACGAAGACAGATAGGAACAAGCCGATTCTTTCAGTGAATTTGTCTCACTCTTAGCTTTCAAACGAGCTATGGCACGACAAAATCCGTCCACTGGAAGCCAAAATCGAAGCGAGCTGTCCAGAGGGGGGGGACGTCAGCGAAATTTGATGAAAAATGTTTTGGTGACGGTCCCAGGTCGAAATTCCACACTTTGGAAAATTTTCAAAATTTTACCCATACAAAGCCACTCTGAGCATTAGGATTTTTCAGGTGAGCGAGCTCCGACCTAAAATCTTGTAACCGCTCTAACTTTTGAACGACTGGTCCGATTGACTCGCAACAAAAAATGTTGTCGAGCAGTTTTTTCTCCTCTTTCGAATGCAACTCGAACGAACAAAATCCGTTCACTAGAACCAAAGTTAGAAGATTGCTGTCGGGGGGGGGTCAGTGAAATTTGATGAAAAATGTTTTGGTGACGGTCCCAGGTCGAAATTCCACACTTTGGAAAATTTTCAAAATTTTACCCATACAAAGCCACTCTGACACTTAGGATTTTTCAGGTGAGCGAGCTCCGACCTAAAATCTTGTAACCGCTCTAACTTTTGAACGACTGGTCCGATTGACTCGCAACAAAAAATGTTGTCGAGCAGTTTTTTCTCCTCTTTCGAATGCAACTCGAACGAACAAAATCCGTTCACTAGAACCAAAGTTAGAAGATTGCTGTCGGGGGGGGAGGTCAGTGAAATTTGATGAAAAATGTTTTGGTGACGGTCCCAGGTCGAAATTCCACACTTTGGAAAATTTTCAAAATTTTACCCATACAAAGCCACTCTGACACTTAGGATTTTTCAGGTGAGCGAGCTCCGACCTAAAATCTTGTAACCGCTCTAACTTTTGAATGGCTGGTCCGATTGACTCGCAACAAAAAATGTTGTCGAGCAGTTTTTTCTCCTCTTTCGAATGCAACTCGAACGAACAAAATTCGTTCACTAGAACCAAAGTTAGAAGATTGCTGTCGGGGGGGGGGTCAGTGAAATTTGATGAAAAATGTTTTGGTGACGGTCCCAGGTCGAAATTCCACACTTTGGAAAATTTTCAAAATTTTACCCATACAAAGCCACTCTGAGCATTAGGATTTTTCAGGTGAGCGAGCTCCGACCTAAAATCTTGTAACCGCTCTAACTTTTGAACGACTGGTCCGATTGACTCGCAACAAAAAATGTTGTCGAGCAGTTTTTTCTCCTCTTTCGAATGCAACTCGAACGAACAAAATCCGTTCACTAGAACCAAAGTTAGAAGATTGCTGTCGGGGGGGGGGAGGTCAGTGAAATTTGATGAAAAATGTTTTGGTGACGGTCCCAGGTCGAAATTCCACACTTTGGAAAATTTTCAAAATTTTACCCATACAAAGCCACTCTGACACTTAGGATTTTTTCAGGTGAGCTACGATAGTCCACCCTCCCAACCTGGCCGGCACACCACGCCAACCTAGACACCACATCACCGCGCGCTACACGACGGTCGGCCAGAGGGGGGGGGACGTCAGACCCGAAGCACCACGGCGGCCGACCACGACACTCTGCCGGTCCAGAGGGGGGGACGTCTGCGACGGCGGCCATCTTGCGCTATCCAGAAGTGGAGTTTTACTTACTACTGACATTGATAGCGTAAAATTTGTTCATGGAAACGATTGCGATCAAAGAATGAACCAATTTCAGCCTATTATTTGCATAAATCATAGAACTATATAAGTTTGTGAAGCTATTACACTGTATCTGAATCCTGTGTGACTAGCCTACGTTGTAGCCTGGCAACTGACATTATACCAATCATGAGCAGCACATACGACACATGGAGTGATGACACCACGAGTGCTTCTCGGAGTTTGTCCCGCTCTCGTGGACCGAGGCCAGGTGTACCTCGTGGGCGTTACTCGAAGATCAGCATTGATTTAAAGCAGCGACTTGTTGAAGCTCACGAAAATGGAGCTGATTGGAAGGCTGCCGCTGAAACACTCAACATAAAAGAGAGCACTGCGAGATCAATCATCCTAAGATATGAGGAAGAAGGATGCGTGGAGGATGTGAGAGGAGGAAGAAGGGAGAGAAGCATAAAAGTGACAGACGCCGTTATTGATCGCTGTGTGCGAATGATTGAAGAGAAGCCGGACCTGACCTTGAAGGCAATGAAGGAGGCGCTGGCAGCAGGAGATGCACCCATACTGATCTCAGAGTCCTCCATTGCCAGAGCACTAGATGGCCGTTTGATATCCACCAAAAAGTTACAGGTATGTAGTAAAAAATATCACGCAAAATATCATTCAATGCACATTACATCAACATTTTCTCTCTTCTTTATTACAGGAGTGCACGAAATTCCGATCGTGTGAAGCTGCTAAGAAAGGAGTTCGCTAGGTGGTACATGGAGGAATCCGATCGAACCCTTGTGTACGTGGACGAGACCTGTTTCAACCTCTTCACAAGGAGAACAAGGGGCAGATCTCAAGTGGGTCGACCAGCTGTCCGACAGCTTCAATTCACACGTGGTCGGAATCTCAATCTGTGTTTGGCAGTTGCTGCGGATGTTGGCATCGTCTATTACGAAATTCGTCGAGGCACCAACACAAAACAAGATTTCCGTAACTACATGGATAATTTGGATCGAGTGCTGGAATCACAAGCGGTGGAGAATTGTTTCGTGATCATGGACAACGCCCCCATCCACATCGACGCTTCCTCTTTTGTAGCAACCGTGCGGAAAATACCACCATACTCTCCGTTTCTCAATCCAATTGAAAACTGCTTTTCCACCATTAAGTTGCGGTTGAGAGAGAAGCTGCGCGAGGCAGCAACAGTGCGAAGGATTGCAGATGTTCCAACTCACACCTCTGTTTCAGAGCACCGCATTTCTGTTCTACAAGGCATTGTGGAAGAAATCCTACAAGACCAAACAATTTCTGGTGTGAAGGTAGCACGCATGCAGAATCACATTATTACTTACTTGGACAGGTGCCTAAATTGTCGCGACATTGTTGTTTGATTATGAAAATAGTGCTCCTTTTCTGACTCTGTGTTCTGAATGCGAATTTCATGGGTTTTCATTGTACGAATTTAGTGGGTTTTCATTGATATCTTATATTTCTATACATAAATCTAAACACCTTACCCTTTGAAATTGGAAATGAAAGGGGCTTCCGATCCTAAATCATAAATATTATTTCTGCACATGAATCTGCATACCTTATTTTTGAAATTGGTTGCACTATCTTGAACTTGAATACTTTAACACGAACCTGCTTTCATTAAAATTGAAGCTTAAGTGACGTATAATTGAAATAGGTTCAACTATCTATGGTCTTTGAAATTGCTTGACGTATCTTGAGCTTGTATGCATTATGAGTGAACTAGCTCGGGAAAACCTGTATCATGTGTTCTATTATAATGCCAATTCAAATTCAAGATCGATATCAATGGTTATAGTGACACACATGATGTATGGAATAGAATAGATATCTACTATGAATAGAAACTTCACTTATGACAAAATACTCGAAGAGATTATGGCAAATCATAGCAGTAAAAAATCGATAAGTTGCTAATAACGACGCAATTCAAAGCATCTCATGGAATAACGTCCTTGCCGTGGCCTTCGAGCAGCCCCGATCTGAACCCTGTTGAAAATCTGTGGAAGATATTGAAAGTGAGAGTCAACGCACATCGACCCAGAACAAAAAGTGAGTTACTTGCTGCGATTATTCGCGTCTGGAACCATGAAATTACTGAACGGACCTTGTTGAAGTTGTCTACAAGTATGCCAAAACGCATTGGTCAAGTACTCAAAAATCACGGTCGTCCCTCAAAATACTAGGCAAGACCCTAATCTTGTGTGAGATTGTATCCTTGTATGTTTCTGTAAGACATTTTGCGCTGACATCTTTGATAATATTGTATTTTAATAAAGTTTCTATCTAAACAATTGTTTTTACAACTTTTTAATAAAAAGTTGCTAATTTTTCGAACAGTACTGTAATTCGGAGAAGATTATTTTGTTTTGTGCGATTGCTTCTATGTGTGTAGGATATTCGAACACCGCTCCATTACTTTTTATCAGAATAATCGGTCAATTAGAGGTTATCTCATTGTGATTTCAAGCTTAATGTATTTTCGTAGAAGTTTTTCAGGAATCTCTTAAAGGTTTTTTGTGCTCTCTTTCTCCGTGGTGAACTTAGAAGTTTTTGCAAATCTCGAAACCAGCATTAGAGGCCTTCATAGAAGCGGGCTGTATATTGGTCATCAAATATCGTCCCCGTTGAATGATCGAAGATACCTTCACATTTCTTTCAAAATATGCGTGCACATTTTACATCGCATGGATGTGAACTTCTACCGCTTTGCGATGAATATTGATTAACTTATCGGCCCACATCAGCCATCTTCATATCTGTCATATTGGTTGCTATATGGAAAGTGTTTCCTTTCAATTTTCAATATTCTAGGAGCTACAAACATAACAGTGAAACAATTTTGTCGACGGTTTGTCTTACAGAATGGTACTGACACACGACAGTTATTTCGGTGTGAAACAATCAAAAATATAGGCTGGTATTCGTTTTGACATTTACTAATTTTTTTTACGAACATGTTGCGGGTGTGCAGTGGAACTTATGTTATTGTTGCAAGGACAAGACTTGAAACATATGATTTTTCTTGCACGTCGGAACAAAGAACATCCCATGTTGTACATCACTTGAAAAAATCCCGAATAGCGTAGTACAATATTGAGGCATGCCATTGACGGTCGTGTAGAAAATGATCCAAAGCTCATCATGACTGAAGATCTCTCTCAGTACTCTGATAAGATACAACCTACCAGAACAGCAAGATAACAGCAATTTAGATCGGAATCCCATGCAACACCAAGTAGCTTGAATTCATCCACAATACAAAAAGGAAGGGGAACATTATTTCATTAGTTTTCTTGAGGACATACAACACTTCTGTTGTTGAGGCATTTAATCTCAACGAATTCTTTTCTGACCAACTTTCAATGCTAAAAAATCCTTCGAGAAAAACTTCCACAGATTCCTGGACGTTGTTTTTTTAAAGTGGGACAAAGTTCGCAAATATCGCTTGCATCATCATCATCAGACTTTCGCGCCACTGCTGACAGATGGCCTCCACTACTCCCTCCTCCAGCCTCTTCGATCTTGCGCTTTCTGAATCCAGTTGATTCCGCTCTTCTCCTCAATATCGTCTCTCCTTCTCCGTGGCCTTCCTCTTTGCCTTGGTCTTTCTAGCGGCGCCCATTCCGCTACTTTCTTGGTCCATTTGTTGTTGTTCATTCTGGCTAGGTGTCTTGCCCAGTGTCCCTTCATCGTTCTGATTTTACTCGTTATGATTCTCGTCCTTTCTCTGATGTTCTCAACCGTATTTTGTCATTCCTCGTGGTATTTAGTATCGCTCTTTTCATGCTTCTTTGTGCACAGCCAGTTTCCATTCCTGTCGTTTTGTCAGTGTCCACGTTTCTGCACCATGCGTCATTGATGGCAGTATGACTGTATCAAACCACCTTCATTTCAGGCATATTGGGATGTTCCTGTGTTTGAGTAGTTTGCTGCATTGTCCGAACCTTCTCTATCCAGTATTTATTCTGTGATCTATTTCTCTATCAATTTCATTATCTTTAGGCATCTTCCAAGGCACTGGTATTCATTTACTTCTTCTAGTGAATTTGAATTCCTTGTCGAGTTGCTCGCTTTGCTATTTCATTGCACACAACATTAATTTTCTTCTTGTTCATTTTCATACCATCTTTCCTTCCTTCTTCGTGTAATGATGCTATGATTCTCGGCAGGTCTTCTGTATTTGCTAAAAATATTATGTCATCAGCAAATCTGAGATTGCTCAGGTTTTCTCCATTTATGCTGATTCCTTCGCTGATGTCTACTCTTCGAAATATTTCTTCTAATGCAGCTGTGAAGAGAATTGATGATAAAGTATCACCATGACGTATTCCCTTCATGATTTTTACCTTTTCACTCATTATGTCGGTTCTGATCTGTGCTCTGCCACCGTTGTATGCTTTTTTCAGTGTGGTAATAAATTTCGCTTGTACGCCTTGCTTTGTCAGAGCATCAAATACTGCTTTGTGCTTAATTGAGTCAAGGGCTTTCCCGTAGTCAATGAAGGCCATATATAAAGGTATTTGGTATTCATTTGCTTTTTCAAGGACCCATGTGACCGTGTGGAGGTGGTCAATAGTGGAATATCCTTTACGATATGCAGCTTGTTCAGGGGGTTGATTGTCCTCCAATATACCGTATTTGATATTCTTCGCTTCACGACTGTCACATATAATTTGCAGACGTGTGATAGAAGGCTGATTGGTCGGTAGTTGCTCAGATAAATTTTGTCTCCTTTTTTGTATATCAATGATATTATCGCGTTCTTCCATGTTTCTGACATCGTTTCTTCTTTTGTTATTTGATTAAACATTTCTGTCAGCATTTTTATAATTGTTTGTCCCCCAGTTTTAATCATTTCAGTTAATAACAATTAAGATAAAATACTATATTTGCTCCACTTTAACATTTGGTGAACGCTTACATAAAATGAGAATTACACAAACCGCCGGTAAAATCCGACAAATTGAGAACTAAGTGTGATAATAGAGAAACAGTAAGAAGTTAAAGAAGTCTAGCAAACCGAATATACGACGTACTATATCGTTTCGTGCGCGCAAATGGAGGTCTAACATGCAGAGGATTGCGAGCTGTTAGAGTTCTTTCGCAGGGGATTGACCTGAGAGGATGGGATCTGCTACCATTGATTGCCTCGAAAAGGCGATGGCAAGTGTTCTCCCTGGCATTTAAGATGTCAATTTGGAAAGATATCCATAATTCTGATGGCTCTCTTTTCGATGGATGCAATTTTCTTAATAAGGTAATGAGGCATGCTGCAAGACACGGAGCTGGTATATAATAGAACAAATATAACAAATGTAAGCTGGTAACAAAACATCTGGTGGGCAACCGCATTTTCGCAAATTATACAAAATGTACATACGTCTTGAGGCCTTCGAAATAATGTCATTGACATGGTGATTCCATTTGAGATCACTATTGAGCGTGATGCCAAACAATTTACAATTGGAAACATTCTTAAGAACACAACCGGGGAGATGGAAATTGTAAGGAAATTAAAGGAATTAAAATGTATTAAAATGCAAAGGAAAATTATGCTTAGTAACAAAATCCATTAAACAACATTTAGAAGCATTCAAAGGGAGATGATTTTGTTTCGACCAAGTCAAAACATACATCCACTCACGTTGACTTTCGTCCCTTGAGGGAGTTCTGATAAAATGTAAAATGGCAATGTCATCAATGTATTTGAAGCTAACGGAGTTTGAAGACACACACGAGGAATCATCTATTGCAATACAAAAAAGAAAGGGGCCAATGATGCTTCCCTGAGGTACTCCGCTGGTGACAGAGGACCATGAAGACATTGCATCTACGAATCTCACACATTGTTCGCGATCAGAAAGATAACTCCTTCACCACTTGATGGCATTAGACGGGATATCACATGAGATTGCCTTTTTCCGAAATGATGCTGTGTCGAATCTTGGGAATGCCTTCGCGAAATCGAGAGAAATGGCGCGAACCGCGCCTGGATTATCTAGGAAATTCAAAATGCGATCGTAGATCATTGTCAAAGAACATGTAACACCAGATCCTAGCCCAGGAATGCATGCAAACTGCATACGAGACTTAGCTCGAATATAAGGAATGATCCACTTGCGAGAGATGAGCTTCTCAAGAACTTTAGACATAGTGCTGATCAGAGAAAGAGGCCGATAATCATTGACAGAGATGGGCTTGTTGCATTTAGGAATGGGAGCAACAAAAGCCCTTTTAATACATGCAGGGACTATGCCTTCTGAAATGCTTCGATTAAACAAGACGGTGATGTTATCTTTGGTGATGACAGGTGCTAAACAGTCCGAGTTGTTACGAAACACCCAGCGAGGCAAACCATCGGATCCGTAACTGTCACGTTTGAGGGAGGCTAATTCATGATGAACCTCAAAAACGGTAAGTTAGGAAAATATAGAAGTAGGAGCAACAGAGTCATCAGTCTGAAACACATGTGAAATAATCGTTGAAATCGTCAACAGAAATTGAAGCATCATTAGCAACTGGCGATGAGGAAGCAATACACCCAAGAGATTTAACCACAGAATTAAAGATTTTGTTTATCTGCTTCGGTTTACTAGAAGTGTGATTAATACGAAATTGGCGGCACATAGAGGAACCTATTACGTGGGCAAGAAGGAATTCCTAATACCTTACAGAGATAGGAAAAAGAGTCGTGCGTCGCTTGCGGATTAATGTGAGTTCCAGCAAAGTGCTTCGATTGCCAAAATTCCTTCAGATTCGAAGAATTCAGATCATTGTGCACAAGTTTTCTCCATAATGTTGGCCCTTCCGATCATTATTAAAGAAAGTAGCAGGCGTGCGAAAATTAGTTCACTTGATGATTTCACATCCTCTCCTCGGCATTGTTCACTGTATAGTGCATAAGACAGGGATGTGTGTTTTGGTGTGCGAAGTGATATCACAGCACGCACGCATCTCTCACTGGTTCTGGTGTCCCCTGCTGACAGCTTATTGTTTGCCATTTCCAATAGCAAGTGATACACGAATTATCCATTCGAGAAGGAGCAAGTTGTCTAATTCTGTAATGTGCCATTTCGACATTAAGGTTGCATACAATTCTTCCTTTCTAGGAAACCGAAGCGCGCGCAGATGAATCTAATTCTGTGGATTTAACAGCTTTCCAAAACTTTTTTGGATATTTCTGGGACTTGAAATCGTTGATATAATTGGACTTTAGACATCTCAGATGTTCAATGACTTCTTCACGGAAGCGGTGACATTTCTGTAATTGATTATTAAAGAAAGCACGATCATTAAAATAAATTACTATATAGCAATTAAAATTAAATTCTTTAAGGAGATGGTTTGACCCAAGGCTTATCAAAAGGATACAACCAAATTTTTATTTGAGGACAGTAGAAATCCAAGGCAGACTTCAAACCATTAGCGAATTGATCGAACACCTCATTCACATCATCGAAACTGCGAATGAATCCCAGCCAGTCAATATCATTGATAAACGAGGTGAAGGCAATGAGGCGCGATTTAGTTACTTTCATCACTTTCTTCTTCATCATAAATCGATTAGGAATGCCAGCCCAGAAAATTCCATAGTAATAATTTCTAGGTAGTCCTCAAAACATATGTTCGTTTTTTCCGATCGTTTATTGTCGAGATCTTTCGACCGTTCTACACGATCATCGTCAGGAAAGTGACAAGAAGCAACTTACATGAGAACTGTTAACCAAGTTCTAACAGCTTGAAACACAGTTAAAGACACAAAGAAAAAACTAACTCTGAAGTCACAAAATAAAAGATAAGGTATGCTACTGTACAAAAATAATAAGTAAGACGCTAAAACCAGAAATTAAAGAAGAGAGTCAAAACTTCCACGAATCGCACAAATGATGCTTAGTCTTGTTCTGCGACTGAAGACGATGAGACCACAGTGACTCCTTCACAATTCGCCTTCTCCAACCCGGCTCCTTGTCCACTATCTCCATCTCGCTCACTGCTACACGATGGTTCGCCTCCACTGCGTGCTGCGCCACTTCCGATCGGAGTTAATCCATATTGCGAATTGAACGCTGATGCTCTTTCTGTCTTTCCTCCAATGGGCGTTGGGTCTCTCCCACATACATCCAATCGCACCCTTCTTCTCCGCACGGAATCTTGTAGACTGAATCCAAGATCTTGGCTGGTTCAGGTCTCTTCTTGACCAGAAGTGAGCGAAGAGTTGATGTTGGTTTCATGGATACGCTGACATCAACTTCCCGAAGAATCGAGGCGATCTTCTCTGACACTCCCTTTACATAAGGCATCGAATGCCTTACTCGTGACTCATTCACCTTGCCATCCATCGTTGAATCAGCACAGCGCCACCAACGTTCGATCTCAGCATCACCATACCCATTGCTCCTGAGTGCTTTCGTCACATGCAGCTTCTCTTCTTCCACGTTGTCAGGTGAACAAACTAACTGAGCTCGGTTAGAAAGGGAACGTACTAGACCTTTGAAGACGCTGCGAGGATGCGAAGACTCCCGATGTAGATAGCGATCGGTGTGAGTGTTCTTTCGGAAAACAGAACGTAAAACCTGTTGTTCCACGTAAAATGCACACATCCAGAAAAGATATGCGGTTGTTGACTTCCATTTCCTTGGTAAAGCAAATCGAGTCGCGTAAACCATTAATAAACGAGATAAAGGAGTCCAACTCCTCATCAGAATAAGGCCAAACTAACAATATGTCGTCCACATATCTCACCCACACGCTGGGTATTCGAAGTCCACCAGAAAGAGCACTGTCCATGGCCAACTTTTCAAAGTGAGTCATAAAGAGGTTCGCGGCGACTGGGCCTAGGCTACTTCCCATAGAGACACTCAACTTCTGACTGAAGATATCCTCTCCAAAACAAAAATAGCTGGATGAAATAACCATTTTGGATAAAGTAATAATTTCTTCCACCGATAATTTCGTCCGCTCCGACAAGGAGTCATCATGCCTAAGCAACGAACCAAATACTGCAATTGTCTCCTGTAATGGCACGTTCGTGAATAAGGATTCAACATCCAAAGAAACCAAATAACCATCGGTCGGATTGAGGTGTTCCAATTTCCTGAGAAGATGAGCTGAATTCAAAATGAAAGACTCAGCCTCTCTAACGAACGGCTTCATTATATCTGCCAATCTCCTTGATATAGATGACCAAAGACTGTCCAGCTCATGCAAACAATAGGTCTCATTGGAACTCCTGGTTTGTGAACCTTTGGAAGGCCAAAAAATGAGGCATCTGGAAATAAGTCGGACAGAGGTGAAGTAATTCACTCCTTGTCATCCTGCCATCATTTGCAATGTCACTCAAATAGCGATGTAAGTCTTTTCTCAGGTTTTGACCAGGATCTTTGTTCAGTTTCTCATAAGGCCCTTTGTTGATCAAGGTTGTTAACTTCTCCATGTAAACCGCTCTATCTAATACCACTGTGGCATTCCCTTTGTCCGCTGGAAGTATGATTATAGAATCATTCTCACGTAATCGTTTGATTGCCATCCTTTCCGCTGTGCACAAATTGGACTTTGGTACTCTCGCCTTGCGAAGCACTGTCGAAGTCTTCTTGCGTACATAGGCTTTGTCTACTTCACTGCACCCATGTATGCCGTCTCCAGAGAAGCAATAAAATCTGATTGGGGAATTTGCGAAGGAGAAATTGAAAAGTTCAAACCACGTTCTAAAACACCAATCTCATCTCCATCCAGAGTCACAGAACTGAAATTGTACACACACTCCCGTCGTACTTTTTCCTCGTCCTTGATACCAGTGTGAAAACCGTCGAATGACATAAGTCGCCGAAGTCTTTGCTTGAAACGGTCCTCCAATTCACATTTGTGCCTCTCCGTGGTAAACGATAGATACTCCATTACTCTATCACATAAATTAATGTCCTCAAGTAACATTAGCATACACTTCTTTCGCGTAGAAATAGCAGATTTGAGATCCGCCTCAACTTTCCTCAAACGATGTATCTCTTTATGCATCGTCTTCCGACCAACATACTTGCGAATTGAAAAATCAAAATCGAAGCGACCCGGTAGAGAAAACTAGAGAGATCTAGGCAAAATCTCCTACGTAAGACAATCACCAAAGAATTCGATACACAGTATACTTCTCAACAGTTGCTTCTTCTCACGAATAATTTTCTTCAAGATAGCCACACATCTCCCTCTTGATGCGACACGAATTGTTTGAAGTAACGGATCCTTATTCATTGCAATAATTTCTAGGGAGTCCGCAAAACAGATGTTCGTTTTTTCCGATCGTTTATTGTCGAGATCTTTCGACCGTGTATGTGGGAGTATGTGGGAGAGACCCAACGCCCATTGGAGGAAAGACAGAAAGAGCATCAGCGTTCAATTCGCAATATGGATTAACTCCGATCGGAAGTGGCGCAGCACGCAGTGGAGGCGAACCATCGTGTAGCAGTGAGCGAGATGGAGATAGTGGACAAGGAGCCGGTTTGGAGAAGGCGAATTGTGAAGGAGTCACTGTGGTCTCATCGTCTTCAGTCGCAGAACAAGACTAAGCATCATTTGTGCGATTCGTGGAAGTTTTGACTCTCTTCTTTAATTTCTGGTTTTAGCGTCTTACTTATTATTTTTGTACAGTAGCATACCTTATCTTTTATTTTGTGACTTCAGAGTTAGTTTTTTCTTTGTGTCTTTAACTGTGTTTCAAGCTGTTAGAACTTGGTTAACAGTTCTCATGTAAGTTGCTTCTTGTCACTTTCCTGACGATGATCGTGTAGAACGGTCGAAAGATCTCGACAATAAACGATCGGAAAAAACGAACATCTGTTTTGTGGACTACCTAGAAATTATTGCAATGAATAAGGATCCGTTATTTCAAACAAATTCCATAGTGGTCGGAGCGTGATAAAGGAGCAATGTGGGAAGGTGGGTCACCGGTAGCGTTGTGAAAATCTGATCCAGCGTTGAATTACATTATCTTGGAAAATTAACAATCGGAGATACCATGTTAGTCGAGATACTTCGTCACTGTGATGTCTGAGGCAAAGATATTTATTGGTCTGAGGTCATTTAAATCATCACATAAAACCATTCGGTAAGTGTTACGATCCAAATGAGTGGTTAGTGCATAGTTCCTGATATCAATGATATGTGAAATAGTCTCTTCATGAGATGAGGCATTTTTCCAAAACGGGTAATGCAGAGAAATGAGAAGCAGTGCGACCTTCGAGAAGACACAAGCAAGGGATTGATTTCGAGATGTCACCAGTGAAGGAATCTCATCATCAGTAATAACTTTAGATCTCAAATGACTACAGATACAAACGATAATTACCATCCCATCTTCGCTTGGGGCTTTCTCGTTCTTCATATCTTTGATAGCCTTTTCTACTTTGTCCTCTAAGAAGATTGGTTCATTTTCTGTCGGTGTTGTTTGCATATTTTCATCGTTATCATTGTATAGCTCCTGATAAAATTTGGTAAAACCTTCCGAAATTTCTTGTGACTGTTCCATCTGCCTTTTTCAATGCTGGTATTAGCAGTCGATGCCCAGTTTGATTCATTGTTCTTCTTTCAAGCCTTTGTTTCTTTCGACTGCTTTCTATATTAGTCTTGTGTTATACCGTATATCCTCAAGTCCTCACTCATTTTCTTCCTGATGATCTTGCATAACTCTGAGTATTCCATGTTGTTTCCTGCCGTTCCACCGACTATCATCAATTTTCTCTTTTTAAGCAACACTTTTGTTTCAGGTTTCAGCCTTTCTTGTCTGTCTTTCTTTCTTTTTCCAGCTGCGTCTTCGGCACATTCTTTAATGATCTCAGTTTCTTTTCCTATATCTTTCTCTGACGTATCTTCGTTGGAAAGTACCTAAAACCTGTTCCGTAGTTCAATTTGGTAATCTTCTTTCTTTTGAAATCGATGTTTTGAAAAAGAACGTTTGCATACATCCACAATAAAAGTCTTATTGTATTTAGGACGTATATCGTTGCAGCACAAAACGAACAAAAAAGTGAGCCTTGTGGAGCTCCACTTTTTGTAGATAATATGGATCTGAAAGAGTTCAGAACTTCAACATATTGAAATCGGTCCTTTAAATACGGACACATCAGCTGAATGAAACCCAACGTAAAATTAAGTTGCAGCAATTTCTTCATGAGAGTAAGATAACTACTGCTATCAAAAGCCTTTGAAAAATCATAATTTATAGGAAGGCAGCCGCCAATATTACATTCCTCTAGACAAGTAGTAAACTTATCATGAATGGCTGTCAAACAGAAAGACGTATTAAACATTGGTCGATAAGCAAATTGAAGGTATCTACTGATTGACAAAATCCTTCATAATCCATAGGACAACGTATTCCAAGAGTTTGGCGAGGATGCTCAATAAAGTAATCGGACGAAGTTCATCAAGCGATGTGGGGGAGGATTTGGCTTTTTTTGGAAGACTTGCATTATAATGCGGTTCATGCAATTTCCTTGATAATCAGCTTAATTTCCGCTTCATTAATATGTCTGTTAGGAAGTGTTCATTCCTTTTGATATCTAATAGCTATCATACTACTTATATAGTGGCTCCAAATCGTTAGTATACAAACACAGGAATAATTGGCAAAAATTAAGTTTCTTGAGAAGTGATCAAATATATTTTTACACAGCAGGAGAGCAATCTTCGCAAAAAACTGAATCTTTTGATATAAAAATTTTCACTGCATGCTGACATTTTTAGTGTCGACATTACTTCACATTCCATAGAGTAGCAACTCAGTATTAATTATCGATTTTATTAAATGAACTCAAATATGAAGCAAGCATATTTTTGTTGAGAATAACGGATCGTAGTAATTCATTGTAATATAAGGAGGCGATCCGGAAAAACCGCTTAGAATATCGTCGATGTTGTATATTCCTTTTTTTTCTTTACACAAGCGCTTTCGAGGGCGCACAGCGCCTCATCTTCAGGTAAAGTGACAACGATATGTTAAGGCATGCATCAGATACAGTTGAAAAGTAATCACCAGTACAACACCTGAATGGCACAACGACAAAGGTCAGAGACAACAGACGAGTTACTCATCTGCAAGAAAGAAGTCATGTAATGCTACTAGCAAGACAAATACAGGGGTATGTACAAAAAGGGACAAAATAATCTGGAGAGAAGCAAAAAAAAAAACAAGGCAATGAAAGTCAAAAGTTAATATCACCAAGCATTGCCAATGTCATGCTTCACACGGTTTCCACTCTCCAGCTTCTTGGACCAAATGGCTTCCTTTATGATTCTCCGTCTCCACTGAGGCTCTTTCTCGAGAACAGACATGCCTTCCAAATCCACTCTGTGGCCACTCTCCCATACATGTTTGGCGATCTCTGATCGGTCAATGTCCATATTACGCACTAATCGTTTGTGCTCTTTCTGGCGATCTTGAATACAT
Organism: Prostheceraeus crozeri; assembly: GCA_907163375.1. Taxonomy (NCBI): domain Eukaryota; kingdom Metazoa; phylum Platyhelminthes; order Polycladida; family Euryleptidae; genus Prostheceraeus; species Prostheceraeus crozeri. The sequence goes on along the minus strand of CAJQUW010000639.1, from coordinate 295,703 downwards.
CTCCCTGTTTCACCAACATAGTTCCAGGAGCAATCAGAGCACTTGATGTTGTAGACTGCGCCCAAGGTCTTTGGAGGGGTAGGTCTTTTGTGTACCAGGAGGGATCTGAGAGAGTAAGAAGGCTTCATTGACACCTGGACTCCAACTTCGCTCAAGATGTTGGCCAGCTTGTCAGACAAACCTGACACGTAAGGCAGAGGAAATCGATGTGATTGGGAGGTCTGGGAGGCCGCACACTCGGTTGATCTCCACGCCGTTTCGATCTCCCTGTTGCTGTAACCGTTCGCTGTGAGAACGCTTTTGACTAAGGTCTTCTCCTCCTCAAATTTCTCTCCATGGGAACAAATGCGGGACGCCCTTGAAGTCCTTTTGACTTTTGTCCTATTTTGTCCCTTTTTGTACATACCCCTGTATTTGTCTTGCTAGTAGCATTACATGACTTCTTTCTTGCAGATGAGTAACTCGTCTGTTGTCTCTGACCTTTGTCGTTGTGCCATTCAGGTGTTGTACTGGTGATTACTTTTCAACTGTATCTGATGCATGCCTTAACATATCGTTGTCACTTTACCTGAAGATGAGGCGCTGTGCGCCCTCGAAAGCGCTTGTGTAAGGAAAAAAAAGGAATATACAACATCGACGATATTCTAAGCGGTTTTTCCGGATCGCCTCCTTATATTACAAAGCATATTTTTGTTATTTTGAAGAAACGAGCGCGATATTTATTGGTTGTAACAACAATGCAGAAGGAGCAAGAAGGAGCAATAGTGTTTCATAAATCATCGATTTCATGACAATCTTGGAGAAGTAATGATTTTTAAGTTGGTTACTTTAAAGCTGAGCCTTTTTGACAAGAGTATTTCTTAAGTGTAATTATATAAGAACCTAAATTATATCGAATAGCTAAATGGGGAGTTAATCCAACCAAAATGGCAATCCTAAATTTCAGCTTGATTCTGCAGACATACATGCATATGATAGTGACAAATCGCAAAAAAAATATTCTTTTGTATTTTGTTTTCGCTTGCTTGGACAATAGTGCACCAAATATGACTTAAGCAACGATTTAAGCGTGTGCTTGTCTTTCAAAATTAGGCGTGTAAATAAGGTGTTGTATAAATGTTGAAGCACCAACTTATAATTTCTAAATTTCTGTAAAACACTGAACCGAACTATAGCAAAATCAAGGACTGTCACATATTGACCACATGTTCTATTGCAAATGAAAACTCAAGATATGTAAAATACACATGTGCGCACATACAGGCATTTAGAAAATTTGAATATATAGCTTTTCAAGAAAGAGATGGCCGAACTCTTGACCCATTCTAGCAAAATTTATATAGTAGAATGGGACACTGAGTGGAAATAACGATGCCTGGCAGCACCGGATATTATACCACGCACGATATTTCAAGTGCTACTATCAGACGTCAAAAACAATATTTTCAACACACTGTGTTTGAACTTAAGACATCATTAAGATACTACTCCACTTTCTGAGCTTCTGTATTTCATCAAGCTTAAATAAGAGTTTTAGCCTAAACATAATTTCGCTATTTTATAAAGCTATGACGTTTTATTTTTATGACGTATTTATTTTATAAAGTCTGATATCAAGCTAGCTAGGTCTGTCAGCTTTCGCATCTTCCAAAATCTCTGTGACACTGAGACTGGAGATTCGAACTCCTGATGCATGAAGACCGACATGACACTGATAGATAGTAACTGACAACCTCATGTAAATGTTCGGATAGCACGCCGAGGAGTGCTGAGTACGATTTTGAAGGATTTTATGCTTTCTCGTGAAAATTTAGGTGTGAATTCTATATCCTTGATCCAGGTTTGGAACAATTGCAGTAATTGTGATTGTGTAATTAATTACAATTTCTGAAGTAATTGTAATTGTAATTATAATTGAAAATTTTGAATTTAGACTAATTGTAAAAGTTCAACTGTAATTGTAATTGAAAATATTGTGTAATTGTTCCAACCCTGCTTCGATCAAATAACATCGTGCTCATGAAAAATACTAGGAATGAGAATGTGGTCACGGGGGCCCCAACGGAAATCCATGTTTCAAAGGGGGCCCAAATAAAAAAAATAAAGAATGCATTAGGCAGACTTATGGGGAACTTCGCGGATTGCCGATGATCCGAGAAAATTCCTATCCCTTAAATACATTTGCACATTAACTCTCGATCAAAGTATCTTCAAAATATGGTTGGAATGCAATTTAGTGTCATAGATTGCTGAACCTGTGTCTTTCAGAAAGATGAGTGACGAAAAGGTATAGGCCTACATGTGATTGCTTGTCCATAATACAATTTCATTTACATTGATGCTTAAAAAATGACTAACAATTTCCACATAGCTTGACTAGACATGCGTTAATAATACGTCTGGTGCACTCGAATTTCGGAAGAATTTATAAATGAAAAACTCCTGTCCACTCTATGCACAGATTACATTTGGGAGTGACCAATACTACGGCTGGTCTGGTGCAGTTTTGGTCTTGTGGCCATTGCACCGTCAAATCGGCTGAGCTGGTGACATTGATTGCTGCATAGACAAAATACACAATGAAACTATCTGCAAAAAATCGTTAAAAGATAGGAAATAAGCCTGCCTCGCTAAACAGATCAGTAAATTTTCAAAACTACTTAGAAGACGAAGCAAAACAAAGCAGCGTGTCAAAACACATTCTGACACATATCTCTTGCTATATTGAGTTATTTGCAGTCCTATAAAGCTACGAAATATGGAGCATGGCAAAATACATGGTGTAACAGGGTTGCTTATTTGTTTACATGTAGTAAATTTATAATTAGTAGATAACGTAAATATTTTAATTATAGGTGTTGGCACTATTGAAGTGAAGGACTAAATTGTATATAGGTATTGCTCACAAATCTGGAAGCATTGGCGCAATTTTCTGGTGAAGGGTTGCAGTTATATCACATTCAAGTGATAATTGAGGATTTCACGGACATGTATATATTGTACATAATTGTAAGGTGTTGGTGGCTTCCGATTTATAGGGTTTTGGGTGGTTTCTGGGTAAAAGTATAGGCAAACATAAGATAAACATGAATTAAGTATTCCTGGTGCTAGAATGTACCATTTTGTTATAAATGCAATGAGTAAAGCACACGGTGGCTAGCGTGCGCGGTCAACCAAAACGTTGCTCTCTTAAAATTATACGGCTCATGCCTCATGGTAAGTCACTGCTCTCAACTGAACTAAGAAGTTTTAGGCAAGTGGCGTAGGTTGATGACATAGGTTTATGATATTTCCTTTGCGGCTAATTAATTAATCGTAAGCAGCATTATAACTTTGCCGTCGCATCTGCGGGTTACAATATCTTTAAGAAGTTAGCAAGACATAATTTCAGCTGAATTAGGAGGTTTGGGTTTTATGATACTTCTATTTCAGCTTATTAACTGCTACCCACAACCGTTATAACGTACCTGGGTAATACCCACAGATTCATTCGAGTTAGGGTATTACATTTAATACCTGGCAACTGGTAGGGCAGGGTTAATAACTAACCAGGCGCATCTTCGAGTGACGTTCGCGGGCCTGCTCCGGTGCTCGTCCACATCATAAAGGAATCGACGTGGTGAACTTGGAGTAACCGGATCGTGATACGGAGACTGGTAGGTTTCTTACTGTAGTAATCAATTGGGTTAAAGGTCTCTCATAGCTCGGTCTGTTACATGGTATAAAAATGAGCAGGCTCAAAGTGAAATAGCCACTGCTTCATTACATTGATGTCATAATAGTGAGTGCAACTATCATGTCTAGTTTTTTCGAAATTTCTCTGATAGTTACCTTTTATAAGTCAAAAAACACTGGAACGTAGTAAAATCCAAACGAGGTAAACAAAAGCACATGCTTACCGACTCAAATTCGCGTTTTAAAATATAATACTCATGTATTTCCTCATGACACATTACATATTTACCATATGTGTAGTTTTATTAATTAATTCGTTTCTCAATTTAGTAAAAAAAGAAAACAACTTTTTGTTATAATTACACTTTATGATTACAAAAATATTTATTTAAATATGAAAGAAATCAGCTGTTCTATAGTTCCAGGCGATAATGGTTTTATCTAAAGAAGAGAAACAGAAATTAGTTGCGCAGAATAATGCACGATTTCTGAAAGTTCAACATGTCTTTCTCAATAAAAACATGTACAAAAGAAAAGTTGACGTGATCTGTAACCCTAAGGATGGAGATTTCTATGTTATTGAAATTGGCGAAGGGATTTTCAAAGCTAAGTTCGGTATGTTACCAAGTTTCGTGAAATATATAAATAGTGCTGTTTCACTAACCAGAGCATGTCTCAGTTGTTCTGGTTTTTCAATGTAAATACATTTTAACTCATCATAACCTAAACAACTGTCACATTCACCCAGGCCACTGATGCACCAGTGTTCCTCAACCACTCCGTGATCTCACATTGCATAATAGTTAATGATAAGAACAAAACAAGTTCATGAACTGAAATATTGGAAATAACGACACAAATTAGGCACATGCAACGATCCCAAATTCGCATCCAAACAACCGTTGGACTCAGTAGGCTAACTTAGTAATTCCTGTCTAAACTACTAATACTCGCACCCAAGCAAGTGTCAAACTTTGTGACTCCCGTCTAGACAGCTCATATTTGTATCAAACAACTGTTAAACTGAGTTACTCCTCTCTAAACAACTCATATTCGCAACCAAACAACTGTTAAACTGAGTTACTCTTCTCTGACAAAAAAATTTTCGCAACCAAACAACGGTTAAACTGAGTTACTCCTCTCTAAACAACTCATATTCGTAACCAAACAATTGTTAAACATTGTGACTCCTGCCTAAACAACTCTTATTCGCAACCAAACAACTGATAAACTCAATGACTCCTGTCTAAACAGCTCATATTCGAACCCAAGCAACTGTTAAACTTAGTTACTCCTCTCTAAACAACTCATATTCGCAACCAAACAACTGCTAAACTCAGTGACTCCTGCCTAAACAACTCATATTCGTAACCAAACAACTGTTAAACTTTGTGACTCTTCTCTAAACAACTCATATTCGTGTCCAAACAACTGGTAAACGTTGTGACTCCCGTCTAAACAGCTCACATTCGTATCCAAACAACTGCCAAACTCACTGACTCCTGTCTAAACAACCCATATTCGCAACCAAACAACTGTTAAACTGAGTTACTCTTCTCTAAACAACTCATATTCGTAACCAAACAACTGCTAAACTCAGTGACTCCTCTCTAAACATCTCATATTCTTAACCAAACAACTGCTAAGCTCAGTGACTCCTGCCTAAACAACTCATATTCGAACCCAAACAAGTGTTAAACTGAGTTACTCTTCTCTAAACAACTCATATTCCTAACCAAACAACTGCCAAACTCGCTGACTCCTGTCTAAACAACTCATATTCGAACCCAAGCAACTGTTAAACTCACTGACTCCCGTCTAAACACCTCTCATTCGTATCCAAACAACTGATAAACTCAATGACTCCTGTCTGAATCTGAACTACTCATATTCGTATCCAAACAACTGGTAAACGTTGTGACTCCTCTCTAAACAACTCATATTCGTAACCAAACAACTGCTAAACTCAGTGACTCCTGTCTAAACAACTCATATTCGTAACCAAACAACTGTTAAACTGAGTTACTCTTCTCTAAACAACTCATATTCGTATCCAAACAACTGTTAAACTTTGTGACTCCTGTCTATACAACTCACATTCGTATCCAATCAACTGCTAAACTTTGTGACTTCTCTCTAAAACTCTTATTCGTACCCAAGCAAGTGTTAAACTTTGTGACTCCTGTATAAACAACTGATGTTCGCACCTAATGAACTGCTAAACTGAGTTACTCTTCTCTAAACAACTCACATTCGTATCCAAACAACTGCTAAACTCACTGACTCCTGTCTAAACAACTCATATTCGAACCCAAACAACTGTTAAACTGAGTTACTCCTCTCTAAACAACTCATATTCGAACCAAACAACTGCTAAACTGAGTTACTCTTCTCTAAACAACTCATATTCCTAACCAAGCAAGTGTTAAACTTTGTGACTCCTGTATAAACAACTGATGTTCGCACCTAATGAACTGCTAAACTTTGTGACTCCCGTCTAAAAAACTCATATTCGTATCCAAACAACTGCCAAACTCACTGACTCCTGTCTAAAGAACTCATATTCGTATCCAAACAACTGCCAAACTCACTGACTCCTGTCTAAACAACTCATATTCGTATCCAAACAACTGCCAAACTCACTGACTCCCGTCTAAACAATTCATATTCCTACCGAAACAACTGTTAAACTGAGTTACTCTTCTCTAAACAACTCATATTCGTACCCAAGCAATTGTTAAACTTTGTGACTGCTGTCTAAACAACTCTCGATCCCAAACAACTACTCAAATCAGTAACTCCTATAAAGGGTTCAAAAGAAAAGATTCTTCGGGTACTTCCAAGCGATTATTATTGCGTGTGCGACGTTTCGCCCCAAAGGCTTAATCATGCACGAATGAAGATGTACAGCGCAACATTCACATCATACGACCGAAGAAAATCGATAAAGAAAATTATCACGTGAGCACATGTTAAGGTTAAAAATTCTACTGATAACAAAGATTAAAAGTACCATGAAAATTAAGAAAATCTTGAGGCGGATGTGCAAAAGTTCATATGGTTGAAAGATTCTTGTCTGTTCATAGCTTGGTTACCAGCATCATTGATGTATCTGCTTTCCAAGCTCCTTCTCTTCACATAACCTTTCAGATTTCGGTGCACGATCTCTGTGCATTGGCATACAAGTGGCATTGAATTCTGAATACAATCGACGATCGAGAATTAGTGCATATATCTTTCCTCTGCAAGAACGTGACAATGAACTTCTACGGGATGCTCAGAGGAAATTAGAGCATACCAAAAGCCATAAGTTCAGACGTTTATTATCAGAAAGAGACACTCTTCCTTATACAAACCGACAAACCCCACAGGTGAATGGTTTCACGAATCTTTCCGAAACACCTATTTCTGAGAAAGCGCGAACTTATTTGAATTGTGGTCCTACGTTTACTGACCCCAACGCGACAGTTTCCGATAAGCAATGGATGGAATGCAGTGCTGAACTGGATGCTGTTATTGCTCAATTGAAGAGAAAAGACATTTCTAATGATGCACTTGCTGAATTTTCTGGTGGTATGCGCACCTTACTTCAGAAGTCGTCTGAAATATCTCGTGCTAAGAAACACAGGCCTAATACGCTAACTCAAGAAATCAAAGATGATATCCAAAAGCTACGAGAGGATCTCGTCATACTTCCGACTGACAAGACCTGTAGGCTCGTTGCAATGCCTAAAGATCAATATGATAAAATGGTGGAAGAGGCCACAATTAACACTGGTGCTTTTATGGAAGTGAGAGACACGAAACCTGCTACTAAGCAAGTGAAATTCAATTATGCTTTGACCAAAATTTCCAATAAGTACAAACCGAGGAATGAGAAAACTTACAAATGGTTGGAAAATTGTAAATGCTCAGAACCAATTCCTTCAAGTTGTTACGCTCTTCCCAAAGATCATAAACCAGGTCCCTTGAAAGGTCGACCAATTGTCGCTGCGTTAGACGCTCCATCTTCAACATTGTCAAAAGAATTGTCAAAATGCCTAAATGATCTTCTTTGTGATGTAGAAGCCCACATTTCGAATACAGATCACTTTGTACAATGGTTGGCATCCATGAAGCCAGATCCTACGAAAACGTTCAGTCAAGCATCTCTGGATGTTGTCAATCTCTACGGTAGTGTGCCTAGGACAGATGCAAACGGAGAACCTGGTATCTTCACAGTATTGAGACAATTCGTTTCGCGACATTCACACAGAAATGAGATTTTGAGTACTATGGACATCGATCATGTCATGACGCTAGTTTCAATGGCTTTGGAAAATGATTTCGTTCTTATGAATGGTACTACCTATAAGCAAAATGATGGCCTCTCGATGGGAAATTCCATAGCCCCTCAATTGGCTATAATTTACATGGATTTGTGGAAAGAAGTATTTTGAGTCAATTACCCCTGACACTATATGGAAACGGTATATTGATGACGTTTGGATTGTTTGGCCAGCAGAGATCTCCTCTGCGGAACTGTTGAACACGTGCAACTCCGTCTCCAAAGCCATACAATTTACCATAGACCAACCGAGAACCAGCGGCTATCTTCCCTTTCTCGACTGTGAAATACAGCAAAGTTTTGACAATACGTTCTCCTCGAGACTTTACACGAAGGAGATAAACAGTGGCTGCATTTTCCCTTGGAATGCGGGTGGACCTATTTCTCAAAAACGTGGAATATTGATCGGGGAACTAATTCGAGCAGAGAGACGGTCCACAACCGAAGCAAACCGTCATTATTCCATCGATTTGATTTTTAACAAATTCGTGAGAAATGGATATCCATTGCCATTTATCAAAAAGACATACAGAAAGCTAAGATCTAGAGACAAGCCTAAATCGAAGAAGGATAAAGAAAAGAAAATCCACATGAAAATCCCCTTCATTGATGAAGTCTTGAAACGGAAGATATCCAACTTGATGAAAAGAACAGGTGTACATGACCTGATGAACATTTGGTACGACTCCGGAAGCAGCTTAAAACGGAGATTCCACCCCCCTAAGGAAATGCCTCAATGCTCTGCCGATTGCTGTGCATGTAACTTTTCTAAAAAAAGAGAAAGATTCCTGTTTTGAGAAAAACCTGATATACAAGATAACCTGCAAATTGTGCTCGAAATACTATATCGGTGAGACATCAAGATTGGTAGGGACGCGCATAAAGGAACACGTAATGTCGAGTAATCCCTCTGCAGTGAAGGAACACTGTTTCTGACCATAAAGGACATTCAATGAATATTGAATGGGAGATCGTGCACCGAAATCTGAAAGGTTATGTGAAGAGAAGGAGCTTGGAAAGCAGATACATCAATGATGCTGGTAACCAAGCTATGAACAGACAAGAATCTTTCAACCATATGAACTTTTGCACATCCGCCTCAAGATTTTCTTAATTTTCATGGTACTTTTAATCTTTGTTATCAGTAGAATTTTTAACCTTAACATGTGCTCACGTGATAATTTTCTTTATCGATTTTCTTCGGTCGTATGATGTGAATGTTGCGCTGTACATCTTCATTCGTGCATGATTAAGCCTTTGGGGCGAAACGTCGCACACGCAATAATAATCGCTTGGAAGTACCCGAAGAATCTTTTCTTTTGAACCCTTTATATTATGGAACCGGGTACGTGGAGGACTCGGCCTCAGGGCCATATCACTATCAGTAACTCCTGTCTATACAACTCACATTCGTATCCAATCAACTGTTAAACTCAGTAACTCATATTCGTACCCAAGCAAGTGTTAAACTTTGTGACTCCTGTATGAGCAACTCATGTTCGCACCTAATGAACTGCTAAACTCTGCTTGCCTTCCTGCTTTTAAACTGATGTTTAGATGAATAGTTTGCTATCGAGATAAACGATGCGCATTTGTATTTTAGATTGCCGTGTCGATGGACTTCAGTGGAGGAATACGGGGACGATGAAGGTGCCTAGGAAGAGGATGTCCCTCCTAGATATCGGAGAGTTATGTTCAACTGTCGCGGTGGAACTGACAATTTCCACAAAGAAATCTGGGAGGAAATTGGTCCGACGGCTCCTTTGCTTCTCGTAGTGCTTTACTACGGTGTCGACACTGATTATTCCATAGCTCCGCACGGTAATGACACGTCTTTTGAAAGACCTTTTCAACGTTGGCGCCCAAGCACCTTGCAACAGCTCAAGGAAGCAGACAAAGCCCCAAAAAGTACATATGTATCTGCCACCTTATCGGGTAAGTATACTTAATAGGTGTTTTACTTATTTCTTTTTATTCATCATCATGTTGTTTTATTTTCTTGTTTTGTTTTTCCTCCCTCTTACTCTATTCTTCACTATCTTATGATACATGTAATAAGATTGTAAAACTCTTTATTATTAGTGTCCATTGTTCTGCTGCTGTGCATGAATGAAAGTGTAATAACATCAATTATTACTTCAAGCTTGATCTGGAATTCCATTCTATCTCTTTTACTCCGGTTGTTCATTGATACATTGACAAATATATGTGTACATGTATTCTAGCAGGAACGGCGGAAGACGATGGAAGGGCAATCAGAAGGGCACTTTTTGTGCCTGAGTTTTTAGACCGTATAATTTAACCATGGAATATATTCTAAAATGGTGAAATGGTCACTAGCCAGGATGCTGCGAAAGAAGAAAGGAAAGAGCGGAAAGTCTGGTAGGAAGAAGCCTCGCATAGGGGATGTGACAACCGTGGAGGTTGAGGCAGCACCTGATTCGGAGATTGCAACTGCTAAGAAGAGTCCGTTTCCGGAGACAGTTGAGGACACATCATATTGTCGATTCCTAACTCCGTAAGTGGGAAACATTCATTTGTCACATTTTCCTCTTTTTTCAGGTGATTGGTTTCTATCTTTTTCTAAATGCAGCATTTTTTCGTAAGCACGCCCAATACACGGTGCAACTGGAAATAATCAGTGAATAACAGTTGGCCTATGGTTTCTTTTGTACGTTTCTTATTGTACGATTATTTATTTATCGAACTGAATCTGATTTATTAATTTATTAGCAGCAATTTTATCATTTGACACTCCAGGCTTATTTCTACATCGCCATCAGTTTCGTGTAGCAGCCTTTTTCTGAATCGTCTGAGAGGTCACTTTCTTTGATTTTGAATATCATTACCGCATACTCGTACTTTATACAGATTTCTCGTGATGTATCAGATGTGTTGTCTGTAAATCCAAAATCGAATTAATTGTTTGTGAGGTAGACAATCAGTAGGCAAACAGTTGCCGTAGATTTTTATGCAGCAGTACTGTAGATATTATTGTGACAGTTTTTTCGCTATAGGAATTACAAATTAAAAATGACAACTTTTATTCCTCAGGATGTTGTTTGGGTATGTTTAATGTGTGTTTCGGTAAGTTAGTGAGTTGTTTTGATGAGAGGAGGATGCCTTGAGGTTGTTTAGGTGCAACTCGGAGTTGTTTGGGTATGTTTAATGTGTGTTTGGGTAAGTTGATGAGTTGTTTTGATGAGAGGAGGATGCCTTGAGGTTGTTTAGGTGCAACTCGGAGTTGTTTGGGTATGTTTAATGTGTGTTTGGGCAAGTTAGTGAGTTGTTTTGATGAGAGGAGGATGCCTTGAGGTTGTTTAGGTGCAAATCGGAGTTGTTTGGGTATGTTTAATGTGTGTTTGGGTAAGTTAGTGAGTTGTTTTGATGAGAGGAGGATGCTTTGAGGTTGTTTAGATTGAACTCGGAGTTGTTTGGGTATGTTTAATGTGTGTTTGGGTAAGTTAGTGAGTTGTTTTGATGAGAGGAGGATGCCTTGAGGTTGTTTAGGTGCAACTCGGAGTTGTTTGGGTATGTTTAATGTGTGTTTGGGTAAGTTAGTGAGTTGTTTTGATGAGAGGAGGATGCCTTGAGGTTGTTTAGGTGTAACTCGGAGTTGTTTGGGTATGTTTAATGTGTGTTTGGGTAAGTTAGTGAGTTGTTTTGATGAGAGGAGGATGCTTTGAGGTTGTTTAGATTGAACTCGGAGTTGTTTGGGTATGTTTAATGTGTGTTTGGGTAAGTTAGTGAGTTGTTTTGATGAGAGGAGGATGCCTTGAGGTTGTTTAGGTGCAACTCGGAGTTGTTTGGGTATGTTTAATGTGTGTTTGGGTAAGTTAGTGAGTTGTTTTGATGAGAGGAGGATGCCTTGAGGTTGTTTAGGTGCAACTCGGAGTTGTTTGGGTATGTTTAATGTGTGTTTGGGTAAGTTAGTGAGTTGTTTTGATGAGAGGAGGATGCCTCGAGGTTGTTTAGATTGAACTCGGAGTTGTTTGGGTATGTTTAATGTGTGTTTGGGTAAGATAGTGAGTTGTTTTGATGAGGGAGGATGCCTTGAGGTTGTTTAGGTGCAACTCGGAGTTGTTTGGGTATGTTTAATATGTGTTTTTGAGTAAGTTAGTGAGTTGTTTTGATGAGAGAAGGATGCTTTGAGGTTGTTTAGGTGCAACTCGGAGTTGTTTGGGTATGTTTAATGTGTGTTTGGGTAAGATAGTGAGTTGTTTTGATGAGAGGAGGATGCTTTGAAGTTGTTTAGGTGCAACTCGGAGTTGTTTGGGTATGTTTAATAGGGGTTGAATGAGTTCAGCGGATTTTATTGTGGGAGGTGGCTGTGCTTTTTATGAATATTTTTCAGTTTGACGAAATTTGTGTGGATTTAGTATATTTCCAGATAGTTTTGTGGCCATGGAGTTGGATCTTTAAAGACATGTTGTGAACTGTTTGATTGAATTGAGGAGCTGTTCACTCGATGGAGTTTTTGGACTTGTTTATTTATTTTTCTGAGTACTTTTAAAAATTCTCAAGGTTGTTCAAGTCTTTTTCTGTTATTTTCAAGCTTGTTTTGAGTTGTTTAGATGATTTTGAGGCTTCGTGCTTGTTTGGCCGTTTTCCGCATTAATTATTTAATTAAAAACGTTTGTTTGTTGTAATAAATTGAGTATAATTATCAGAAAAAGTACAGTGGAATTGTCTTCTGGCAATCTTCTGCTTGTTTGGTACTTGTTTGCAGCAAGGCACCGTCATTCTCCAGTTGTTTGAGAAAGATTTTCAGTTGTTTGGTCTGTTGTCTGGATATTCTTGTTTGGATTTTACCTCGTTCCAAAAACACTTGCCTTTACAGAAGCATATGGATATTTCAAAACACGGCAGTTAGTGAAACAAAAAATGATGAATTTAGAGGTCAGCTTTATTCATCGTAAAAAAACACAATCGTCCATCAAATCGGCTCTATTATCTGTCGACCGAATTTCTATTGTTTAATGTTCAGTCCACCTGTGGTGCAGTCACAGTGTGATAACTAGTGGCAAAAATCGTCTGTTGCAGATACGTATAGAAAACAAAAAGTGTTAAATATGTTAAATCTCCTTATGAGTTTATAAGACCATTAGAATTATTTCAAGTAGTTCAAGCAATGTATTGAAGTAATATTTACAAGATATACAACCATAGACCAGGAGTGCAGAAAAGATTCTGAATTAAAAATACAAATTCTCTGAATCTCTAAGAGACCACTTAATAACAGCTGATATTTCGAATGGTATCGATAAATTTCAGTATTCAAACGAACAACAGCTGAACATGAATATAAAAATATGTTTGTGAGCAGGTCACAACACAATGGCTCTTTTCTTTGCGTCACACCCACCATTGAAAAATTGGCAAACGATTTTGAACACCTGTGGGCTTACTGACTTTGTGCTTTCAATGAAACGAAGAAGCAAGTTTGATCATATGAATTTGATGGAATCTAGTTTTTATGCAATCCTGTTGGACTGCAGCCAAAAATTGTGATAGGGATAAAAAAAATGCTAATTGTAGGAATTTATGAAAAATCCTATTATTTTCGTATTGGGAATCGCATTCTTTTGTCAATTCAAATGATTTGTGATGCAAATGGACACAGAGAAAAGGGCCACTCTGGTTTGACAATTTCACGCTGAGTCAAGTTATGAGAATTGCTACTATTTTCAAGAAGCATTTTGGCTGACTTACTGCGATGTCACGCAGAGAAAGTGGCCATAGAACTCAATTGAGATGAACAAAGACCAACCAATTTGAGAAAAACACAGCCGAATTCTGATAAATAAATTCGTGACCACTTCCATTTGGTGTTTAAAAATTTTAATTATTCAAAAGCATATCACATGTGATTTTCTTTACCTCGATATAAATCTTGGTATGATTGTTGATCGACAATTATCATTGAGTTAGGATCACTGTCTTATGAAATAGGCAGTAGTGAAGCTCTCTAAGACCGTGGTGCATTTCCTACGTAATTGATGCCCTCCATCGCGTTGACATCAAATCTGTAAATCGAATTGATTAGAGTAACTGAATGATAGTATTCTATGATCATTGATTATATTTTTATATAATACATGTTGATGTGCCATGCATTACTCAAAGCCAGAACGAATACTATGGAGTCATCTAGATTTTTTCCATGATTTCATGATAATCAAACATTTGACTTTTTATTAATTCTGGAACAGTGATTTAAACATCAGACATCTCACCCTTTAGCCTGTCACGCACAACTTTGAATATATGATCATTGCTTAACAATACCTCAACCCTGTTCTTTCTCACGTCGATTAGCATTAAATGTCAAACCTGATCATGTTGTGTTAACATTCCTTATTCTAAGTCACTCAAATTGAATCAGATGATAGAAGCACTCATGGTTTCGGAAATCAGAGGTGAAATTCCCCAAAATTCTGCCTAAGACTTATTGGGGCCTAGGATCCCTTCATTAATACAATGGAATGATATAGTTGGGGTTTAGGGGTGTTTGTAAAATCAGGAATGTAGGTCATGTTAAGTTGGTGCTGATGAGTACTGTGAATGAAGTTGCTTTCCAAGATTTTTTCATTCAATGCTGTAGGCCCTATGTGAATTGACAAAGGAGCGGAGACGATCGGTACCTCATCCCTGATTGCTGGCCTCAGCCTTATTCATTGTTTATCATCGTCTTCAGCATGACGCAGATTGTAAATTAATAGATACATCGAATCGCAAAGCTGACAGAAGAGGGTCAATTTGTTGCCTCGAGTTGTATGGCGATTAAACTCGTTCTCGTCAACAACTATTGGCTAGCTGCATCATTCGTAATAGTCTAATATAAGTATTGATTATCGAATTTTTAGAAATAAAGGTGTAATCGGTTACGAATGAATAATTTTAATAAATTAATATAATTTTTGTGGCAAATTTGATAGAACATAATTTTAGGATCTTGACTCCACATTTGATTGCAATGTCTTTCCTGAGGTGATCGCATGGATGGTAGTTGTTTTTCCCTACTGCTATTTTCCGGAAATTTTGTCATGGCGTGATCTAACCCCTGTTTCAAACCGTTTCAGAAATAAATGCTCAGAAAATCTACCCACATTCAGAGTTCAGGATGTACAAGCTCAAGTACAACTCATTTCAAGTACTCTAGCACAAAATGTGCAATTTCTATATCCTTGTATCTTCAGAAATGTTGTTTTCCATGGATTAATGAATTGAAAGTTATTCAGTTCCGTGAGTGGTCAATTGATCACAGCCTAGAAACTGAAGAACTACAGTTCTCAATGACAGGACTCAGACATGAAAACGACAGAATTGCTGTTTGAAATTTACAGAATAAACTATCAACCAGGTTTTGATGATGCATGTGCAATAGGATGAAGAGCGAAATGGATTTTGAGAAAACTAATTGATTACTAGCGCATCTGAGCAAAGACGAATTGATCTACAAAGTATCATGAATTCGAATCACATTACATACATAAGAGGTTCTGTTATCAGCTAAATGATGTTGCCGGCACTTTCCCTTTTCCATGCATGAGTGTCTATTCCTATGATACGTCGTCTAACAGATCAGGAAACAGCATCTTGTTTGCATAAAAAAATGCTTCAATTAGAAATGTATCGTAAAAAATTATAAAATTCTGACTTCATAATTTTGGGTGGGAGGGATGAGTCACCTAAGAAGTTAACGATTTGGTCAAAGTAGAATATGCATCAATTGTGGTATAGTGTGTTGCATGCCTCTAGACGAATAATCGCATTGGTTAGGTTGATCTTGAGTGTTTGCCTGTTTGTAGGCTTATATTTATGACCATCACATTGTTAAACCTTTTTTGTCAGTTTGGTGAAGATTTTCTAAATTTCATAATAGCTAGTGCAGGATATGTGGAAGTTATTTCCAGAATGAATAGAAATGCTTCGATACAGTGTCTACATCGGACGTACATTCAAAGAGAATCGCTTCTCTATTGAACGCCTGATGCATATGCTGTGTATCGAAACTTTGCGGTATTCTTTTAGTGGCCTAAACATCAGGGAGCTGCTTTTTTACCAGGGCTGCGGTGTCGGTGTCGTGGTGTCGTGCCTTTTTTCCCGGTGTCGGTGTCGTGAAAATAAGAACGACATCGACACCGACCTGAAGGCATATACCATGTCACGTATATCGACAAGCTTTTGCCTATTTTCATACTTTGACAATCAACTATGAATAATAGCACTTACGTATTACTACTTACTAATTTAAGAAGCATTTTCATTGGCTGATGTTTTTGGATCTTGCACATTCATTTTATCTCGGAATTCCTATTTTCGGTATCTCATCTTCTCATCGTTTGCAACGCGCAGAAATCGTCACGGTGTAAAAGAAATTGCCACCCGGTGTCGGTGTCGTGCAGTTCGAAATCCGATGTCGTGCTCAAACCCGGTATCGGTTGAAAAACAGCGCGACACCGCAGCCCTGCTTTTTACGTGCGTAAAATTTAAAATAGTAAATGCTTGCATTCCTTGATTCATTGTTTCGAACAGTTGCTGCGAAAATTACTATGCACAAACTCCTGACTAGAAGTGTGGCTACTAATCTAAGGCGACTGTTTTTCGAAGGAATGCAGCACAATTTCAGCAGTTGATGTTTCGTTTTGCATCGGCAGTAACCGCATAGATGTTGATCCCTAGCCGTGCCACAAACCGGATAGTGCTATTAAACCTCCTAGAAATCGATTACAAAAGTATATGTCCGCGTTCTCCCCCACCCACCCCCCCCCTCAACCGGAAAACCTGGAAAATTAATTTTACCCTGGAAAACCTGGAAATTCTGGAATACACCTTGAAATTTTGAGACTAATTATAACACTTTCAATTCGTAGGTTATTCCCTGTGCATCACATTTTCCTTTGCCATTACTTTTGCATCATTGAATGTGGAGGATGCAAACGGGTCTATATCGGAGAAACAGCAAGAAATGTGAAAATCAGGGAAAATTAGAACATATAAAGCAATTGAGGGAAAAGAAGGGTACATCACGTTTATGGAAACATTGCAAAGAACAGCATGACAACACAGAACAAGAATTTCCAATGAGTATAATAAGTGTACATCACAATAACACAATGGACCGTCAAATAACGGAATCAGTCAACATCAAAAACAGTATACAACAGAAAAGGATCGTCATCAACAACAAAACAGAGTGGAGCCAACCAAACATGCCAACAGTAACTATACAGAAGAACTGGAGAGATACGGGATGATAATGTATTGTGAAATATGGGACTACTAAATAGTGAACTATGGAACTATGACAATCAATGAACTGCGGTATATGTGTATATTTGCTAGATATCGATAATAACATTAGTATAGTCCGGCAGCCAGAACGAGTTTCTGCAGGGAAAGAGGCCGAAAGTGAGACTTTCACAGAATGATGTACACCCTATGCCTACTACGAATCTGCACGTCTGCCAAGTTCTAGTGAGTTCCTCTTCTTTCCAGACAGGATAAAAAAAACCCATGTAATCCAATGGAACTCAGATTGCAATTTTTCGTTAAAATGTAATTTCCTATGTTTTCTCTTATTAAACGTAAAGTACTAAGCCCATAGTCATATTTTTTGGTGTAGAATGTTTTGAGGTCATTTCCTTTGATGTGCATATGCTATTATCATGCATCTGATCGGCAATGTATGTGAGAATGTGGTTTAATGTGGATGAAGTCGGCCAACATGTTGGTGTTTGCCGACACTATGAGACTCGCCAAATCTAAATGTCTTTAGTTTTATAGACAGGGGTGCACGAACATGAAAGAAAATGACCTGAAGACATTGCATGCCAAAAATTATGACTATGGGCTTAGTACTTTTCGTTTAATCAGAGAAAGCATAGAAAATTTCATTTTAACGAAAAACTGCAATCTGAGTCCCATTGGATTTACATGTGTTTTTCTTTGATCCTGTCTGGAAAGAAGAGGAACTCTCTAGAACTCGGCAGACGTACAGATTCGTAGTAGTCATAAGGTGTGCTTTTTGTGCATCATTCTGTAAAAGTCTCACTTTCGGCCTCTTTCCCTGCAGAAACCCTCGTTCTGGCTGCCGGAATAGTACACGTAGTTTGTAATCTTGTTTGGAGATTTCAAATGATGTAGCATTTGATGTCCTAAATTTTTACTTATGATTTCTTTCTATCTCAATTGATCTGTCCAGATCGGCGAAATATATTTTGATGTAAATAGACTGTCGCTTCAGGGAAATTAATTGAATGAATTTTTGTTACGTCGATGTACTTCCTTCGAATTTATTTATTATCAACAGGCTAGGCATCGTAATACCTAGGTGATATGTTCTTGCTGAGAAACTTATTTGAAAAATGATGACCCATAGCAAAATTTGTAAAGGAAAATAGGCATTAACTGCGGAGATCTTTCGCTCATTCTTTTCAGAGGCATACATGAAAACTGGATGGTGACATAGCTTGGAAAAGTTTGAAACAACTAAAAAAATTTCACACGTGATGTACTATGAAATGACGCCGCCTCAAGCAATAGCATACATGAAATGCTTCAATAAATTTGTCATTTTTCACTACTACTGAAGTGAATAAAGTAACCCCTAAAATCAAGGAGAAAAAGAAAGAAAATATGAAAAATTGGAAAAGTTACCAAAGTAAAGAAAGACTACCTACAAACTCATTTAGTCTACACGGGTCAGAGAAATTTAATGATAAAATCTAGATCGACTCTGATCTTATATTAACCCTATCCACACGTGCGAGGGGTTCGGCCCTTCGCTGTGAACTTCTTAAAAAATTAAGCCGAATTGCGTTAACAGTATCAGAAAGTAGGCTGTTCAGATGATGGATGAAGATTGAGATCATTCTGGATCAATGCATCGATTTCGTCAGTTGCGATGGGTGCTTCTCAATCATCATTGGCTGCCAGTGACGCTCAGAAAAAAAGTGAAATTGCAAAGTTGCGTGGTAGATCCACCGATATCTGCAAGTCAGCAATTCTGTTGCTACCAAACCTGAGTAAATCAATCTACGGCTAATTGAACCTGAAATTAAGGACAAATTGCAATTAAGTCAACATGTCTTTCAAATGTGGCTTTAAGCGTCCAACTCAGTAACTACTATAGATACATAGCATTATTTAGGGGGAAAAATTACACAATGTAGCGTAGATTTGTTTTATCTCCCAATGCGGCCGGATTTAGAGCCGGTACACCCATACAAATAGCATGCTGATGATCGCGATCTAAATGCATGCTCAATACATGTAAATCCTACATGTCTATGGCCTTCATAAATTTGATGTTACCTTGCTTGTAGCTATCACTGATACCGCATTGATTCTTCCAGGGTTGAAATATTTCTTTTTTTCTTTTTCAAAGTGGATTTAAGTTGTCAGGAAACGGAATAATTTTGTTCTTCCTGTTCAATGCTTTTTTCTCCTCAGTCATGACCCGTATGCTTGATGTGCATGATGGTCACTCCCAAAATCATGAGGCCAGAGACTACAACTTCGTGACGAAGCTTCTTCCACTAATTTACGAATTGTTTTGCATGATCATTCTGCTCTCTATTTAGTTTAGTAAACTGATGCCACGACTTTGTTTTGGAATATGGTCACACTACTGATAGTGGGACCAGTGGTCGATTTGGACAGTCTTTCAAATTTTTCAAAGGAATTTGTTTTGCTAGAGACATCGTGGGCACGTAGCCACATCCTGTCCTTGCTCTATGAGCCAATGTACATGTCCGACTTGCCCCGTCAGTGTTTATTTTCTTTTAAACAAAGTGAATCAAAGAGCATACACAAAACTTAACTTTTTTCCAGTCAGTTTTGCTGCATAAGTGATAGGGTTCTAAATAAGATATAAAGGTATAGGGTTCTAAATGAGATCTTGCGACTATCAATTTTCGGTTTGATGGGAAGACCAATTTGCACTATGATGTTGTAAACTTGTCATCGCACTAAAAAGGTAGAGCACTTCGTATCTTTCAATCTCCGTACGGAAAAATTAGCATAGAAACTGTTTAATTTTTTTAATCTTTCTCGGTCTTGCTTTCATTGGCAGTGTACACGTTATATAATAATAGAACGTATTTGATCGACATTTCTATTAGTGTAGCAGGAAATTGTCTCGTCTGAAGCCTATCTACACCGCTCTTTGAAACACATCCACATCTCGGGGGGGCAATTCAGCCATTCCTTTACTTCTAGGGTATCGTTCCAAATCACATGATTTTCACTAAACGGCATATTCCAATGGTGGCATCCATTTGACCTAACTCCCTCATCTTTGTAATGTAATTTGCAATTCAAAAATAGAAATCACCAACTTTCACCGATTTCTGAAAATTTTGAGATTTTACCGAATTTTGGCTATAATTCAACATAATGTTTACTATTAATGGTGAATGCCAAGATATAGTTGAAAGTGCTGAGATGTTGCCTAAGAGAACATAGAGATTGATAAAACTGATTTGTGATAGGAATACAACTTCGTATGTTATATCATATACACTACACTGAATAAATAGCTGATCGCGAAGCTGATGACAGGTGTCGGTGAGAGTTTCTCAGTTAGACATTGAAAACAGAAGAGCATTGTCTATCCAGCATATACTAGCCTATTGTCGCCATTTATCATTCACTACGGTAGAAGGGTGAATTATTACTCCAGGAATAATAGGGGAAAATCTGGGAAAATGAAAAATCTCTCGACTGAGCAAAGCAGTTCCGTCCACATCATATTGGTGGAATGAGTCACTTATGCCGTCGAATGAGACAGTTGTGCCATTTTCTCTTTGATAAGAATGAATTGCTTTCGCGATTTTCCTTGTTGATTTTTCAACTATAAATTACGCAATTTTCATTTTAAGTTTTTCTCATAAAACGATGTTGCTTCTGCTTTTGAAAATAGTTTCACAGAATCCACGAGGTCAAAATTGACTAGCTTGCTCAAAAATCGGATAAATACTGCTCACGCCATATTTCTGCAGGGTGTCTGACATGTGGTACTTTTGCTACTTCGTACTACTTTCGCGCGAGTGTCTTACTTGTGCTACTTTTGCACTGCTTTTTGAAAAATGCACTACTGAAATCCTGCTACTCCTTCTAAAACTAGACTTTTGATGTTTAGGAGATATTGGACTATTCACCAAGATTATGTCAGGTCATTTTGTACGTTAATCAATTTGGTTCATCACAACAGCAACTCACAATCACAAATCAATTTGATGGGCTGAGGACCCTTGAATGTGACTATCACGAATGAAGTTCTTTCCTGTTGTCGAAGTGCCGGTAAGAAAGTGGAACTTCGTCCTGGAGGGAAAGAATGCTCGTGGTGAGGCAAAAGAGCAACAAGAGGGTTCCAGTAGAAAAGCTGGATTTGGTCTCTTGAGGAGATGGAGAACAACGACTTTCGTTCAACCCGGAGAGGGAGACTCTTTACGAGGAAACATTGGCGTTGAAGAGGAAATGTGTCATGAAATAGACAATTACAGAACAAGAGACAGATGTCTAGTGCCGACTGTAAGTAATTTTCATGAATGATGATGAGGACAGGATAGGATACTGCATTTTTATCAGATTACAAAGAAGCAGTCAAAGTGATTGCTGAAGTCCTTCGAACTCAATTATTTGTAGAATTAGTACTTTTCCACTGACAATCTGGTTATGTACCGCGCGTGATTGAAGTAGAAGATTCCGAAATAACCAAGATGATCTGTCGAAACTAAACCGTAAGCGACAAATCGAGTAGTTGTGTAGCCGGTTTTCCAATTTTGATTTTCGATGTTTTCTTTTAATTTTTACGCTATTACGCATCCAAAGTACATTGCGCACTCATGTGTACCCGGTTTACACCTGTTCTCTCGGTGATATATTACCATTGATCGACTTAAATTGTTTTAGATGTCCATGTTTTCGATTTTTCTGCCATTCCATTGACTATTCATAAGTTTGATCGTCCTTTTTGAACTCAATTATTTGTAGAATTAGTACTTTTCCACTGACAATCTGGTTATGTACCGCGCGTGATTGAAGTAGAAGATTCCGAAATAACCAAGATGATCTGTCGAAACTAAACCGTAAGCGACAAATCGAGTAGTTGTGTAGCCGGTTTTCCAATTTTGATTTTCGATGTTTTCTTTTAATTTTTACGCTATTACGCATCCAAAGTACATTGCGCACTCATGTGTACCCGGTTTACACCTGTTCTCTCGGTGATATATTACCATTGATCGACTTAAATTGTTTTAGATGTCCATGTTTTCGATTTTTCTGCCATTCCATTGACTATTCATAAGTTTGATCGTCCTTTTTGAATCGTCTTGTTTAATATAACGTGTTTACGTGTGCACATGCACTTGCACATAGTAAAATACATCACCGTAATGTATCAACAATTTGCATATTTTCAGCATGAACACCCTCGTAGCAAGATACCTCTCTACTTGAAACTGTAATTTCATTTTGCTAGCTTCGTGTGGTAACTTCTTGAAATAATCTAAAATCCCAAAACGAAGAGTTGAATTCCTAGTTCTTTTGCGTTCAGTTGGTAAGACATAAAGATCAAGCACTGAATTTATGTGTAAAAGTGATACCTTCTGGCAATAAAACAAAATTTTCAGGTAGGCTATTTATGCGTTTTGCTGTACGTGAATGTTATCAATTGTACTTTTTTAGACAGAAAAGATACTACTCGACTATTACTTATTACTACCTTTTGGACTCGCACGTTTGTTAGACATGCTGCTATGCGTGGGCGACGAGAATACTGCAAAGTTTTATATACAGCTGCATTCCAAAATTTGCAGAGACCTGCACCTTCTTGGTTTATTTTATTTATTTGTCTTGATGCTGCACTTCGATGCAATCCGAATTAATGCATAGACAAATACAATCCTATAAAATTTAACCAATTGAATGTGCATCGACTGTTTCAAAATATCCTACGATGTGCCAACTATCATTAGTACATCTCACTCATTCATGAAGATTCATAAATTTCATGAGAAATACGTGTGGTTGATCAGTCTCTCTGCGTCAGATTTTCAATGTTCTCGGAAGTTCTTTGAAATCGATGTTCTTTTTGTTAAGAAGATCGATCATGTGTAAATGTTTTCATCGAAATGAGTTTAAAAGTGTACGAATTAAGATTCGTTGAAATTGAAATTTGATGTTGAACAAATGAAATTTGATGTTTCTTTTTACAGTCTCGAGAAATTGATTCTAAATGGAAAATAAGAATTTAGATAAGGAAATGGAAGCTACGATACAACAGGTAAATTTTCGATAAAAATCTGTTTATATTGATGAATGTATAATGATAATATGAATTAGCAAGGCTTCATTTTAGGGATGCATCGATTAATCGGCCGACTAGTGGACTTTCGGAGATTTTTGTTAATTCAGTGATTAGTCGAAATGCAAGATTTCAATCTTTAGTTGCACTCAATTTTTCATGTAGGCCTACACTGCATGCTGAGCTGCTAATCTAAAATTCAAGAGGCCTTTCAACATAACGATGATGGTGCTTTTTGCCACGCATGGGTAGAAGCGCTGAGCTCAAATCTGATATTGCGTACCTGCACAGCTGTGATCGCTGCGAAATGCGATGCGTTGGCGTTGCAACACGCCATGTAGCCATTTGAATAAACGAGAACATTTCTGGCAAACCGACCCCAACAGAGATATCTATGTATGTGGATAATCCGTCACGTGAGAACTTCAGAATCGTCGGCAGAAAGAAATTCTATAAACGATATTGATCGAAAGCAACTTCGCACATTTGCTAACGAGAGGAGTGGGTCTCATCCAATCAGACTTAATTTGTAAATTTCACTGTAATTTTCATTTTTGTATATAAAGCCATTTCGTAACTGCTTAAATTACCACATCATTGTAACGGTGATGATGGCATGACCTCATTTACGAAACATGTCCGGAATGAATTATCACTGCTGATCGCGACGGTTTAGAAAAATATTACCCTGGCGATCTTTCGTGCTTCAGACCAATGTTCCTTTAGGGCTCATTTCTTTTTGGACAGGCGGTCGAAATGGTGACTAAATAAGAGGGATCAACACGGTTCTAATTGATGCCACTCCCAACCTCCGCTCGATACCTAGTGGCATCTCAGTGGCAAAAAAGCCTGACTATGCCCATTCACAAGGGGAGAGGTGATTCCTTGGAGTACGGTAATTACAGAGGGATTCGCCTCCTGGAGCATGGTGTGAAGCTGTTTGAGAAGGTCATAGAGAGGAGGTTGGGGAAGCTCGTTGACATCGATTGCCGGCAGTTTGGTTTTCGAAGAGGGAAATCTACATCTGATGCCGGCCTCATCCTTCGACAGTTAGAAGAAAAGTGCAACCAAAAGAAGAAGAAGTTCTACCATGAGTTCGTCGAACTCGAAAAGGATTTCGACAGAGTTCCTAGGAAAATCATCGAATGGACATTACGCAGACAAGGAGATCTTGAACGATTGGTTGCGGTAGTAATGTCCATGTATCGGAGTTCAACAACGCAAATCATGACGAAGTTTGGTCTATCGAAGGAACTGGACGTTGGCATGGGGTACACCAAGGGTCAGCGGTAACTGGGAAGAATAAAGAACGCACCAAGTCTGGAAGTGGCCTTGCAGTTGTTGCAGTGAGGGATTCGGCGCAAATTCGATCTTCTGTTTCCTGCAAATCGTATTATTTCATTTTATTGCAAATAACAAAATAGGACATGTCGCACTAATGAGTTTGGTGTTTCCTAGAAAAACATCATAAAATACATTATGGACTTCCCAATAACGTGTAAACGAAGCAGTTATTTTCGCAAAATACCTGCTCCACTCTTTTCCATTATTGAGCCAGCCTGCTTATTCCTGCACACGAGGTACTGGCTTATTTTCCTTGATCATCAGTAAAATTTTTAATGTGCATTTTCATCGCACAAAACTTAGTTTTATTCATTCAGAGTACCGCTCCTTCCAAACATTTTTATCGTTGCTTTGATCTGTGAAAAACTCATCCCCATAGAATATATTTGCTATATGTAGATAAATAACATGTGACTGGAGCTTTATGTGGTCTCGGTGACTTTTTTCTATAGAACATACCATTTTTGATCTAATGAAAGCTATGTACTCTATTCTTTCATTGCATTGGCAAATGCCTGTTTTGGTCAACAAATGTAGATGTTTGCATGGGTTTTATATTACAGTAAAATCTGTCTATAACGTACTTCGAAGGGACCGAGCCAAAAGTTCGTTATAGGGAAAGTTCGTTATAGAGAATGACATGTAGAAAAGCGCGAAAATTGAAAGGAAACTGATAGTAGATCCACCCTGATTGCTACATGTATACAAATTCTGACAATTTCAATGAACACTGTATGGCACTATCAATGATGTTCAAGCATGCAATCACGTCACTATCACTTGGGTGGGATTCGAAGAAACAGTGAAGAAGAGTCACCGCGTCGCTTCCGATGCTGATCCTTGTGAGCCTCGCCCCCATCTTCGATGACTTCATTTCGTTGACACTTCCTCATCAGCATTGAGGTAGTCGAAAACTGGCATCGACTGGGTACTTCCCGAATTCCAGCAGTCTCTCGAAGATGTCCTCAGGCTGCCGTGCTTCCCTGCAAAATCCAGCTTTGAGGAAGCAATTGGAAATCGTGACAGAAGAAACGTTCTGCCAAGCGGTTCGAATCCAACGAAGGGATTGCAGAACGTTGACAACGGGAGTGTTCTCGGTGTTCTCCAGACTAGACAACACATGTAGAAGGCGGCGTTTGTAGAAGTCTTTCAAGTTCTTGATGAGCAAGTGACTCGTCGAATTAGGTGGGCAGCTTCGGGAGGATGGGCAATTGTCCAGGAAGATGATGACATTTCTTCCTTCCATCCGGATCTTGTCATCCAGCTTCAAAAGCCAGTTCGTGAAGATTTCACCTTGAAAAATGGAATGGGATGAAAATTCAATGGGCAAGTCTCCACATGACGACATATCACACATCAATACCAGTACGTGTGAGCATAGGCTACTATGAGATTTAACCAGTAGGCGGATTATCAAAGTACATGTACATTAGATCTACAGCGTATAGTGAAATGCATGACATTAAGACGTACAGTAGAACGCTGTAACGGACAGGGAGGTGGAAAATGTCCGTTATAACCCGATGTCCGTTATATGACTGGGAATATTAAAGTGTACCGGTACGTCGCTATATCCAGTGTACAATGTACATGTAAAAACAATGCTTCAATAAATTGATCTCACCTGTCATCCAAGCTTTCTTGTTGTTCAAATATTGAATCGGCAACTTCTTGACATTCTTGAAGACTTTCCTATCGCGAGTAGGGGAAGCTTCTCTGAACCATCCATGTTGGCGCCAACCAGCAGAGTCAATCTTTCCTTACTGGCCTTTCCACCGTGACACTGCTCGCTTTTGTAGGCCAGCTCGGCCAGTTCGGTAGCAGTTTGAAGAAAAGTCCAGTTTCGTCAACGTTGAACACATCGCGGTCTTCATACTGAGACAAGAGTTCCGGTAGTTTATCTTTCCAATCAGTTACTTCAGTGAATTGCTTTTGACTTGAAGACAATGTTATGACGTAGACGAAAGCTAGACAGCCAACCTTCACTTGCTTAGAAATCTTCATAACCAAGTTGTTTGGCAAATTCCAAAGCCTTTTCGCGAACAATTGGACCGAAAGCGGCACATTCATGGATCGCGTCTGCTGAAACCACCGATTCATGGCTTCATCGACGTCAGCGAGAGTTGGCCTTCTCATCTTCTTTGCTGTCCCCAGCATGGACTGAGATTTCAAATAAGTCGCTTTCTCCTTCCAAATCGTGCTAACTGTTGATTTGCTCAAGTCAAATTCCTTGCAAATGTCGGCCTGCGATGATTGCTTCTTCTCAAGTCTCAGACAGATGTCTCGCTTTGTATCTAATGAAATTGCTTTTCGTTTTTGAGCCATTGTTAAGTCAAGATTTTCTTAGTCTGGCAAGTACGCTGATCGTGACTTCACGAGATACAGAGATACAGCAAGAGACATCGAAACAGGTGGAGTGAATGTATATAAGAAATAGTACAGCCAATCACAGTTGACCAATCAGAGCACTCCTACGCATATGTTAAGAAGGTTCTCGGTGTCTCAGAAATTTTAATAATACAGTAGAGCTAAATACAACATGGAAATTTAATCGTAAAACACAAGTGTTGTGACACACAGCAGGGATCGTTGAGAGTTGATTTCTTGACACGGGATCCGCACGATTGCATCTTGAACACACATAATGGATGTGGGGATTCAATTGTAGCACCATGAATTTGAAGAAGAATAAATGGGAAAAAGCATTATCTCTGGGTTGAAACTGTGTAGTAACAGATGTGTCTTGAAAGGCTGCTTTTAAGGCTGTAGTCGTTTGGTCTGGATCAGGCTGTACCGAAAATTGAGTACGTTATAGTGAAAAGTACGTTATAGAGGAGTTCGTTATAGAAAGAGAAATTTACTATGGGAAGATAGGAGACATTTTCGGGACCAATCAGCTAGTACGTAATAGAGAAAAGTTCGTTATAAGCAGGGTACGTTATAGACAGATTCCACTGTAGAAGAATTTGTTCAAGTTTTAGCTTAAATATACGTAGAGTATTTATTATGCGTGCGCTTATCACGGAACGATTTTTTTAAAAAAATTCCAAGTTATTTCCTTTGGATGAGTTTTCTACACACCAGTGAATGCACTGGCGATTTCATCAATTATTAAATTTCATTATTTGTTTGCAGCTTCAGATCAAAGAAATAACTTCGTCCTACATGAAGTGCTCGCAACGATGTTTTAATGACTGCATCAATGATTTCACAAGTCGGACTCTCAGTGAGAAAGAGGTGAATTAATTTTTACTGTTGAAATTGTAATCATAAATTGATCTGTCATCCGGTTTCAATTACAGAAAACTTGCATCAAAAGTTGCTCGGACAAATTTTCAAAGTTGACACATCGCCTGTCGCTCAGATTTTTTGAACTTCAAGAAGATAGTGTAAAGAAAGCAATGGAACAGTCGAAGAGTTAGAAATGCTATACCATTGGAATGTGTGATGATATTTTCACACTGTTAATTTTCTGAGCGATGTGAGGGTTGGTGTCTGTTTTCAGATGCGATCTCGAAACCATGAGTAATTATGAAGGACTGAACTTGGTCAACTTTTTATTATGGAACTTTTTTGAATTGAGATCTGAGGATGGCTTGGGACATGAAAGCATGTTTTCAAATTGACCTAAAGCTATTCCTTGGAATGAAATAAATCATTTGAGCAAATAAATAGTTATTGAAGCGTTCTTTCCAAATCATGTACAGTTATTGTTTTCTTTCCATCAAGTGCTTCGGTGCTTCTTATCTGCAGTGTTCTTTCACAGACAAACAGAAAATTTCTCGAAGAGAGCAAAATGAAAAATATATTATTTAGCTATAAAAATTAAGCAAATGTAATCCCAGAGAAATGGACCTGATCTGTTGTACATAATGTTTTAGGAAATAAAAAATAAAATGATAAATATAGAAGTTACAAATGATATAAGTTGTTTTGTGTAGTTATTATATCCGTATTCCTTAATGCGATACTTTCAATCGAGTTTACAATTTCGGCTAACCGGTGACACGAGTAGACTATCAATGTGTAATTATACACATTGATTACGAATGTTAGGTGATTTTTTGTCCGGCGAATTAATGAGGCCTTAACGGCATGATCCTTCGTTAAAGGCTTTGACGGCGTTGACTTGGTCAAACATGATATTTGTATTCCGGATGCCCTTCTCATGGCTTGACCACTGGACCACTGAGAGATCAGAAAGCTCAAGCACCTAACCTCTAAACGGCGATGATTAGTACAGTATATCATGGTTATCATATTGAAGCAAATGCTGTATTGGTCGATCGGAAAGATTGACTTATCGCTGATTCGAGAAATTGACAATAATTTAAATGCTCTTGACACTATCAGAAATTTGATATTCGAATTTTGCATAAAGAAAATTAAATGCTGTTGTATTATCTTTCATGAATTAATAAACCAGGGGATCCTAGGGACCTGGAAGTTAAGCCGTATCCGCGCCGTGTTGTCCATGGCTATCTTACTTGATTACATTCAATACTCAGTAGTCAGTGCTAATACATGCGTGCATCCTCCACCATTATCTTAGTGCTGGCTATGTTGCTAGCGATAAAAACACCAAATATGGCAGGAATGTTGATGCGCTAGAATCACAGAATTAGAGCAGTCTAATTCTGTGGTTGGAATAGATTTCTGATATAGAGCCATCGCAGATTCGTCCAGTAGGTGGGTAAAAGACATGTACAGGTATATATTGCATGCTGCTTTACTAAAGTTTCATACCTTGTGGGCTTTTCTTCGAAACATAGCACGTTATACTTTTACAGACTTGGGCAACCCGTTAATCTGAAACCTCAGTCTTTGACTGAATGCAATCTGAAGGGTCATGAACATGCAAATATGCATGCTTTGCATATGACGGATATGAAACACTGTCTATTTTTAGCAAAGTAGGATAGGAAAAAATTAAAGAAAAATGGTAAATTGAAAATTTCTGAAACCCCTCGACATGCAGAATTCTAAATCCAGCGTTACCGATTAGTCAATAGCATTTCATGGGTCTAAGCCATGTACCGGTGCCAGGTACGCTTTTCCTCTATATTCGTGGTGACTTAAGAATAATGTGACAAATTATTGCATTCTGAAACCCTCGTTAAGTATGAAGCAAATCTGATATTTTCACTTGATATATTGTACATGTATTTCCGCGGATCAGAAACTTACAAATAGTATTTTTTAAGTGGCCTGTCGACCCCAAATTTTTCAATGCTGATCATTATACTTCATGTTTATGTATTTCTTTCATGATAAGGCAATACTTGCGCTATAACTAGGCTATTATTGCCACTAAATTTGATTTTGCGAACTTACTATTCACTCTTTAGATCGAACTTTGTGTCAAAATCAGTTGATCATGCAATTGAATAGCTTTGTCAAGTGTCGCTTCATAAAATTATTTACTTAATCCATTTCCCCCACTCTTCCCGTTACATAGAAAAGATTGTCTTGATTCAAGGAAAACGCTTTATATGGGAACCATTCTCACAAGCCTTCATAAATCAGTATTAGTAAAATGGCAATTTCATAGATAACGCTCGTTACATAAGTCATTTTTCTAGCTATCATCGTTTCTCCACTTGAATGTAGTGATGCTTCGAACCCCGCAGTATCAGATTACTATCTTTCATGATATACTAAATCTGTGTAAAAATCTGGACTCAAATGGATAGACTATTTGGTCAGGATATCAAATTAACACTTACCTAAAATGCCATTCGGCTTTCTACTGTTAAATTCAAGCAAGTGTAGAAAAAGTCCGAGTAAATTTTTTTGAATATTTGATATTCTCACAGTTAGTATTTCTAAGTAACCGTTAAAGAAGAATTGGAGCGATACTCTCATTGTATATGGAGACATACACATCTTCGCAAAAAAGGTGCCATGCCGCTTCGATCGTTACAAAAATGGTCATCCGTTGACCACTCGATCATTAATCAGGTTAATCATCATTATGCTATCAGGTTTATAAGTAGCATGTGAAGATAGGCAATTGCGTATTTAACTTACTATCAAAATCATAAAGACATTTTTTCGTTTAAGATACTGAAAATACTTAATTTGATTAATTTGCTTTACGAACAGATTGTTACTGGAGATGCAAAACAGCTAAATAGCAAATTGGATCATTTCTGATGCTGGATAAAGATGTACCAGGGAAAGTCTCTCAAAGAAACGGAAATAACATGAACGCTCTCAGCAACATATAAAACACAGGTTTCGAAGGCGTCTACATGTATATGTTTCCAATAGCGTTTGCCCAGAGAGCTCACATGATGCTTTCCGCCATTCTAAGAACTTTCGTATCCCGTGATCCTGATGTTCTTCTTCGCCTGTACAAATCCTATGTTCATCCCCACCTGGAGCACGCAACTTTTTTTTCCTACGCAACGTGTGTAGGAATCCCCTTGCTGCACAAGACATTGCCTTAATCGAAAGGGTCCAACGGCGTTTTACTCGGTGTGTGATACACTTCTCGGGGCAACCCTACGAAGACCACCTTCGAATGCTGGGCTTTTCAACGCTCCAACTTCGCCGTCGTGCTTTTGACTTAATAAGCCATGTTCAGAATTTTTCATCCCCTTACCCCACTGATCCACTTCAAGCCCGTGAATATTTTTTCTCAGCGTGTCATTGACAACTGGAAGTCCCTCCACATCCCTACCGAGCTTCATGAAGAACTTGTATAATTTTCTATTGAAAAACGAACTTTGTTGCTTTCCCAGTAGGCCTACCTGTATATATGATCGCTAATTAATTTGCTGACTTTACTCTGTGCACCTACTTGTTGTAACTTTGCCTTGGTGCTTTATGCACTTGTGGGTGTAACAGAAAAATAAAAATAGATAACAATAATACGTGTATGTATCTTTCGAAAAATTAGGCAGAAAAACGACTGTCTTTTACAATTTGAAAGCAGGCATATAAGCAACGCTACGTAAAAATTACAGGCGTCCACGCTGCTTGTTCATCCCAACTTCAGATGAAGAAGATGCGTAGGTCACCTTAGCAGCGTAGATGCTCTGCCAGCAACAAACAGCATTGGTGATGGTGGTGAAGTCATCTAATTGTTTTGCTACCTCGGTGACGTACTTGACCACTCAGGCAGGATTCCGAAGGAGGTTATTGATGCAACGCCCCGGCCAGAATTTTACATAAATGGACCTTGAATTTTATCCTCGAAAAATCGCGGACACCCCGTATTCATTAACAGGAAATAAATGTTTGATCAATTTATTCTTGATTTGATTCCCCTCGAATGACCATCGAACAATGAACACGTGCTGCAATGAATAATCAAGAACCTATCTTTTTCAGGGTAACCCATTCCTGCATCGCGATACCCTGGTGAAGATGCTTCTCTTCGTCTTCACTCGGTTCCCTTTTATCAATGGCTTGACACTGTTGATGTTGTTGAGTGAAAGAGCCAGTCGTGAATCGTATCCACCCTTTCCGCCAAATATTGTATATGCCCATATTTTCCTCTTCATCCTAATGGGAGTTGCCATGTCTACCAACATCCGACGAAAAGAAGCAGCCCTGGTGTACGCTGGACAGTTGGGATATCTTATTTATCTAATCCAGGCGAGCACTAGTTTGCATTATCGAGATTGGTTGAAAGCACGAATGATCATCAGGCAACTAGGATGTGTGGGTACTTATTTGCATTTTGCCTATCTCTCAGGACCAGCAGTGACCGATGGACAACAGATGAAGAAGTTAGGGAATACATTTCTGGGCATTTATGCTGTTGGTCATGCCTATTCCATATTCAACATTATGGAAGAACGGGATGGCCTGGATTACAATCTGAGTGCAGTCTTCGGATGGGATTCAGCCGTTTGGTTAGCTACTCCCATTGGTTTACTCTACGTGCTCGTCGCTCTAAGTCTCTTCTCTGAACGCCACACGGAGACAGCACTGAAACTCATGATCTCTCTCATTTGTTGCCTGGTGGTGCTACAGGAACTTAATCTCAAATATTGGACACGCAGAGCTGGTGTCGATTTCTGGAATCATATTCGCACTATCTGTGACAGTCTTAACATTGTGCTGGGAACGGCTCTTATTCTGTGCCGTCGGCGATTCGTGTGAAACTCAGACGCACAGTATGTGCGTTTAATAGGTTTTTTAGCTCAACATGGGTTCAATCTAGAACTGATATAAGAACCGGATAAAAATCTGATTCAAATGAAGTATTAATGCAGCTTTCTAATATTTCACTGATCGTTCAGAAGAATTTATCGCAAGACACGTACTAAATAAAATTCTCGCCTGTACATTTGACCAGAAGATGTTAGCATTCCTAATATTTCATCAAAACTCTAGTTAGTGATTGCTTGTTCAAGATGAGGCATGTAAGTGATGTTAAATTTTAGGCGAACATCCAAACGACATGTTCCCCTCCCCACCGCAACAGCTCAGTCCGTGCAACGTGTCTAAGGCAAGATCCCCTTTGTCAAGAACTCGATTGGTACGTGAAGTGCTATTGCAACACCAGTGTACTAGCGTATACAGAAACAGCCGTAGAAAATATATCATGCGGTCGAGTCGACGATATGACACCATCGCACAACTTTGTGACAACAACTGACGCTGACAGCATCATTACCTTTCACTAACAATTTTACGCAGTGATTTAAGTGTTACCTGTGCAGCAATTGCAGTGGTGATCAAATTTTCAAAAAAATCTAGTACTTGCTTCTGATTTTGTATGAGGGGGGTAGTCGGTTGGATATTCGTCAAATGCTGTTTGGGAAGACTGTGTAATGTTATAAAATTTTGTATTATTCTGAGACCGATAACCATAGCTTTACTGTATATCATTTTTGAATGTTCTCAAGGCAGACCCTTTAAAGATAGCGGTAGTAAAATGGCATTCATAACCATTCGGATGGGAAAATCTTTCTGTCGTGTGCATTCAAATATGTTTTCTTCGTAAATTTGTCGATGTATTTCCATTAAAAAAATTGGCTGCAAAAATACTTCTCACAAGCAAAGAATATGTGATCAATTATAATGTTTTAACAACATGCTGGAATACGCAACATTTTTTCTACAGAGACAAAAAAGAAATGCTGTAGAGCTAATATTTAATCACATTGGTTTGCCACTACATTACTGGTCGCGGTGAATGACCTCATGCTGATTTAAGATAAAGGGTGCACAATTACAGTTCTTAAATTTGAAATTTGCATTTCATGTTTCCTTGAATCACCAGACAACAAAGAGACCAATCTGTTTCAACCGATGTTGCATTAAAACTAAGTTTCACTGTCTATTTTCCAAAATATTGAAGTATCAAAAAATTCACATGCCAAGTGTTATATCTTCCTATGATCTCTAAAACAGTGAATTTCGTTTTAAAATGATTCCTGATAGAAAACATGTCAGATGCTTAATGATAGCGATCGTTTTGTTAGCATCTGTCAAAATGACGATCATGATTGGATTGCGAGAAAACAAGCAAGAGTATGTAATTCTACTGCATTGAGCAGCGACATTGTTTTCTGTTGCATTTATAAATCTATAATGAATCGTAAATCTCCGGCATGTATATCTTCAACCACATGAAAGCATTTCTTCTCTAATTTAAGGCCTATTCACTTACATTTGTGCCGCATGAATTGTTTAAGTATCATGTAAACCATCCTCTCTTCTAATCTGTTCTCTAAAAAAGGTAAAACTGCTTCCTTGAGACCTATATTTGTTTTTAACATTTTTGGTGTTTTGTTATTGACGTTATTCCGGTATAGCATTCAATTGCTTTTTCAGAAGAAGCTTAACTACGTCAATGATACTACTACTTCATTCCCTAGTAATGTGTCGTGTGTGGTTCTTATATCTCGTACATTTTTTGGTAAAATATCTCTAACTCTTGACATGATCTAAAGTTCTAATAATTCTGAGGATTTTCAACGTGTTCTTGTCAGTGAAGCTTCATTTTCTAATACTGGTCTTTTTGTTATTGCCTAATATCTTTCTATCGTTCATTACAAATGTATACTTGAACAAGCTGAAAATTGTCTTTCATTCGTTCTTGTTTCTAGCTGCCATATGTTGAATTTCTAAACTAATCAGTTCCTGCATTTTGGAACGTATGATCTTTTGCTTCCTTCAATCAGAAACTATCATCGCTGTAACGTTGACGACGAAATTTAAGGAAACTGATCGTCATGAGCAGGAGCTATTTTTTTATGGTCATTGCTGATATTAAGCAAATTGCTTTTCTCCTCTTTAACTTACTCGCCCATGAGTCGTAAGTAAAATATGATTTCGACTCCTGTGGAAATTAACATAGTATCCGTTGCTACGCAAGTCAAAAGATTTTTTCCAAAGTGATCTTTGATCACTATTATGTTCGGGAAATGGAAATTTTTGACAATAGCTTGTTTATTGTCGACTTGATTTTAAATGTTGAGGTCAAAAATTAGAGAAAGCTAAAAAACACAGCTTTTAGGCAATGGCCATCAACAACATTCGATTTTCTTTCTATATGCATTGTGTTACATTTGAGGACTTTCAGCAATATACGAGCATGCTGTAAATGTTCTAGCTTGAATTAATCCAGTTATTCATTTAAGCTAATTAAAAAATAATTGGAACTGTCAAATGGTCATCTTTTCAATCCATATTGATTTCAAGCTAAGCGATTGTCCGAATGCTGATTTTGAGTTCTGTTTGTTCAACCATGGAGTGGTTTGACACATTTATCTGTCTGAGCAATTCTTATGTTAGATTCTTCTATTAAATCTTATGAAATACAGTTGCATATATTAGATGCTGAAAGTCCTGCATCCTCTCATTTTCCATTTATTAGATCTTTGTATAAAATTTTTTGTAGTCTTCATGAGTGTCTTTTGTTGATGTATTGATAATTGATGTGCTATTGTTTTGTAAATATTTCTAACATTCAATATATTTCATAGCAATGAAAAATCTGTGAAAATATTGTTTCTCTCAAAATACATTAAACGTATGCAATCATCTACAATGGCTGTGTTATTTTTCAAAATATTTCATTAAAAGTCAGTTTGAAAAGTCTGCATGGAAATAGATGCACACAGTGTATAATCTTTTTTTGAAGCAGTCATTCGATTAAGTGGGAGATCATTCTTTATCATGTATCTACTATCTCCCTGAAAGTGACATTTATAGTGAAACGAACTAGCTTAGCGAACCTCGTGTTATGAATTACGAAGAGTTAGTTCTGCTACGATATTGTCGTCGCAGTAATGCTCGGTCAGTGACACAACTGCATCGCAGATCTACGAAATATGTGCCTTTAACTTATTTTCATGACGCTTTCTTGGTGATGTGAAGCTGTTTCCTGAAGTGTCGGATTTATTAATATGTAATGTGTAGACATACACTGAACGAATAAAATATAATTGATTATGAAGAAAAAGGTTCTTTTTACTCTCCACACTTCAAAGCGTAAACAGATAACGTCAGTTATTGCGCCTGTAGCAAGCAGGGGTCTAACATAGCGTCGCAGCCTATAGCTGAAGTGAAAAAAATGTGTAGTACCCTGGGAGCCTATTCGTTGATGAATTGATATGTTAGACTGTCGGCTATAGCAAAATATAAAACAGCGAACTGTGAAGGGATTGATGAATTGTCATTAATGTGGCCAACCCGGTGAAAAAAAACTCGGTAAATTGTCGGGCTGACAATTGATCGACAGATCCCGACAGTTTTTTTTACACCGGGATTCAAGTTAGCCCATTCAAGGGTCATTTAATTAGTTGGAATGAGGGGTCGCAATTTTCCGTTTTTTTTGGTGAAATGCGATCCCTGGTTGGAATGGTAGGTTACAGGACTAAGTCATTTCAGGTCCTCGCCTGATCGGAGGATAACGGACTAAAAAGGATTACGAGATAAGGGTTCCCATGGCTAGAGAAATCAGTTTACAACACTGGGTATACGATGCAGCTATTTTCAAACCGCGATACAGACGCACTAATAGACAATCTTGCGAATCTGCCAAATATCTTACGATCGTAAGCATCATGACTTGTGCAGGACAGTCAATCGACAACTTCAAGCGCTGCTATTCAGACACGTTCCTCCTTGTGGTCGTACAATCTAACCGATCACTCCTAAACTATTAACAGAAAACAACGAAAAACTGCTTCAGTGATTTATACATAGGCATACGCTCGCATGTTTATTGAGCTTACAAAAAGAACAAAATATCTGGTAATCAAAAGTGCATGTGTTAGGCGCTTTCAGTGGTTTTCTTGTATATAAAATGAATCAATCAGGACAGATGGAAATCACAATACTGATATCACGAGACTAGAATAACTATTCTGATCACAATCACATGAAATTCAATATAAATATTAATGAGAACGTGTGGCAATGAGTGGCAAGGTTGTCAGTGAAGGTAACCAGGATTTCCACTACAGAAATGCATAATTCTCATACATGTACTAAGAAATGTGATCGAATTGAGTCTACTGAAGTAGATGATTTATCAATTCCAAAATTGTAACGGCAGCGATTACTTCAGATGATTGAGATGGTGTGGACCACTTCAAGCTTGAATCCCGATTTGCTTTAAGTTTATCATTCTGTAGGTCAATCATAATCAACACGTTTGTCAGTTGGTATTTGTCATAGCAATCAACTGCTTTTCTGGATTTACAGTGAAACTTGAATTGTACTTGATGAACACTCAAATTGAATTCAGCATTTCCCACAAGAACTCAAGAAAGTAATCACATTTTCCGAAACTATTTTCTTGCTGATGAAAAAAAGAGGAGGAACATGTCATCTTTTTGGAGAGAATAATTTATCTTCTTCTCCACCTCAAGGCAAGAAATTTCAATTGCGTGCATTGAAAAAAGAACAAATCACAGCTTTGGACGGAGACTACCAATTTTTGGTTTTACAGTGAATTCTTTCCACCATTCACACCTCTCAAACACTCCTGGTGCCTCCAACATGGCAGCATGAAGCCTTTCGTAGACACGTCCATCCGATGCTCCAAGCGCGGAATTCAGAATGAAGTCTGGAATGGCGAAGGCATCAACCAATGCAACCGCATCTGGTCGCAGACTTTCACACAGGCGAAGGATCGCCTCGTGGATGACATCTCCCGTTTCCGGTTTGAGAAAGAAATTGCCGCGGTAGAAGACACTCATATGCTCATCCATCACCCACAAGCCATAAAGAGCAGCCAGTCTGCTCAGAACATCTTTCTCTGGACCTTCAACATCCTCATCCAACCAGACTAGAAAGCGCGCCAATAGTGTCCTCTGCATGAAGGCGAGAGCAAGTGAGCGACAGAAATACGCCTGGCTTCGATTCCGTGCTGCCAGAGGAGCTCGTCCTGATTTCATCTCATTATTCAATTTCTGTCGACTCTGATGCAATAGGAAGGCCACCAACCAATTCATGGCATGAAGAGCGGCTGGACAGGCATGTGATGGCTGCTGTAGATCAGAGAGGGAGAGTTGTGGAAATGATGAGGAGAGAAGTGTGGGTGAGGATAAAAAGGAAATGGAATCGAGCGGAGTGTCGAATGATTGCTGTTCGAAACAGGAGAGCAGAAAGTTGGATGTTTGTTGCAGCAGGACGTTGTTATCACCCTGTGGAGAGAAAGCGATAGCATTTCATGAAAGCCGTAAGTACGACGCAAATAAATTAGTGTAGACATGTTTTCTAAACAAAGCCTACACAATTGCTACTCAGTTTCTACTTGTAGGCCTATCCACAGAAAAACTTCAATACCCTGCATAATCATGAAGATTGCAGAGTTCCAGTTCGCCTGGACACATGCCCTCAGACTTGAACAATTCAAGCACTACAATTAGGGCAAGTAACTCAACAATTTATGCAAAGCTAGGATAGACAAAGACAGAGCAGTCTGTTGTGCAGTCATTTAGTTTGTTCAACCATTCTAGATATTTTATGCTAATTTGGGCCATTCCTAACCCCACTGACGAGCTCTTGTAATTGTAAGGCGAAACGCTACGCCTACGGCTGCCAAAGAATTTTCGTGCTTTACTTGTTCAATCAAGTCTGAGGACATCTTCCCATTTCTTTTCTATTAGACATAACCTTAACTTAATTGGCATAAAGTATTGCAGAAAACAAACTGTCTCGTATAGTTTGAGGGTAGACTTATTTATGCCTATCTACACGAAATGGACGAGGCAACTGATCTTCCAGCTATTTATGAAAAACACACAGGATTTAGATGTTGTCAAAATTTCCTGTTTTTGAATAGTATTTCGAGACTTCTCCACGGAGACTCATCAAAACCGAGTTTCAGGACCATTTCCTCCAGGAACCCTACAAGCATAGTATGTCAAAAATAGCTTCTGGCTTTCTCAGGAATAGAAAAAACAAATTTCTAAGATACCAAGCTTTCGTATTCCTTCAACAGGGTATTCAATAGAATGCACAGATGTTTTACAGCCGTAAATCAATATTCAAAATTATTACTTAGATATTTCGAACAGCTCATCAACTACAGACAAATATAAGAAAAACATGCATGAACTGTGAAATGAAGATGCAAAGCTAACTAGGCCTATGGTAAGACAATTGAAGGCCGACCAGCGGCTTAAAAATTAACAAACAACTATATCCATAGTAAACACTGTGTATCAATTTGTGGAATACAAGAAAGCATAATTCACAAAAAATATTAGAAAGGTATTAAAAGCTTATATAAAAGGAAATACAAAAATGAATTTATCTCAAAACGGTAATAATGTCTCGCCGCAGCAACCATTAATCAAATTATTCTCATTATGTATGAAAATGGCCTCTAAGGATTTTCTCTTGTCATTGTTGCGTTCACTCTTTAGGATCTTCCAAGATAAACTATTTCGGATATTGGTGTTGTGTTCTTCAGCATGCTGAAAGAATTTTGATGAACTTGAGGTTGTATGCTCATTGAGTCTTGCCTTAATGGTACGAGATGTTTCACCTATATAACAATGCTTACAAATCAAACAAGTAATCTTATAAATAACAAATTTACTGTAGCACAGTTCAATGCCTTCCCCAGTCTTGCACGTCCAGCAATTTGTATCACAACGGGGCCGTTCCTTAGTCCTTCTGAATCTCAGACCTAAATTTGGTTCAGTCTCAAAAATAATTTTTGATTTTATCGCAAAATCAGAATTTGCGATAAAATAAGAATTATTTTTGAGACATCCTACAAGCATGTTTCCAATTGTTAATTTTTGAAAATCAACTTCCGTGATTTTTAAGTTGCGGCAGTTTTTAAATAATTGTCATTCACCCTCAGCATTTGCACTGCATATACATAGACAATGGCTTGTGGCTTCAAGGAGACTTCAATAAAGGTGTAGTTCGGCCAAATTTCGCGCATCTTTTCATTCGATCAATGAATGCTAGCTGCTTCCTTTCTTGCCACACGTTCTTATCAAATTCATTGATGTCAAAGCGCAGGAGCGTGGTAAAGCTTCGTGATGACGTAATCAGAGACAAGTTCTCAATAATTGAGAGAGATTGGTGTAACGTGCAAGCAAATATTACGCTGACACTGTCTTCTCTGATAGAGAAGTTCGTCCGACCTACCTCACATACGTAACGCTTTATCACCCTCGCACAAAGCAGAAATGAGTGACCGAGGAAAATTACATGCATCAATTATCGATTGAAATGTCGAAATTCAGAGGAGAATCTCATTCATTAAAAGTGATGATAATACTATATTATCATTATGCAAGCTATATTGCTCATCAATATACTATAAAGTCTTCGGATATGACAGATGAAGTATTTATATGAGCTTAGTTATATAATCAATCAAACATATCATTTTCATTAAACAAAGTGGGATAAAGGTATTTATGAATAATTGGACAATCCTAATTGAGGTTGATTCAAAGCATAGGCAAATGACTCATGAGTCCATGAATTTTTCGTCTCCGTGAAATTCTGCATGGGATATTGTAGGACAGCATGTCGATCGTGCTAATCAGTATACTCAGAGTTTTAGTAAGAAAAAATCACCCACATCGTTTTTCCTGTTGCTCTAAATCCCGTGCGGTGTGATATAATATTTTCAGTGTGAACTCAGGTCAACACAATTTCACCAAAACGTTGAAGAAGACTAGGAACATATAATTGATCACTACTGGCAATTGACAATGATTAAAAGTAGGCCTACATGTCCTTTAGTGAAAGGGACAACATCTGACTTTCACTGAAAATCCAATGAAAAGGACAAACAAAAATATGCGAAATACAATTGTAATTCCAAGTCTAAATGGTAATTTACCTGGGAGAATACAAGGAACATGAATAAAAACAATATTGAAGCGTTTTGATGAGAAAATATCATTGTCAAAACTCTTGGCAAAGAATTCATGCCTATTCAACCATATGCCATCTTTTTGGCATCTTTAAAGACCCAGTCCGACCAAATTTACCTAGCGTTTTTTCACACCATTATATCAATTTCCTATGTGGTGAATCTGTCTAGATGTTCTGACAAATACTTGCGACATGGATCAGCCCACAATCGCTGTTTCTTTCTCGAGTGATGACGTCACTAGTGGAATCACCCGACGACTGTATTATAGGTCTGCTATGAAGTCTGTACAGTAGAAGCAACAGTCCTGTGAGAAGGAAGGCATGATTGGTCCTCTACCGTGATTTCCAAAGTTCCGACTTTAGCACTAGACTCAAATAAGCAAAATATCGAAAAATTATATCAGCTGGTATCCAAGAATGCGATAAACGTTTATCATCCTCATTGGGTTCATTAGTTCATTGAGCCTAATACATTCAGTTCATCGCTAATTCGTAATTCTGATAAATTCGCAAGTGATGCAGTACTAAAGTAAAAAAATGAAAATTTGGGCAATATCATAACTCTATCATATATCTATCGCACCAAAATGAAACAGGAACATTGACTTCCTTTAGAAACTGCCATGATCGATGGCTTGTAGATTCGGTTTGCAGTTTCAGTGTCATCAATGTGTAAGTGCGCGATTCATATCAATAGGCTGCATTGTTGTCTGTTCCATTGACTTCCCCGAATGAATACGTCACGTGAATACTTTCATCGGCTCCGTGTTAATGGAGCTCGATACGAACGAATGAATATGTACTCTGTACATAGATCTTTAAACATTATGAACTATCTAAATAGGGCATCACGAAAAGTTGGGCGGACTGGGTCTTTAAGAATGAGAAAAATTTATCCCGTGAATGACTTGATGCATCAACATA
This sequence comes from Prostheceraeus crozeri, assembly GCA_907163375.1. Lineage (NCBI taxonomy): Eukaryota > Metazoa > Platyhelminthes > Polycladida > Euryleptidae > Prostheceraeus > Prostheceraeus crozeri. The sequence continues at coordinate 253,794 of CAJQUW010000639.1, read as the reverse complement.
TGCATAACTTTTTACATTTCGTTATTTTTCATGAGAAGAATGTGCACGAAACTATAAAAAGTCGACAACAAAGAACATTCATAATAGATGCATTGATAAATTTAGCACTAATAACTCTTGCCTTTAGTTAGCAATGAATTCTATCACTTTCGAGGTCAATTAAGCATTAATTCAATAGGTTGCCTTTTGACGAAAAATGATGCTGTATAGTGACAATGCGAGAACAATTGATATTGAATATGGCTTCAAAAATTGAATATCTTTGAGATAGTACATTGCACCTATTTTGGAGTACCGTATTTTCTCGAATACAACCCGCGGGTTATACGATTTTTTAGTGATTCAGGTACAGGTTCTATTTGAGGGCGGGTTATATGAAAAAATATACTAACTCGCATTACGCTGAATCACAATTTCGCTTTTTAGTGTGTGGGAGTGATAAAAACGATTTCTCTTTTGGGACTCATTCAAGAGCCATATTTCTGATCAAGCGAAGTCGGCATTTGCCCGCCGAAACACCGTCATGGGAGTCATTCCTGGAGGATGTACTAAGATACTTCAGCCTGTTGATGTCTTGATGAATAAAATGGTAAAAGAAGGATAACGCTATGATAAATGGTTTTCTGAAGGAGTTTACGAATTTTTTTCGAAAGGTGGCTCAATCAAAGCACCAGCACATAAGTTTCAAATCACATGGGTTCTTGAAGCATGGAATAGTGTATCTTCTGAAATTATTCGCAAGAGTTTTCAGACATGTGGCATCACAAGCGATGATCTCAGTCATTCATTATTTGAAGCCAGGTCAACCAGCCGAAGACGCAATGGAAGTCCTTCTCTGTCGAAGCGAAGAAAATGAGAAACAGGAATCGGAAATCGAAGGAGAAGAGGACTATGACAGCTAAGATAAACTGCAAGAACAGCACTTGAATGAGGATGAACTATCCGCTGTCATTGGTTGATTTGACAGGTTATTGTTAGTGACAATTGTTTTGCTTCTTTGATAAACGCCCTTTTTACATCTGATCATTTCACAAAGCAATTTTTCAGGAAGAATAATACCTATGTATTCCTTAAACAAGAAATCTTATCCTAAGACCATGATGGCCCAGTAGACAGCCTAATTTATAAAACCAAGTCAGCGCGAGCAGTATAAAGTCGCTATACTTATATGTAGTCACATTGTTATAATAGTGCTTGCAAAACAATATAGTGAAAACCTCCTTGACTGATGATTTTAGGTGCGGGTTCTATTTGAGGGCGGGTTATATTCGAGACAGCTTGTATTTGAGAAAATGCGGTATCATTTCTACTACTAAGGTAATTATGAACCGTTAAATAAAAACAAGCTATTTGTTTTGAAATTTACAGAATGATGGAGTACAGTATAATGATTGATAATGTGGAAAATTTGCTTTATGATAGAAACCGGTCAAAAATTAATTAACCACATGGTCAATAAGTGCAAGCACTTCATCTGTGCAAAATTTGACAAGCACATAGCATTTAGCATGTCATCCTGCAAAGTGAACGGAAAAGAACTGAGAGAACTGACTTTTCTCAGCGAACTGGCGAAAATCATCAAGTGACTGATTAACCGAATGAACTGAAAGAATGGCATCGCTTGAATGCACTAGCTTTTGAAACGCTCACATTCATGAAAATATTCAATTGCTTGCAAATGAACATTTTCTCCATTATTTTTTATCCACTTTCCTTTCTTCGATTTTATGCTTCTCAGTCTTTGAGTTTCTCCTGAGAGACACCTTCCCTCAAGCTGTGATTTAGAAATGTTCTTTAACAATGTAGTATTTCAGTACAAAAACAACAAATAAATTTCTTAAGTTTGGAGGAGACTCACATGTACAGATACACTCACTTTGAACCGACACATGTACTGGGAAAGATAAAGGGAGGTCTGACATGTACTTATTGTTTTGCATATGCATCTCACCTCGTATGTGCAATTAGGATCATTGTCGTCTCGCAGTTCACCCAGTCTAGAGCAAGCCAGATAGCCATGACCTCCACAAGCTTCTCTACATTCTTGAATCGCCTTCGATGCCACCCACGAAGCCATAGGTTTTGAGACGCAAGAGAGAGCATGAATTTCCTTCCCGAGGACAGCTTGTCGCTCCGACTTGTCCCTGAACATCATTCCAACCTACAAAAAATCACTCATACAATAAGATTTTGTTGGTACACGAGAGTCAATCTCAGTTATTATCACACGCCAATGATAAGTTAGAATGTCGGTTTACATGTAGTAGATCGATTTAATCCTTTTGACCCTGAACTCTCACATCAAGTCTACGCGTATATCCAATCCCTGTCCCATTTCACCTATCATTCTTAGTAATGCATGCATATTTTGTCATATTTGACCTTCAAAATAAATCACATCTTCAGTATTACGAAAAAATGCAGACTGCTAGCACCTGAAATTGGCCAAACAACTTTAGTTGGTTGACAACGATACTCTTCTTGGCTATCAGGTGTTTGTTGATCAAGTCCACTGGACTACAGGATTGACGCTATCCCCACTACTTGAAGCGCTTGTTGAGCAATGTCTTCAACTGCTGCATGTCTCGCAGCTCGTCAGAATTGAATCTGCATGAATGGATGGATTTCTAATTCATTCATTTCAGCACCGTACCTACATACATTTGTGGGTCTCACAGACCGATGATAAAAATGCAGAAAGTGAGACACCACGAACTCGTCGAATACCAATGTCCCAAACCTAACCTAAAGGGTTGTCTGCATATGTACAAGAGGATCTAGTCGTTTTCGTCGACACGTTCATTTCGTCGACAACCATTTTTGAGGAAAACGTTCATATCGTCGACAGGTTCATATCGTCGACAGATTCATTTCGTCGACAATTGCAGTAGTGTACGATAATTTCAGAAATCTCTCAATTATTTTTTATATTGGACTTCTATGCGGAGCTCTATCACTCTTGATAGCTATATAGTCCATAGAAGTAGATTATAGTAGACTTTCTATGGTTTTGTTATTTTCTAAGATATAGAAATATCATTTTATGGAAGACTATGCATCTTCATTTTTCACATCTATGGTTTCTACTCAATCGCTTTGATATCATAACGTTGCATCGTAGTTCATTTGCATTATAGCTTAATCACAGTCCATTTCCATGGACAGGCGCAGTTTGATTTAGAATTCAAACTTGAATTCGCATTGCTAGTATCTATTTCGGTGGCAGTCATTGCAATAGGAACCTCGTCGCAATGAACTTCCAATTAACAAAAACAACGAAAGATAAGCCACTACTAATTTTTGAAGAATTTAGTTTTATAGTTGATAGAACAAGAAACGATAAAACGTATTGGAAATGCTCAGATGCCACTGAGAGAAAGTGTAAGGCAAGAATAACAATGAATAACGTCACATCACAGCTAATTACAGTACCAACATCAAATGTGCATCTACATGATAAACCAAATGTTGAGGGAATAAAACTGATGAATGACATCAAACAAATGACAACTGAGCAGAGGTTTGCTAAACTATGTCAAATCGTGCACAGAGTATACGGCAAAAGAAAGACCGAAGAAGTTTTACCATCAACCACAACTGCTTTGCAAACTTCACGCAGAGAGCGGCGAAAGCACAAGCTCGTCGAGCCAGACACGTTGGAAAACGTGCAACTAGATGACTTAATGACAGTTGCAGAAGAAAAGTTCTGTTTAGTTGATACTAAAGATGACGAAAGACTTATCATTCTGGGGACAGAAATGAACTTAAAGCGGTTGATGGGTTGCAAAGAATGGAGTATGGATGCAACGTATGAAATCGTTCCATATCTCTTCTATCAACTCGTGACTGTGTTGGGAAAGAGATATGGGAGATGGTTCCCCTTCATTTATGTGTTGATGTCAGGTAAATCTGAGAACGATTACAAGAAATTATGGTCGAATATTTTAGATCAAACTTGTCAATTAGGAATACCTACCACAGAAAATGTATGGTTGCATGTCGACTTTGAGCTGGCATCAGTCAATGCGTTTTTGTCCTATTTTCCTGATGGAAGAGTAAAATTCTGCTTATTCCATTTAGCTCAAACCGTTGACAGGAAAGTAAAAAAGTTCGGCCTGTACAAAAGATACAAAGATGACATTTCCTTCAAAGACAGTGTCAAAATGATGGTAGCCATTTCTTTCCTAAAAGAAAGTGACATAGTTGATGCCTTCAAAGAAATCAGCAACCTTGTAAATGAGCAAAAACTAACTGATTATTTTGACAAAACTTTTGTGCGTGGGCAGCTTATACGTTTTAGCGGCTCAAAAGAAGTCCGGAGAAATCCAAAGTTTAAGATTGACCAATGGAATGTGTTTGAGTGTCTACGAGAAGGTTTGGATCGCACGAACAATGCTATCGAAAGTCACCATCACATAATCAACATAATCGGGGGACGTAGCCATTTAGGCTTATATCAATTGGCAAACTTACTTTCTTCGAATCAAACAAAAATGGAGCATGCTATTAAAACTTTTATGAAGCAAGGAGCAATTCCGGCGAAAAAGTCAAGAAAGCGACACGAACATGAAAAAGCATTATTGAACCTCCACAAACTATATTCAGATGGAGAAATGCCCGTGATAGATTACTTGCAAGCAGTGTCAATGAATATTGTGATGGCATGAACTGCTTTTACAGTTTTTTATATTTGCTTTGATGCGTACAATTTACAATTTCGAAGTTTAAAGAATATTTCTGAAAGAACATTAACATGTTTAGTAAGAAACTGAATTTTCATGAATATTGAGAATAAAATATTCAAAGTTGTCTCACATAGTTGCATTTTTCTTTCAGACAAATGAAAACTAAATACAAACATCTAAAGATTTCGATGATATCAATATAATTCACACTAAATCATTTATTGATAAATTCATTACGAGAGTTCGAATAAGACAAGTAAAACAGTAATTTACATAATTTGAATAATTAAACTTAATCTAGCTAAAATAATAGTCATGAAGAAAACATCAAAATTATCATCAATGATTTGCAAAAAATTTCGAAGTTTGAAGAATTTTCGTGATATTTGCATGTAATATAGAAGATTAATTAAGAAATGTGCAAGTTATATCTAATTTATCCATTAATGTAATATAAAAGATTAATAAAGAAATGCGCAAGTTATATCTAATTTATCCATTAATGTAATATAGAAGATTAATAAAGAAATGCGCAAGTTATATCTAATTTATCCATTAATGTAATATAGAAGATTAATAAACAAATGCACAAGTTAAATCTAATTTATCCATTAATTATAAATTATATGAAAGCATAGAAATGTCTATGAAATGAACTTGTCGACGAAATGAACGTGTCGACGAAATGAACGTTCATAGTGTCAACGATATGAACCTGTCGACGAAAAGTACGACTCCCGTACAAGACTATAGTGCATGACTCTCAAGTGTGAATTCGACATTGGATGTCCTGGACAAAGTTTCAGAAATCATTGAATTAAGTGCTGATAAATGGCTGTTATCACTACGCAAGGGTGCAGAACGCAAAATGTTGGAATGAAAAAAAAACAAAAATTTGTTTGCTTTAGAACATCTAAAAATGCCACCTTACAACCCTGTAATGATGTCTAAAGTTTCTCTACATGCGAGTACGTGGATCATGACACATGCGTAACATGAAAACACATCTAAGTGAAAGCATGGTTTCATGCTTATGTATATGTCACAGTTTTGCTAATGGACGTTTCGGATGAGATAACACATGAACTTTGTGTTTAAATCACATTACCCTCTTTGATAATTTCATGATCACGAGCATCAATTTTAGGCTTCTGCATTCAAAATTATACCGAAGTGAGTTAAATAAGTTATTTAACTGCGATGTTATTATGCAGGTACATTTCTACGCACAATTTAGTTGATGTTAGTTGACGAATGCTATCCTTCGCAATCACTCGTCGTCATTTATATTCGATAATGCAATGTTCCAGTACTTGGAAAGACCAGATTATAGGGTTGGTATAGTTGTTTTACTTTTATAACTTCAGGAAAACAAAATAAGAAAAACGCAGCATGATTTCTAACTTGATTATCCCGACAAAATGTGAGATTATGTGAGGCTTTAGACATCTATAAATATGAAGAAGGAAAGAAATAGATCAAATATTGCAAATTTTATTGCAAAATATAAATATAATAAATATTGAAAAATCTCTTTTTACCAATATTGTACTGCCTGATGTTTTGCGAGATTACAAATAATCACTCCTAAATTTATTAATGAACTGTAGTTATAATAAGCTCATTTGATCCGTTAATCATCTGACATAAGGCTCATATTTACACAATTAAACCATCATCAATATGCAAAAAATTGGAGTATGGAGTATTGGCTACGTGTCATATGCCTGTAAGGTTGGCAAGGGTCATTAAAAACTGATGGCATAGTAAATGTAGGCCTGCTTTTTTCTGCAATTGATTTCGGCCCATATGAGTTGTCTATTTTCAAATGTGAAAGGAATTAACAGTCAGATTCAGCAAAAATTGACACATCGCTGCTTATGTATAGCAAAAAAGTTGTTGTAACAAAATAGGTTTTATAGAAACGACATACAAATGTGATAAAATAATTCAATGAATAGTCTTTTTGTAGGTGTCCATTTATAAATGCAATTGATCAGTAAAGGAAAAGTCGTCATGTAGTTTGCAGCTCGGCGCTTCGTCTGTTCTTATTGAGAGCAATACACGGAACTGATTGACATCTGCACATGCATTAGACACAGGTTCGATGGCTGTTGATAACTGTTCTACGAAGTGACAAGATTGACAATAACACGGATGAGACAACCAATAAGAAAGGAAACTGACAATTTGCTACATGTAGCCTACTGTATATAGGAAAATCATGATGTTAAGTTTACAAGTAAATGCACTAGTTAAGATAATTAAAAGAATAATTAGACATTCACCAAGTTTGCACATAAAAGATCAAGCAAAAATTCAAGTTAGCCCACTAAATAAAAATCATGATATGTATTTTTAAGTACTAATTAAAATAATTTTAAATTTAAAAAATTATCTAAAATAACTAATATAATAATTTACCTCAATATATCGATGTCTCATCTTTAATAGATATAAACTCGAAATCTGCTTCACACCGGAAATTAGAGTGTTTAATGTTATTACTCAAATATTATTTTCATTAGATTCAGGGAAAAACTTTTCTTCTTCTCGCTAAATTTCTCGAAAAACTTTTCATTTTCAGATTTTCAATGAGAAATGCAACCTTGGCTTTTACATCTCCATTTATTCAAAGCTATATATGCTTTGCTACTGTTATGCACGCAAAGAAAAACCAGTGATATCATACTTCTAGCTTTTGTTTAAGTTAGTAGAACTACTAATAGTTGATTGTTTAAAGTTTGCAGAACTGTTGTAAAACAGATACCAGCTGCTCAATGACGACTAATTTAGTGACTAATTAGACTATATTAATAAAGATCAATATAGTCTATTATCATAAATTATAAATATTTTAAAAACATACATATGTATTTTTATTTTTATAAATATAATTGTCTAATTTCATAATATTAATACAAATATTAATAACAATTAGGCTATTATTAATGACTAATAAGACACCGATCTGCACGCAGGTCAATGCTGCAAGATTCCAAAAAGAATAAAATAATGAAACCAGCAACAATTGTAGATTCTTGCCTTAGGGCGGTTTATTACAAGTTATTTTATCCAAGTGATTCTATATCTAAAAGTAAATTAGAAAAATCGTAATTTTTTTAAAGCACATTAACAAGGCACCGGTACCTATCCATTGTCAATCACTGCAAGCCGCCATTCTTTAAGTGCTGATGTCATGACTTTGCCTATCCGCGGCGTAGTATCGTTCAACATGCGTGTTAATTCCTTTAATATTATAGAATGTTGAATTTCTCTAAATCTAACTTTCATGTAAATAAACAGTTACATGCCGGAAGAATTCTTATCGGAAAAGATAACGCTAATTGTAAAATTAAGCATCTAAAATGAACTCAATGCATCAAAGTTTGTTGCGCGGGCATATATTGAATGTTGTGTAACATCTACATGCAGGCTATAAGTTGAAAACCACAACTTCAAACAAGTCTATGCAGTCACTGTCGTTTAAGCCAGGGATGCGGAGTCCTATCATTTTGATAGGACTCCGACTCCGGGTGACAAGTATATAAAACCTAGTTTTTTAAAAAATAAACTGGCAACCTACATCATAGATCACTATAGGCTTATCTGAACCTATATTTAGTAATCATTGTTGCATCAATTATCAATCATTTTCGATGAAAGTTTATCAAACGTCGCTTTAAGTTGGATGCATGCGACTCGGCTCCTCTCATCTTGTTGATGTGTGCTTCACACGGTTTTTCTTCAGTCTCTAACAGGCAGGAAAATCCCACATCTTTCTCCAAAAAATATGAGTACACTTTCGATTTTAATATGCACTTCAGAGGAGCCATTACACACGATTAACGTGAGGGTAAGAAGTAATGTTCTTAAACAAACTAGTATTTCATCTTTGTCTCTGATGTGACCGTTGGTGCGTAGGTGTGATCGAGGCTAGGAGGGCTTGTCTTCTCTATTAAATCACCGAGTGAAAAGACAATCATTTTTTCACTATCACGGTTCATTCCCTCAAATATTACAAGCTTTGCATGCACTGCTGTCTCTGTACTTTTGTCCTATCATTTGATAGGACTCCGACTCCAGCAAAAATGATAGGACTCCGACTCCGTATCCCTGGCTCAGTGTTCATTATTTTTCGCATCTTTTGTTTATATACGAATATGAGCATCATGGTATTAGCGATTAGCCTCCTATCTGTTTATACTGAAATTTATTTTTTTGTGGTCAATAATATTTATGGTCTGTGAATGAGATGAAATCTATCGTAGTAACCAAAGATTCGCAGAGATTTAGAGTCATAGTTCGCTCAACGATGCGACATCACTGACCATCAATATTGCTCGTCCGTCTCAGATTTTGGTCTCTCAGAACAAGATTAATTTGCAGCTTTGTTAGTTCTTTACACTACTAAATATTCATTCACTGCTAGAACCAAGAACATTTGTAGGCGATTCTTAATAAAAGTAGTAACTCGACTTCCATCGAATAAAAGTAGAAATGCATTCTGAGTAGCTCTTCTACATTTTTGTACTTGAGAGCTGAACTTTGACATTAGTTTTTCACATAAAAAAACACTCATTTGATGATGACTTCGAAATATCTATTGACTTCCACCACCTGGCAAATAAATGATACTGAAGTCACATCATGTCCAAATGTCCAACAAAAATTTGGATCTCATCACACTCAGACTCCAATTTTTAGTCGATCATTACATGATGAATTTTACATAATTCTGGTATTGTCCGATTTTACCAGGTTTCATAAATTATTGGCGAAACCCAGTTTTAGCCATTCAAAAATCAACCCTGGTTTTCTATCTAAATCTCTTCAATGGTTTATAATGGGAACTCGCTAAAGCCATCAATTTGCATGTTCAAACTACCTTATTTGTAAGAGAGTGAGCTGTTCACATGCGCATGTGAAATATCTCAAGTTCTAATAATTGAAAAGTTCAACTTAAAACGATTGAAACCCGATAAGCGCATGATCTCCTTCTACTTGAAACACGTGTGAGTTAACATTGACGCAGTACATCATCGCAATAAGCAATTATGAAATTTTGCACTTACGAGTAGATGCCTCGACTACTGACGCTGCATGATGTGCACTTTAGCACAAATTGCTTTAATCCTAAAGTGTACATAAATGGAGGTTCAAATAGATCAATTAATCGAAAGATCGACAGGCACATAGCAGGTCATACTATTGAAGAATTCCTCGCATTCATATGTTATTGTGTGAAATTCACACATTTATTGTTTTATATCATGCTCGTGAATGTACGTTCTGTAAGAAGCCTGCGACTGCGAACTTGTTGCTTCTGCACGTGATCGCGAGTGACTGATTGGCCTATATCACTATATGGACAACTTGTCATAAATCAATGTTCAAAGTGAAAATTATCGCTACATTCTTGATTCTACTCCAAAGATGGACTGTTAACCGTTTTTCTAGCAGTTAGTGATGAATTTGAGATCTCCTGAGCTGTTTGAGAGTAGATGATTGTAACAGTTATGTCCTAGTTATAAGTTATGGGTCTCCCTTCAATGAAGGTTGATCAATTTAAAGTATTTAACATCTTTAATGATTTTGTACCACGCAATCAATCAATTTTAGTAACAATTAAGTATCAGAGACTTTTACTTAATTAAGCAGCCAACACCGTGATACTGCTTCTTAATTCAATCATTCATGTGCTCAAAGCCCTTGACTTTTGCACTTAAACATTTAGGCATATCGTTTTGAAAATGATCACCGTGCTTCAGTCAAGAGGAAATTCGATGAATGAAGTAGAAGAAAAATCAAGTGCCCTTAACGCTATTTTCGTTATTTCTAAATCACTGAGCTGGAAAAACGCGTTGAAACAGTATTCAAACCCCGTTCGGTTTGCAGTTTGCAAAGGCACATTTCGTGAAATTGGCACCTATCTGATTTCATGTCTGCAGGAAGTAAGTCACAGTCATTGCAACACAGAAATCGTCGGCATTCAGATAAAAAGTAAAATACTCGTATAATTGAAAGAAACATCCTCGTAAATGATAATAAATAGAAAATCCACTATTCCAATAAATTATCGGTAACTATCATGCATAGAGCTCACAAAGAAATGCTTGAATGGTCGAACTCAATGATCTTGATAATTTACACAAAGAATACAAGTCACTAATCATTTGAAAGAGCAGTAACAGATTGCACGTTACTTTGGAAAATGTTGTTAAAGTTGACGTTGTGTCCATAGTAGGCATGACTTTCAACTAAAGAGCTTATTGGTGATCACATGTGGATAACTTCATTCGCAATTCTTCGCGTCGGTTGTGCATTCTTCGTATCTTACGAGTCTCTGAACTTTACGAACATGAAACTTGTGTACAATTCATTTGTCCGCTCAAAAATGGAGTATTGCGCTACTCTTTTCATTGGAATGATCATAAGAGACGCTCTGCGGATGGAGCGCCTTCAAAATAGGTTTCATAGAATTTTGTGGTAAAGACTGCAAATCCCGATGTCTTGAACATTTTGAGGAACGAAGGAGTACTCTTTCCTTGAAACTTTTGAATGAAGTAATGGACTCAAATCATGTGCTACACAGCTCAGTACTTGTTCAATCAACATCTAGTCGATTTCCTTTATAGTAGAGACGGACAGCAAGGCGTAGTGACTCTTTTGTTCTAAACGCAGCATCACTATCAAACTCTTTATGACGATGAATTATGTACTTCATTTACTTATTTACCCTTACAATAACTGACTACATCATTACAGCACACTAGTAACTTTCGATTACCATTCACAAATATACAATATTATCATTATTATTATGAAAATGCATAGTGACAGATAACAGCAGCAAATGAACGAATGAATTGACAATATTTAATTTTGCAATCGGATTAGCTCTACTACTTGATTACTAACTTTTTGAAGAATGAACTATTCAGGGAATCAGTTTAAGTACGTAATAAAAGACATGAACTTTTCAGTACCGTTTCGAAACAATTTTCTAACTGATAAGTGTTAAGTATTTTCTGTCAGGCAGTATAGCTCGGTTTTAAATGGGTCAGCTCAAGTTAACATTGTTCGGAGGAGCACTGCTATCTTTTCTGCATGCTAACAGCTTCGAAATAACTCATCACATCAAATACTCGGCAGTAGGAACTATTCTAAGGTTTGGGAAAATGGCGGGTTTTGTCGAATATTTCAGCCTTAAGTGGTGCTCTAGTGTATACTCACTGATCTCAGCACGATTTTCCTGGCTTACATTGCTCAATTCTTTGAATGACTGGTCTAACGTCACTACTACCCCATACTGGGAGATTGGACGGTACTGACACAGTCAGACTTTAATCTAGAGCGTTGTGATCTTCTAGTCCGGATGCCGTTCCTGCTGACTTCCAATGACACTTTCGGGTCTCGACCTCTGAGCCAGAAGATCATTAGGCCACTTGAAACTTCAGCCAAGAGGCACAATAAGATCTCAACTTCTCCATAAAGACTTGTATTATAATGCGGCTCGTGAAATTCCCTTGATAATCACCTTAATTTTCGCTTAATTAAGATACCTCTCAGTAAATGTTCATTCCTCTTGATCTCTAATAAGTTTCATACTACTTAGCTGTGGGTCCACGTCGATAGTATATAAACACAGAAATCATTTGCAAAAATTTAGCTTTTTAAAAATTGATCAAATAATTTTTTGAACTACAGGAACGTGATCTCCGCAAAAAACTGAAATGTTTGATACAAAAATTTGCACTAGGCCTATATGCTGACATTTTTTGAACAGACGCTTTACCTTATATACTTACTCTATGGCACAAATGACAATCAGCAGAGAGAGGGATAACAAATGGGCTGCGACCAGGCTTGTGTTTACATACATTCGAAATCTTGAAAGATCCGATGATAATATGATACATATATTTACCATTATGTGCACCTACCGCAATAGCTAACTTGTAAATGATTCTATAATAAAGACTCATCGGCATTAAATGAAGTATTTTTCGAAGTAATAGTTAAAAAAAAGTAGAATATGAGAGAATATGGATTAATTTTTAACTTCTTGACAAGAAAATAGTTAAAAAAGACTGCCACCTTTAATAGACCGCCTAGTAAACAGAGGGGATGAAGATGATCGGCATGGCGGTGTACGAGTATTAGAGGCTTCGCGGTAATATTCAATCTTGCATTGTCGGAAAATCTTCATTGATCGACATGTAACTGAGACCCCAAGTTACGTATCTCCGTAAGAAAACACTTTTCCTAAGCTGCATATTTATTTTCAGTTAACTTCTATATTTGGAAAACAGTTGGAATTCAATAAGGAGTGGGTCGTAAGAACTATTGCGATATATTAAACATCGATTTTGAGTCGCTACCATTTAGGTCATTAAAAACTGTATAGCTGTAATAGTCGTCAATAGTAAGACAATGAAATTGAATAATTACGTGAAACTCGGAGTAGTTGTCGTGGAAACTTTTGGAAAAACGATGGAGAACATACGCAGCACTCAACAGGGGCATTAGTCGCCATAGTTGAAGTTGATAGTCGAGTACTGGAATTTCCGGTTTGTCTCCGACTTCATCTTCATTAAACTGACGTCTGACAGCCGAGTATCGAATAGCAATTGTCAGCGCCATCTTCAGATTAGCCACTGCCATTCCCGTAATTCCAACTCGTCCTGCAGACAAGGCTCCCAACGACGCACCGAGCCGCTTAGCGGGATCAGAGATTGGACTGCAGAAAACGAGATCTGATAATTTTCAAATCAGAATTATTTATAATCCTAGCAATAATAATTTGTTGCTGTACATATAACTGTATACTTTCACAATACAACAATAACTCATGAAAGAGATAATAGAAATACATTCATCAAAAGAATAAATTACTTAGTTGATGTCTAAGGATGAAATTTGAATTCAAAAAAGCATAATAGCATTGCAACACAATATGATAATTTACCTGACATATTTTCCGTCTTCTGTTACATCTCCATTTCTATTCAACAAAGCATCTCGAGGAATGCGGTAATTATCGAAAAGAACAAATCCATTGTCAAGGCCATTCAAACCTAGTTTTCGACCCATGTCTCCAACAACAACTCCCACACATGGCTTTAATGTCGTTGTGTCCCTCAGCTGAACGACGAAAGAGTGGAGGCCGTGGCAAACTTTGTCAGGTGTGCATAGTTGAGCGTAGACTATGGCATGAGTGGCGATGCGCCCCATATTCCCCGACCAGCATTTGGCTGCTTCAAAGTTCGGTGTATGAATGATGAACTCCTGGGAAGCAGGATCATAAGTGGCCGTCGTCTGCATGGCTTTTGTGTTGGATCCGTGAGATATTTCGGTTAGCGCAAAACATCCGAATACTTCCATAGATCCTGTCATTTGCCCCCACTTGTCATGATGTATGCTTCCTGCATTGCCAGGAGTCATGCCAAACATTTGTAAATTAAGAATTGATTTCGCTGATATACTCCAGTCGTACATTCCTAATGCATCTATCATCGTTTTAAATAAAGGAGGACGATTGAACAAACGTGTGAAATCCACAATGCCATACTCAAACAATCTTCTTGTGCGAAGAAAACTTAGTCGTCGCATCTCGTCTATTACTTGATCTCCTTGAACAGGTGACCTTTCAAATAAAGGATCGGCCTCCAGCGTCCGCCATATCTGCACGAGATGCAAAAAAGAGCAGCAAGTGGTGATGAAAAAAAGAGGCACAAGTATGTTCATTACCACACACTGCGTGAAATCAAGAAATTACAGTCTCGCTATGAAGACTACAGTAACAGTTTAATCAATGTTAATTGGCAAATTTGAATTCACTCACCATCAAGCTAAACTGAAGAGGATCTGAACCTTCCAGTATCAGAGCCATTTGTTTCCAATTAAATGAAGCAGACTTTCGACTTCCATCCAATGCTCCACGTGGCAAATTGGGTAGAAATGAATCAATGTTTTCACGTGTAAGACTCAAAAATGAGTCTGCAGGATCCGCTGATGAGTCATGGTCAGACATGTTTTCTGCAAGCAGACATATGCATATATTATCCCCAGAAAAGCATATGTCAGAACACAATAAAGAACTCAAAGATAATAACTAACTACAAGCACGCCACTGATATATTTTTATTCATAGCTTGGTAGGTTGCAAGATATTATGTGTCTCACATAATAATAAAACATAAAAATATTCAAAATAAGCATTTTCACACGGCCTTCATTGATTCACTTTTGTACGCTCTTGTATATAATCTATGTCCGGAAGAACTGGTGCTCTGAAATCTCATAATTTGGTTGTGACAATAAGTGTTTGTGAAGTATTTATGTTATAAGTGTTTATGAGTGTGTCTTGATCACCCGCCCCTAAATGTTTGGGTTCTTCACTGTTATCAAGCACGAAATGCATATCGTCTAGATTGATTCTCCGCGTGATCACCTGACATTCAGTCGGATCTTCAAAACCTTGGTGATCTCTACAATACACCATTTGTACTATATCATTACACATACCATTTAACGTCGATGATATCTTATTTTAGATCTATCTATTGACATTTTCGAATGGCATCTGTCGAAATTCGGTTTGAAATATCATGTTCACACACCACATGGAAAAAATTAAGGGTATTACCTGACGCGTGTGATTTGCACTTTCATTTAACAAAAGGCAATGACTCTAAATCTCTGCGAATCTTTGGTTACTACGATAGATTTCATCTCATTCACTTAGACCATAGATATTATTGACCACAAAAAGTAAATTTCAGTATAAACAGATAGACTAATTGCTAATACCATGATGCTCATATTCGTATATAAACAAAAGGTATGAAAAAGAATGAACACTGAGCAAAACTAATGGCCAATACGCATGTTCTTGCGATTCGAAATATAAAATCGTATATTTATCAATAAATGATTACGTGCATGTATTACGAAAACTTTTCTCTACCCCTGAGGAATAAATTACTGACATAAAAAGTGTAGCATATGTAGCGATAGTGCAGCATGCATAGTACAAACTTGCAGAATAAGTCCCTATGAGGTTGACTTGACATGATATATTCATACATACATACATATATATTTTTTTGTAGCATATTGCATCCAGATTCTTCATTGCGAGTGAAAACAATAATTCTGCCAGACTAGTTTCATTGCTTTCATTCAAGGCAACATCTTCAGTGGAGAGAAACAATACGGTTACATCGCAATCTCTATATACGTAAAAAGAGCCAATGGGCAAAAGTAAATAGATTTCACAAATGTCAATCAAACACGTGTCTCTGGCCACAAGTTCAGAAGTAACTCGTCAGAACCATTCCGTTCATTTGAAAGTCCATAGCTATCTGCTTTTAATAAAATAGTTTCCAGAATGAAGGGACATTTGTACTGACCGATGATATTGAAATTTTCAGACTTAGGAAAATGGTCATGCATAGATATCTCAGCTTGAACTGGATAACCTTTTAGATGCTCATTTACGCGTGTTTAGGCGACGTTTAGTAGCAGCAATGTACCGCATTTGACAGCGGACACAACTGCATTCATAAATGGCATTGGATTTCAAACCACTCGCAATGGCATCTTTGTTTTGAAAATTACTACCAAGGTTGGAGGTTTTGAAAATCGGCTTGATTTCCGCGCCTTTCAAACTTGTTAAGATACCGAATCCTCTTACGTAAATCAGAGGAACTGTCTTCAATGAACGGAATGGTCCAATGAATTATTTGAGTTTTCGATTTTCTTTCTCAACCTGGCCAGCAGCTATGCGCTCTTCAACCGTCTTTTTTTATCTCTTCAATAAGTTTCACAGGAAACCCATTGTCTATGAAAATGGCTTTTATCTTTGCAGCTGTGCAATCGTAGTAGCTTTCAGTAGAGCAAATTCTATTTGCTCTATGAAAAAGAGAGCGCATGGCTGCTGACTGGCATGCTCTGGGAGCATAAGAACTATGTGGCATATAGATGTCGGTATTCGTTTTCTGAAAATGAAGGTTTGTTGCAAGCGTTACTTCAACGTTTAAAATGATAATTGAGTTGTCCTCACCCCTCTCGTAAGTGAACAGAATCTCATCTTCGATAGAATAAACAAAGCGGATGAAAGACTCCGCATGCGAATCACTTTCAAAAATTACAGAACAATCGTCGACATAACGGGAGTAGTAGAGTGGGGGAACTCCATCAAAGTCTTTGAACTTCTGTTTCACTAAGTTCATGGCAAAAGCTGCCATTGTCGGACCTAAATTCGAGGCCATTGACATCCCGTCAACTTGATAATATAATTGACCATAAAAAGAAAAAATATTTTTACATGCCATATCCAGAAGCTCCTCCAATGCTTTCTCACTGACAGGGAAGCATTTATAGCAACATGTATTTGCAAAGATAGCTACATATTAGGTAAATGAATGACAATGGTGATGAGTGATGCAAGGCTAGTTCACTAAATTAGAGAGAAGTGACAGAAGTAGATGCACTTCATTTGGAAAGTGAATTTGTAGCTTTTACCTAGCAAAATATAATAGCAGATAAATACATGTACAACATGTATTGATAGAAGACCACCACCAGTTGCGTACATCTGAGGATTTGCAAACCGGCTTGTATTGTCAAACATCGGCACTGCAATGCAAGCTCAGATATATAAACCTGATGCCGTGATATTTCTAGACGCTGCTAATATATTTTACTTATTTTAGCTTATGAAGAGAGAAATAATGATGTCACGGTGAGGCGGGGTTAGCCATTGAAACTTAATAGAAATATTTCTAAGTGAAGATTTAGATATCAAGCACATTAGCATCTAGGAAATAAACAAGTCACTAAGCATGATGCAAAAATTTTAAACATATTGTACATATCCGGACATGAAGCATTAAAGCAGAATCACACTCAATTAATACAGAAAAAAGGAGTTTGAGTGTATGATCAACTATTGACCTTACCGTGATCATAAATGGTACTTCCGAAACATCTATCTGACAAAATAAAGAGCTTTATTGGTTTACAATTGCAACTTTATTGCTGACACTTTCCAAGCCATGATGAGTCGGAAAAGAGTGCACAAAAAATGGAAGCAAAGGCATGCCTTCAATAGACAGGAGTATAGACAATAGTGACTGGTGGTAAAGAAAGATGCATGGAACTCATCAGCCATTTATCCACTTGTGTGTCAGCAAAAAACCAGCTAAGGTTCTGCAACAAGGCGGAACTTTAGCTGACACCTTTTACTGACACATAGAAGATAATAAGCTGATGAGATCAATGCACTTCTCTTTGTCAACACTTACTAAATTACTATATTCTATTGACGCACAAAGCACGATTATCTAAGACATGCCTTTGCTTCTATTGTTTTGTCCATTGTTTTCTGACTCATCATTGATCGAAAAATGTCAGCAATCAAGTTGCTTTTGGAAGCGCAGCCTAATGACTTGTTCTGTACTATTTTTGTGTTCTGCACTGGTATTTAAGTCCATTAGCAGAATCATTTCTATGGAGAAGATTATCCGTGTTTGTCTTGGAAACTCACATCTAAATCATCAACATCTGTTATGCTAACCCAATGAAGATGAAAATCATGTCGTTTCAACATCAGTCAGCGGACACTAATGCCGCATTTGGCATTGATGTCCGCTGAATTACATTGAAATTGTATTAAGTCAAAAGCTGCATTATTGTTTTGAAGAAGCACTAAGTCAAATCTCCATAGAAATTATGCAATGGTCAGAATTTTTGTGTAAAACTGTTCAGATGTCCATATTAAGAGAATGGATTGTCATTTCAGAATCATTGTTTGTAGACATTGAGACAGATTTCATCTTCATTGTCTTAAAATACCAATAATGTCCTCTTCTAATGCGCTAATGCGCTCTCGGAATCTATGCATTTATGTCCTCTAAAAGTGGATACTACTAGTGCAATAAAAAAGACCAATTTAAAAGACACATCAAGCTCTTGGAAAGCCTCCAAATTCTTTGAAATCTTGAGCCATGTAATGAGCTCACCTCTGGCTGGATGAGACATGCAATCATTCCATCCTTTCTTCTCAACTGACAAGCGGTTATTGTAGCGGTGATTGAGTGTTCACTAGTACAACTGGGGTACCTGAGTTTGAATCCCAGAGAGGAATATGAGCCTATATCTAAATATTCGCAAAGAGCGGATGGAAAATCATTTACCATGCGGAATCCTATGGCAGATAAGTCACTTCAAAAACCTGTGACATACTAATAAGAGAGTACAACATGTAATGGGAGAGTCAGCTGCCAGCACTAGATAGAAAATGGTTGATAATTCTTTCGCTTTTCTATCATTTCAATGATGCTGATCATCAATCTGACTCTGATTGGAATTCGATAGTTAAATTTTCACATCAAAGAGAAACTTTTACTGCATGCTTCTCTTACCAATATTCTCTTGCGAATAATACTTTACGTAGCCTATTGAAGTAACTGATCAAAATTCAAAACATCAACAGCGAGTCACTAGATTATAAGTTGACTTCATAGTAAAAAATCTCATTTTTAACTAAATAGGTACTTTCGGGATATCAAGGAATCGATTTCGTATATGAATTTAAACAAAGCACAGCATTGATCTGCTACCGTCTACCGATTACGTTATCGGTGGATTAGCAAAATCAGCAAAGGCTACAACCTCATTTTGCACATTGAGTCCAAATGAACACAAATAATTGATAAAGAAATTGAGAACAAAGTTTTCAAAGCTTGCTCGACGGTACCAATCATCAAAGATGCATGAAAGTGAATAAATGGACTTTCACGTCATTCTTCCGCGCATGAATCTGTAGAATGATGTAGAATTTGAAATGAAAAATCTTGCAATCCTGTCTAAAAGCATGTGATTATAGCAACTAAAGACAATGAGAGAAAGACAAACGAATCGTTGAAAGAACTAATAGAAAGACGAAGTTTTATGTGGACAATGTAGATTCCAGTCAGCTGTCAAAAGAGGTACTTAAAAACTTAGGAAGCTAATGTAATATTTATTTCAGTGCAAATAAATGACACACTTTTTTCGCAGATTTTTGGTTTTTAGAGTATTCTACCCCTATGGGACTTGACCAGAAATCTCAAGCCTTTAGACTGATCATGGGATGACCAGACTGACACTCATGTTCTCATTGATGGGAAAATATTTATAACATGGGGAAAATGTATCATTGTCTCCATAGACATCGGATAACATTATTAGGATGTCTATGATTGTCTCCATCAGATAAATGCATCATTTTTTACATAAAATAAATTAACAAAGAACAAGCATGTAATTTTGAGAAGATCGGCTGATAATCAAAATCCACATATAAAGTCATCCTCATTTTGAATAGCAAGCTACATAAAGAAGGTTGTGAATGCCTGCATAAATAAGCACACTGATCATTCAGAGATTGCTGAATCAAGCGAAGTTTAGAAACAAGAGTGTGGTGGAATGATTCAACTGATCAGTTGCAGAGAAGCCAATAACCCCCGTTGATTGTACATACAGAGGTGAACCTAACAGCACTTCAGTATTTGTTTTATAAATATGGCATATATTTTCATCCTTATACTGCATCTATTTTGAAACATTTATCTAACAGCTGATAAGGTTTTGCACATGATTTTCAGACTTTTAACCCATGTATTTAGCTACTTTTGCCACTAAGCAACAGTGGATTCTTTCCATAAAATAAAAACTCTCTTTCTTTCTAATGTATCATGGTGTATCCATGATCATGATATGTCCTGTTGTGCGTAAGAAGCAACAAGTCAAGCACACTCCATGCCGCTGTCGATTTGTAGTGTCTTCTATGCATTAGCATTGATAGACTGAGATAACCTGAAGAGCTCTACTGACAAGTAGCTCTCTCGATCAACAACTCATTTCAATGACTGTAGCTTGACAATGAAAATGAGTGTTTCATAACAGGAGAACTGTGCCTTCCATGTCTAAGAAAGAAAACTTGTTCAATTGAAATATCACTTTTGAACGTCAGACAAGACTGATAATTGTAGATGAAATCGTGAAATTGTATTCAAAATCTTTTAGCGACATTCTGGAATGTCATACCGCTTATGATCGTTGACAATGGGTTTTAAGAAGATCAAACACGGAGAAAATTGGAGCGATATTTAATTTATAGATTTGTGGTCACAAGATCAACTTCTATGATTTTTTTCATTCGTTCATTCGTTCTGCAGTCTTCGCTTAAGTTAAAGTTCATCCACATTCAGGAAAGTGATATCTCTCATGTGGATCTTAATCTACGTGAAAACTTTCAGATTTATATCAGAAATTATCCCAAGATAAAGAAAGCAAAGCTCTACAAAAGAATGTTGTCCTGAAGTTTGTCCTTTTGGCGTCTCGGTTTTGTATAGATGAAGAAATCTTTAAACTACACACGTCAGAGTCCATACTGTTGTTATCATAGTCATCTGGTGTCCTCTTTAGTGTTCGACAGTCTTGATATCCGACTTCTATGAACCGATCCATGAATCCAACATGATGTACTCTACGTCAATGTACACAGTCAGTCAATGATTAACCATGGTTTTGTCCGTGAATATGCGAGTAAGCTCGTAGATATAATTGATGTGACATACATTATGTCAGATGCACCTCAGGGCACTTATTTAAGAGAATCGAGGAGCACAAACGCACATAGTCAATCGCCATCAGCGAGGTCGTGGCGATAGCAGCACCAAACTTGCAAAGTTCCGACTGTCAAGATAGAAGGCTTTGTGCTTTGGTGACGAAAGCTGCAAGTGCAGTTTTCACATGTTTGAAAATATGCCATTTGCCAATGATGGAAATCACTCTCGAGATACCCTGCCTGTGTTATCAAATGTTTGTCATGTAAATCACAAAAGTAATTCCTTAATCTTTAATCGTAAAAGTGTGACATCTAGTTAGCATAATTCTTTATCATATTACAAAATGAATGTTCCAATTAGTGACAATGAAGGCATGTTAAAGCTAACTCAAAAAGCTATGAGCACTTTTAAAGTGACAGATCAGCTTCATAAAGGTAGACATAGGGAACAAGCGAAACGCTGAGTTGTACATTTTCATTCTATTCAATGTAAATTCTGAAAGGCTATTCATAAAACATGTAATCTTTTGAAATGAATCCGATCAAGAAGTGCGTGCAAACACTTGGCGAAGGCAGAAACGGCAAATCAATTTACCATTTTAATAATAAGTTGATTGGTTTATTCAGTTGTTATTCTTTATTTTGCTGAATGCCTCGAAATTATATGCTCCTTGCAATAAATGCATGAAGTGAGTTCACATTTATAAAATCTACAGCTTTTTCGTCATACCCAATGAGGAGATCTTGTCACGACGTCTGATGATGACATCTCCATGACGTCATTTCTGGAATATATAAATGAATTGCCTATATTACAGTTCATCGATGTGAATCTCGTCATCTGGTGCATGTTTCCGAAATCTAAGGAAGTTCTTATCGGTGTTGTCAAGCATGGTATATCAGTCGAAAGCAGGAATGCCACATGCAGTCATGGTGTTCGATTCCCTATAAAGTAGCCTATTGCTTCATATATCTTCAATGTCTGACATACGTCTGTGCAAGAATTCTTTGACTTTCATCTCTTCTACAATTCAGTACTCTAGTATTAATTCTGCTGTTATTTTCTTTCTCAAGTGACAAGTCAATAGCCGATGAAGCCAACAAGGAAGTTCTTAACGTTGTGTGGCCACTAAAACATGAAGCTGGCTAATTTAACCCAACTGTACTGTTTGGAATCGCGTGATCTTCGTTTCGAATGTTCACTTGTACAGGGCTGCCGCTCTTCCGGTTTTAACCGGATTTCCGGGGTTTTTTTAGAATAAACTAAGTAGTGAGAAAATGTTTTGCCAGGGAACAAATAATTTGCATTTTGAACAAATTAAATTTTGAAAGTGGCCCTTCAAGATTGTGAAATGGCCCTTTTGAGACTGCGAAAGGGTTCCTTTAAGGTCGTGAAGGGGGCCCTTTTTTAGGATTGTGAAGGGGCCCCTTTAAGATCATGAGGGGGCCTTTTTGAGATTGTGAAGGGTCCCTTTTGAGACTGCGAAGGGGCCCCTCTAAGATCGTGAGGAAGCTATTTTGAGATTTTGAACAGGACCGTTAAAGACCGTGAGGGGCCTTCTGAGATGGTAAGGGGCTTATACTATTGAGACCGGTACCGCTAAGGATAAGAGCATATGCGGCCTTTTTAGATTATGTAGGGCTCTTAAAAATTGTGAGCTGGGCTCTGCAGATTGTCAGGGGACCTTAAAGACGCTGCAATTTTTAAGAGTGATCAAATTCAAAGCTGATATTTTCTAAAAATCCGCTTGACTCATGAGCAGAAGATTCTTCTATAAGGAAGTCAGTGATCTTTCGTCAATCCTGAAGAAACAGGACGAAACGCAAGTAATTAAGGTTTTGCAATAAGACGTGAATTTTGGTGGGAATGCTTGACGAGAACGTTGTAATGCGTAATTATGGAGTCTATTATGAATTGAGTTCTGATTGCTTTGATGCTCTACAAGACTTGTATTTCAAGAAGCGTCTGCCAGAAAAATATGAAAGAAAAATCTACTAAAAAGTTTCGGGAACACAAGAGAGTGACGAAAGAATATTTTGTACGATCCCTTGTTGCAAAGGCGACTAAATTTAGACACCAGCAAAAATTGAAATCTCGCAAATAACTGCAGAAGTGATAAGGATTTCTTTTCGTGTCGATTTTGCGCTTCGTGTAGTTTTCGTGTAGAAATTCTGCATATCGGTACATTCAAAAATTCTCTCTAATTCAGAAACTACCCCTCCAATTCAAATGAAATGGATTGTAAGGAGAAAGTACACAGATTCACTTGTAGGCTCCATGTACAATTTCATGGTGATTGGCCAAGTCGATTCTATGGCAAAACAATTCCATTTGTTCTACTGAGTATAATACAGTGTGAAACTCATTATAAACGCCAAGAAATTTTGATTCACAAAGACCTCATCATGACATTTTGAAATAACATGGAACTGAGAAAAGTTGTAGGCCTAATTCCTGTTTGATAAAGTAATGCCGAGAAAGTGCTTTATACATTCCAGGAGGTTTCGCCTGAAGACTATTAAATACACCAAAATTCTACTAGTTATACTCTCAAAAGGCTGGAGGTTTCGCCTGCAGGGCTTTGAAAATATCAAAATTCTACTAGGGTAGATGCGGGTAATATGGGACACTTAACAGGCTGTCTAGTGCGTCATGTTTTCATTTTCTTCATTTTTTGGCAACATATCATTTTATTTCATTTTTTGCTGCTGCTGTCATTTTTTTCATTTTTTCTTCGAAATCATGCATTCTCAAATAGATTTTCGCAAATTGGTGACTACTATCCTAGTTCAAAATTTATCCTTAGAGATATCAGCTCTCCACCTTTTGGATTTTGTGATTTTGTTGACTAATGCACTGAACTCCAGATGTCGTATAACTTGATGAAGAATCATTAAACTCGGAACTTTGAATTCGGAAGTGTCTAACCGTTCATGAACAAGATGTAATTCTAATAATGAAATTCTTGCTGGATGTGACTGATATTTTTGAAAAGTATCTTATCATTTTCCAAGATAGTGGCCCCTTGTACACAGACTGTTTCCGGAAATGAAACACTTCTTGAAAACTTTAATGCGTCGAATTAATGGTGGAAATGAAGACTGTAGCCGACCTTCTTCGCATCAATACCGCCAATACAGCCCATCATCTGCAAGAAGTTGAATTTGGTCAAGCAGCCAATGTCATGAGCGCTATGCAGTCAGAAAGGCAAAAGAAGGAAAGCCGTGAATCAATGAGAACCTCCTATATAGCTATGATTGAACATCTGCAAACAAAGCTACCTATAGATTCGGAGTTGTTGAAGGATTTGACCTATCTATCCCCCAGTTCGAAGCAAGAGAGTCAAACAGATTCATTGAACGCCATTAGCCGACTGGCTTCAAATATGCCGCATATCATCAAAGAGTCTCAAATGTCAGCTTTGCGTGATCAGTGAAAGCTTTATCAATCAGAAAGTATTCCTGATGAACTTTTCCGAGATATAACAGGGAAATTGCTTTCTATCGATCAATATTGGAGTGAAGTCATGAATATCAAGTTCGAGAATAGTAATCAGAAGAAATATGAACTTCTTGGTAAATTGATCAAGAGTTGTCTGTCCATCAGCAATGGTAATGCTGATGTCGAGCGTAGCCTATCGGACAATAAGAACACGCTAACGGCTGAGCGAACAAATCTTAGTGATGAAGCACTGGTGGCCTTGAGAAGGTGCAAGGAGCATGCACGTCAATATGGTGGCTCTGAGAAAGTGTGTACGCTCTCCAAAGAGATAGCGACCTCCGCACAACAGTCGTATCGGAAATTCCAGAGAGGAAGAAACGCGAACGCGAAGAGTTGAAGATCGCAAAGAGAAAAGAAGAACAAGCTGTTGAGGAGGAAAGATTACGTCAGGCATTGATTGATAAATCTGTTAGGAAACACGAGAAATTAGATGCGAAAGAGGGAAAATTAAAGAAGATGGAAGAGGAAGTAATGGAAGAATACGAGATCTCCCTGCGGACGTTAAAAGAAGCAAAGTTGCAACTGGACAACTCCATCGCTGCAAATGATATGGTGGGTATTAGAGTTGCCCAAGAATTGTACTCCTCAGTGAGTGAGAAAGTTTCAAGGCTGAGAGAATTAAATACAAAACAATCCATAAAAAGAGCAGAGATTGGATCGAAGCGAAAGTGTGCATTCGAGAAACTTATGAACAATGTTAAAAATCAAAATAAGATGTGAAGCCATGAACTATATTTGCAATTATTCATGAATTGATTGATTTTGTTATCCTATCACCAATGTTTTTATTTTGACTGGATGTTGAGCATGTACAACTTACGTAGGTAATGTTAAGTGAGACATCGATATCTAAAGACGGTATACAGTGATGGATAATTAATGATGCATTCATTGTAGTTATTAAATCTTTACATACGGGTACACGATTTTGATATGTACGATTTTTTAACCTTAAGATTTGCAGCGTATAATCTTTTGAATGATGACTGTCGTGCATGTTGTTTGGATGGAAATGCTACAGGAGTCCATTAAAAATTTCATTATACTATTGCAATGATGAAAGTGATTCGCTATTTTGTTCGATTCTTAGTGGACACTTTATCATTTCTTTCATTTTTCCGCCCCCAAAAATCTTTTTTTTTCATTTTTTTCTTGAACAATTTGTCATTTTTTCTCATTTTTTGATTTTCTATTCGGTAGACAGCCTGCACTTAACGAATTTCTTCGAAAAAAGATACTTCCTGTAAACATTTTGGAATGATGAAGGTGGTTATATATT
This sequence comes from Prostheceraeus crozeri, assembly GCA_907163375.1. NCBI lineage: Eukaryota > Metazoa > Platyhelminthes > Polycladida > Euryleptidae > Prostheceraeus > Prostheceraeus crozeri. Next base: position 227,707 of record CAJQUW010000639.1, on the reverse strand, counting down.
GATGTGATCATTAGCTGCGAACACAAAATTTAAGCGAAATCGGCTGCATACTTACGCTTGTGTGATTAAGACACAAGTGATATACGAATTTTTGTAGGTCAAAAATAGGGCTGATGTAAAATTTAGATTTCAGTAAAGCTATTATTATATCATCAATCGTTTTCTCATGAATTTAAATGCATTGGATATGGAATCTGGGGTCTTATGCTATGCTTACAATATTTCACTTTTTCAATTTAAGAATGTTATCAAATATTTTTATAGCTTTTAAAATAAGATATGTATGGCGGGTAATATGGGATACTCTAAGCGGTATGTCTCTCCAGCTTAATAAACCTCATCGTGTGAGCGACGAGGATGAAGCAGCTGAGAGACCAAAGATGTCCGGTGTCTTGACTACCTCCAACTATGTTTCCGATGTTCAACAATCAGAGAAGAAAAAAGAATCCACTCCTAGAAACAAAGGCAAAGAAAATGGACCTATGAAGAAAACAAAATCTCTAAATATCTCCAATCCAACTCAATCTGTTGTAATGGATACACAGCTTCAAACATCAACAAGTGACCCAAGTAACTTCTGTCAATTCTGTGATGGGGAGTATAGTGATGTTCTAAGATGTGGTCTTCAGGTTGACTGGATATAATGCACTCAATGTGGATCGTGGGTACACGAGGATTGCGCTGGAGCAAATTGAAAAGTAGATTACATTTGCTATGACTGTGAAGAAGACCAGTGAATTGATATGATACTTTATAGAGTCTCTGATGATTCGTTTCATTCGTTGTTCAAAATAAATGAAGAGTTTACCGGGAATGTTTTTTTATCTTATTGATAATGGGAATTTTTCAAAGTACCCTAATTTTGAGAAATTCTAAAAGAGGGATATATTGAACATTCATTCTATTCATCTAGCTAGATATTATAGAATTAAACAGTCAGAGGTTTATCCCAAAAGCCTGGTGGTTTTGCCTGCGTTTATAAAGCATCAAAATTCAGCTAGTTATACTACCAAAAGGTGCAGGTTTCGCCTGCGGCGCTTTAAAAACATCAAAACTCTACTAGTTGCACTCATAAAAGGCTGGAGGTTTTGTCTGCGATACTTTGCCTCAAAATGGTTGAGCTCTAATTAATTATTATCTATGGCCTTAATGCATTAATAATCAATGTATTTTTAGTCGCAGCATATGGTATATTGTGCGTAGGCGCATAAAGATTCATAACTATTTAAAATTGAATCTTGGATTACTTGTAATCATATCAAAACTGAAAATGGGCCCCAGAAAAGGTAGCGTTTGGCCCCCTTGAAGATATCTTCCGGATTTTTTTTCTGACACCGCTTTCTCATTCCTGGATTTAGGAGAATTGCTGTTTAAATAATTTACGATGGGTCTGTAGTAGTGCGCTGGCATTCTATCCTGCATGAGGATATTCCTATCCTTCATGACATTCGGTATATTCTATGCAGCATAGAAAGGAAGATTTTACCACACATTCTTGATTTCTCGAAAGAATGATGGCTCTCCCAAAGAAAATGGCTTGCCCAAGCATTTAGACCGCACTGACCATGGATTTTGTATGAAGATATTTGCTGTGCCCAGAGCGCTCTGCTGAAGCGGTCTTCTAAACGTCAAACAGCTGATCAGCAATTTCCTAGTGGTATCATGAAAATTCTTCACAATAAAGACGGGATATTGCACCGTGTGACGTCATGGCACGATTAATAGAAAATGGCAAAGCTGCACGAGAATAGTGCATTATAAATTTGAATGTAAAATTTTTGATCGAAATGAAGAAAGTTGTCTTTGAAACAGTTAAGTAAAATCATCCATAGGCCTACATGTAGATTATTCGATAACATGCAGTCTTTGTATCGAGCTGAAATCGTCAATCGTTCAATAACTTCATGCTGATCTTGCTTTGGGGGAGGGTAGAGGGGTCTTTGTAGTACACTACGTCTAACCTTCGAAAACGGTTCTCCTAAAAATTGTAGCTGCTCGAGTCATGTATTCTAGTGCACCTTGATGAAACTGATGATTGAATAAGCATAAGTAATAATTTGATACATTTACTTGCTAACTGTGAGGATTCAGAAGCATCTTTATTAGAAGAGACGCAACTTCTGCTTTAACGTTTTCAAAACTGACCGGGTTGTGTGATATCGAATAATCGTAAGTTTCTTACTTTGAGGGAGCCCACGACTACGTAATCTAGGGGGCCCATTCCGATTTGACTTTCCGGTTTTTAGTTTTGATAAGAGTGGCAGCCCTGCTTGTAGCACACAGCTGTGATCTTGATGAATGCAAGAGCGATATGAATAAAACCAAGTGGTGGTTTTATCTACAGCCTTTGTTCTACCACCGATGAACTTCTCTCAGCTATCAGAAGAGGTTGAGTAGGCGGAACAGTCTTACGCCATAGGCAAACTTCAGCTGACGGAGATGCTGTTGCAAGCATATAAAGTGGATAAGTACGCCTTCGAGTCATTATCAAAATTTCAAAACGGCTTTAGGAATTAGAAATGCTCCATTGGTTATATTGTTATACTCGTACCCTCGCTATATATTACTATAAGCTCGATGAACTCCGAATATTGGTCGATAACATTTCAGCAGATAACGCAGCTATTTCCGAGGCTTGGCTTCATGGAGAAATGCCAAATGATCGTCTCGACATTCAAAATTTCTCCTCTTCCATACCGAACTCCATCCCTCCGCAATGCATAAAGCAGCCTCACGTAGCTCCGGCGTTGCATGTCTCCGTTTCGATCGCAAACCACCTCGAGGAAAGTTTCTTTATTAGCAGCAGTGCTTCGCATTACTGCATAGGCCGTTGTCAACTTGATTTCCATTTTACCGTCAGGTAGTCACTGTCGTCTACTCTGGAATGCGCGCCCACGAGGCGCTGTTCATCCACGACGTGTACTGTCTGGTAGTGCATGGTCAGCATAATGATATTTCATCTACCTATGCTGCGATTAGGTGCCTCAAGTGTTATTTGTTACACATCGTGACAACAGTAGCAAGACTTCTCATCAAACCGATTTTTATTATTGAGGCAGTTATTGTTAAATATATACGTCATTGTAGATCTAATCAAATGCCGAGACCCCGAAACTTTCGGAGTCTCGGCATTTTTATTAGATTTCATCTCTCATTGGCCAAATTGGTTAGTTACCGGCTTTCTATGCACATCCACCTTCTAATTTTTGTACATAGAACGCAAACACGAAATAGCTATTTGCATTCGTGTTTGCTAGTTCAAATTTTTGAACCCGAGCTCTGCGAATGAGATTTGAATTATTTCATTAAAAGTAGATGTCTGGAGGTCGGATAGCGATTTATCGGCATCTGATTTACTGATTCTCTACAATAGGGAATACTGCACTGATGACGGCAAATAAGCCAGAAACGTTTGCAGTTCCCGCAATGATTTAAGTCAGATCTCATTCTCATCTCTTGATTTTTTGTCATTATAGATATATAGACTATCAATGAATACAAATCGCCACTTTACATGCAAAGTTAGATTTGATGTGGCTACTATCGGACTTGCTAATAATGAAGCTATTGAAGTTACATTGAAGTTACATCTCTGATATGGCACATTCTGATTCCTTAAGCTTATACATGGATTGATAGAAGTTGGATTCAGTCAAAAGTACAGAGCACAGACCATACTCTATGATACAGTCACTTCTTTTTCAGAGGATTCAAAATACAAATGAGAATATTTGACCAAAGTATATAAAGGCATGTCAAATGCAAATATACTTGTACACTGCCCACAGTATTCATTTATAAGCTTCGTTATCTATTTGAAGCCCATTAAATATAGATTAAGTTCAAGTTCCAGTGACGTCATAATATCGTCATCGTGTTCACTAGTTATATGCTTCTTTTACGTCATTATACAGGGTGATTCAAAAGTCGCTGCAAAAAGTAGATGTCTATGTCTCAGTAAACATCAATGATTTTGACCCACTTTCATCTGATTTAAGAGTCCAAGGGAATAGCATTTCAGAATATAATCGCATTATCATCACAACGATTGTTTTTTCTGCGAAGCTTTTCATGATACATATAGCATGTTCGATATTATGATTATATATGTTCACATATTTTAAGAAACCCGTGGGTTTTTGGGGTTTCTTAAATAGGAATTTTGGTGGGGTATTTAAATAGGAGGCTGGGTTATTTAAAATAGTAGATTGTGTTTTTTCTATCACACCAAACTTCGGAACAGACTTTCGAATGAGCGAGTTTCGAAGTTGGTTAAAGTTTATTCTCTGTGACAAGATTATGTTATCGAAGACAACTTCTCAGAACTTGATGATTGATGTTACCTGCGCATTTGTTTTACATTTTGTACACGTTTTATGAAAGATTTGATACTTATTAATTAATATTCCGAATAAGCCCATATTTTTTTGTATATTTTGGACAGTTAGTTAAATTGTTCCCCTTTTCACAAGATACTTCTGTGTTTTGCTGTTTTTGTAATTTGCGTCTTAATCACACACAGCCTACCCAACTTAGAAGCTCAATCTGGTGAATGATCGTGGTCTCAGACTTTTGTTAGTAGTTGTAAAGATGTTTTACTCTGATTAGTAAAATTTTATAGTTATTCTATATTGCGGTTTCTGGGTGCTTTAATTAGTCTGTTATATCATTTAATTTTCACGATCGTAAGAGTTTCTATACCTTTGCAGTGATTTTTGAATTATCACACTTCTTTATGAGCATTTTTGGATCAGTGATTTTGGTATAACGAAATCATAAATATGATACTATACGCTTAGTTGTAGTACTAAATTTTTATTCATTGCAATAAATACCAAACTAGATAATCTGCTGATGTCAAAGTTGCTTGCAATTTCATGTGGACACATAATTATTAACCCATTTGAACGCTAAGCCTGAATTATGTCTACTTAGCTCATACCGAAAGAATTGTCTCGGTATGTTCTGATAAGTTTGATACTTAAATCAAAATACAGCGTTGAGCTTACGATTTGACATTGGACATAGGCTACCATCATTATCTGTCTCGAATTCGATCGTGCGTCTATCAATTGGTGAATGTATTTAAAAAAACCCACCTGTTTAAAAAACGGGTTTATTCAATTGGGGTATGTTTTTTTACCAACACTGGTGAACATAATAAGATCCCATATCCTGAGTAACTTAAACCAGAAAGAAGGAGGTTGATATCGTTCGTAGTTACTGAGATATCAACATTTACTTTCTGAAGCGACTTATGAATCACCCTCTACACTTCTTTCGGACATTTTGCATTCAATACACTCGTAGGAATCAAGGTTCAGTATTTCAAAAATGCTCACTACATATGAAATGCAATGTTATCGGAAATACCCGAAGGTGCGAGGTTGGACCCAAAGATGCTAGGCCAACCAATTCCCAACAATGCAGCCCTTAGAGGCCCTGACATGTTTCAGTGGATGCAGACATACAGGGACAATTTATTGAGCCGACAAGGTGTACTCACTCACAAAATTATTGAAACCGCTATTTTTTCATGGCCATAAGCCCAACACATATTACAAAATGAATAAATTAGAGATGAGTTGTCATTTTCGAAGCTGCTGTATCAACCAATTCGATTTATAAATAAAAACTAAAACTAATTGAGTCAAATTTCATAATGTGTGTGCCCTCCTCGAACTTTGATGCACCGCAATGCGAGGAGGCATTGAATAACAAAGCTTTTCAATAAATCGAACTTCAAGGCCCCTATTGAATCAGTGCTTCAGTTAGAATGTTCACGAATACAGGTGGAAGCTGTATCGCTCTTTCACTCGCCGCCCAAGTTCATCCCCGACTTGTTGGATTGGAGATAGGTCAGGAGAACGTGCAGGCCAACGTCCAAGCTCTTTACAGTCGCAATATCAGCTGAAGAGCGATGTGCCATAGCGTTATCATCTTGGAAAACAAGGTTTTCTACTCTTGCTAGTAGCACAACAATAAAGGCAACGCAACTTCTTCAAAGTATGTCACCTGTCATTGTGCTTTTTAATGACAGCTGCAGTCGCTCTTACACCGGGCCAAATGTTCTATCGTCAAATGCTTCCCCAAAGCATCACACTCTCAACCACCACATCTGTCGTGTTCTTTCATACAGCTTTGAGCAAAACATTCACCTGGAAGGCGATAGACACGAATGCGGACGTCACGTGAATCTTGATTCATCTGTCCACAAGACCCGCCATTGTCGATCATTCCATGAGCGATGATCTTCACACTCCGTTCCTCCTTCAATGCTCAATGCTTACACAATTCTTATATTATACCAGGTTCTTTCCGATAAGCAGTTCGACGTTGCAGTCTACGGTCGCAGCAGCTTTCCAGCGTAGAGTTATCCTTGGGACAGACACATCTGTTCCTCCTAGCAGCTAAAACTGAACGTGCATCTGTTCGTTTAAAAAAACCTTGATCTTCCTGTTCCTTTCTTCTGTTCCACATTTCCTTCTGCTTTCCAATGACACCACCTCCACAAAACGACTCTTGAAAAGTTTTTCTTTGGCAGCAGTTATTGAACATCACCCACAACTCATCATTCCAATTACCATAGCTTTGGTAAACTGATTGTGAAATTATAAATGTTGCAATAGACGACAATTATGTTCAACTTGCAACTGTAATTGTGGCTATCATATCGATATCAAATTTTGAACATTGACTGTCCTATATCATTCCTCTTGAAATAATTAATTGAACGGTGAGATGCTACCTCACTCAAGCCGCAGAAATAAATGAAACAAACTTCAGTTCAGGTCAATGATAATTGATTTCATTATTTATGTCAACGAGTATAATATGTATACAAGTGTTCTTGCGGGCAGGTCCCTTTTAAGCTCCTTAACCCCTATTCATTCACACCTGTGTCATGCTGACTTCCAATGAAAACAACCCTATCAGCAATCCTCTACATTATAAGTGACGTACTCATCAGCGCTGAGTGTGGCGTCTCAGGGACACATAGCCCGTTACAGGGTGTATCCCGGTCACATGCACTAGCTGGTTGGGCGAGGAATAAAGAGTCATAAAGAACCAACCAGCGCCGACACCAAGTAATCAAACTGAATCATCTACGCTAGGCACAGCCATCAGGATACCGCTCCTTGACTTATTCGTTGCCAAAAGAAATCCAAAAGGAGCCCAGTGCGGTCTTTGTCGACTGTTAATGGAACTGTTATACACAGTAATTCCGATATACTATCTGGAGCCAGAGGTACCTCAAGTACGTTATCGGAAACACCCGAAGACTTGACTTTATCGGACTTGACGTTATCGGAAGGACCCAAAGTAGTGACTATATCTAGCTCAATCCACCCAATACAATGTGGATTCATCATAATTTATGAAGGTCTCAAAATAATTTTCATGAAAAAGTATTACTATTGCTTTTCACTTGCAGAAAGTATGATTGATGAGGAAAAGCATGCAGATCCCGCTGACTCATTTGTGAATCTCACGCGTGAAAACATCGACTCATTTCTGCCAAATTTGCCTCGAGGAGCTTTAGATGAAAGTCGAAAGCTAGCATCCTTTAAGTGGAAAGAAATGGCTCTCCTCTTGGAAGATTCAGATTCTCTCCAGTTCAGTCGAATGGTGAGTTGAGCATGTATCTAAGTTTGTAATATCAGCCCATATTATTCAATTAAGACATTTACTCTGATTTCATGCCCATGATATTTCTTAAAGAGCATCCTCCAGAAGGATTCTTACAAACTTTGTCGTTTCGGAAATCCGTGACTGTCAAAAATTAAATATTAGCCAAATTTTGCTACAAAATGTTTTTGCATATCAATCCGTCCGCGTCTGCACTCTGTAACGCTCGCAGATTTCCGAAAACCATCTGAATTCCGACATATAGTCCGGCAGCAGAACGAGTTTCTGCAAGGAACGAGGCCGAAAGTGAGACTTTCAGAGAATGATGTACATCCCATGCCTACTTCGAATCGGCACGTCTGCCGCGTTCTACTGAGTTCCTCTTCTTGTCAGACAGGATCAAAGAAAGACACATCTAAATCCAATGGGACGCAGTTTGCAGTTTTTGGTTAAAATGAAATTTTGTATGTTTCCTCTAATTAAGCGATAAGTACTAAGCCCACAGTCATAATTTTTTGCATGGATTGCCAAAAACTGCAATCTGCGTCCCATTGGATTTACATGTGTTTTTCTTTGATCTTGTCTGACAAGAAGAGGAACTCACTAGAACTCGGCAGACGTGCCGATTCGAAGTAGGCATAGTCTGTACATCATTCTGTGAAAGTCTCACTTTCGGCCTCGTTCCCCGCAGAAACTCGTTCTGGCTGCCGGACTAATACGTGGTCATTGAACTTACAATCTAGAGCTTACACTGACTAGATATCTATAGCGACTTTCCTCAGCTGGACACGAATAGACATATTTACTATGATTATTCGGTATTTTTTGAATTCCAACCTGCTAGCATAGTGCATGGAACAAAAAGTATTAATTTTGATTATCACACCATTTTACCAACAGCTGTAGCTGGCATGCTTATGTTTTGTCAATCTTGATACCGAGGCAGAGCTTTCAATCTCGAAGAAAAAGTCGAAATTGTGCCAACTCTAATCCCGGGTCCTAACTCAACAAGCCTGAATTTCGTGACCATCAAAATCGCCATTGTCCCTTGTTTCTCTCAAGGTGTTACCATTATCAACAAGTCTCGATTCAAGGCATCTTTTGCATATTTAGCAATTTCAGTAGCGGGTGCCCGAAACTGAAAATTGTCTCATCGACGATTTTAACGAAGAAAACAAACTATTACTTTATTATGTGAAACTCAAATGAATCGATGTAATATAAAAAAGTAAAAGGAGATAGGGAAATGGAACGCTTTTTGAATTTCATATTTCAGAAAATCGGAGTGTTGTTGTCGACGAGATACACTCCTCGCTTCTGACTTACCTCAAGGGTCAGTTATCTGATAGATAGTTTCGTCGTCTTCGTTAAGGATATAGATAACACAGTAATGAATTCCGCTGTCCTTACATATGCAGATGACAACAAAATGTACATTGAAATTAAGCACGCTGACCCGGGATAATTTTCACAGCTACTGCAAGCTGATCTTGAAAGGGTGGCCATCTGGTCAGACGAGTGATAACATCACTTGAATCCTGAGAAATATTTAATTGTCGCATTTGGATCTCGCAATCCTGGCTCTCGATACAAGCTGCAGGAGACACAATCCAGTGGTCTGAGTGCGTGAAAGACCTGGGAATTCACACTTCATATTTTCACGACACATCGTTCTTGTGTGTAGAAGGCCAAAAACGGTCCTTCTCTCATTCTGTGGACTTTCATAAAGTCTTAATGAAACTTTAATTTCCCTAATTCGTTCACACATAGAATGTGCACCCCAAGTTTGGAATCCATCATTATCCAAAGATGTTTTCTGATTGCACGTGTGCAGCGGCGCTGGACTCGCAACATTCATTGCTTCACCTCCATTCCATGCCAAGAACGACTGGAACATTTAAAACTACCATCCCTCGAATGTCGTTGACGTGTACCGTAATGAACATCGCAGACGTGTGCAACATTGTCAATCACTGTACACCCTGTGACCTAAATACTTTTTTAATCCGAAAAATACTTATCACTCGTGGACACAATCAGAAACTTTACAGACAGCCGTGTAATCGCTACACTCGGCTCAACTTTATCTCCCAAGGATTTTAGATGACCGGAACGCACTTTCCGAAGAAATCACTGTCTCTAACGCATTGAAGATCTTTAAGTGAGAGCTGCTAAATTTCCTTATGTAACTGCTGATCTAGGCCTTTGTGCTCTATTGCTCTATTGCTCTATTGCTCTATTGGTGTATTTGAATAAATACGTACAAATGAGCAATTCTTCGCGTATGTCAACCAATGACTGAAAATATAAAGTTGATATTTCTTTGTTACAATTGCTAAACATCATCAAATCATGACCTCAAGGTGATGTCTTTATAAATTATTGAGACATTTGTAGACTACATTATTTACTTAAAGTGATACTGATTTCACCTAAAAATTATCAAATGTTTTAGAATGATGATAATGTATTCATCAGGGCAATCGTGGTTTTTCATCGAAAACAGTTACTTCAAGATATGTTTAAAAAAACAGACCACCCAGACATTCGTTTTCTTCGCTTTTATTTGCTTTTTCGAAAATATGCCTGAATTTTCGCTTTCAGCGATTGGCTTATTATCGATTCGTTTATTTTTCACTTTTTCGGTAGAGCAAGAAAAGTTGTTTCGTAGTGCAGGCTTTTTTGCATCTTGACAACGCGACTTTGTCATGTTGGCCTTTACTTTAGTCATCCTATCATCCATATGTTGACATTTTTTTTTGTTTGGAAAGACCCAAATTCTATTGTTGGATTGATTTTTATTCTCTAACGTTCGATTAATTTTAGCTATTATCTATAGCTATCTTCAGGAAATACAAACAACAAACAAACGTATAGTACAACCAAGTTTCAGTCATAAGTATTCATATCAGGACTTGTTTCATTCTTTTTGTCACTGATAGAAAAAGATTTGAAAATTCACATCTGCATACAAGCGATACAAAATTACAGATAATACAAAACTATGTACAAAATTTTTGGGGACGTTATGGAAGAGTGGAAGCTATGCGACAGGTAGTAAAGGGTTACATAGTACCATTAGCATTTGTTAAATGACCTGACATAGAAGAAGGAAAATGTGATGTGAATTAAGAAATCTGATTACCATAGAAAGTATATGAAAATATGTAAAAAAAAACATCTGAGTCAACGAAAGAGGAAATCTCTATAACTGTCTAATTCGTGCTTGGCATTAATAGACGGTTTCAGTTTATTTATATAAAATGCCTCACGTAATCGGAGATTGGTGGGATCTTTATCAGAGGGTAGAATCGTTGTTGTTATTGTCTGTGAGGAGTCATTACAATTTTTCATGTGTTTATATACCGATGAGTTGTTATTAGTCAGATGTTCTCGACAGCGTATATGCAAACATCTTACTGTGCTGCCGATGTAGGTGTTTTTGCATTTCCCTGAGACTCACGGAAGGCCTACTACCGAGTTGTCTTAGAAGATTGATGTTGGATTATTGAAACAAACTGTTGAGTTTATGTGGATGAGTGAGGTGTACTGCATAATGTTGATAAATAAGCCAAAGAAATTGAGATGATAATACAGTAGAATTCGCATATATCGGCTTCGGCTGTATCGGCGGTTCGTCTATATCGGCGGTTTCTTTTTGTCCCGGCAGAATTTCCTATCTTTTCCATATAATCGAGTTCACTTATATCGGCTTCGGCTATATCGGCGATTCGCCTATATCGGCGCATTTTCGCTGTCCCTGACAGAAAAAAATTCGTTTATAACGGCGGATTTCCTGGAAATCCTCAAGCGATGTGTTTTGCCTAGAAGAGTCACTAGAATGACAGTATATGTGGACGCGGATGGCTGCAGATTCTGTTAGGACTATCCGATTCTAACTATTCCAGTGGCATGTGAAAATTTAGATCTTCTACAATTCATCTCGATCATGTTTGGGGGTTTGATCAAAATTGTGGAATCTAGCAGCCGAGGAAAGATAAGTAGGCTTGCCACTGTATTTCACTGATAATTCTCACATAGAGGATAGCCGTTAACAGGAGTTGACGATTGTTCATTCTGTTGGTCACATAATTAGTCTTTCATTCGACGTGATGATTGCATTGTTAACGCCTTCACCTACGATGCTATTGTCAGACCTGACTTAGTGACTGTTGCGTCATCAAAGGAGCACAAGCAACCGTCGAAAACATTGGTGAGTTCGATTCATGTCCTCTCTCTAGACAGAAAGCGGCTCGCAACCCCATCCATCTCTATGGTTTCGCCTGCACGTGACTCTTAGCAGCGTCTTGATTTATGCATACTCTTCTTTGTTTTGTGCTTCATATAGCAGGTAAGCATGTAGGCATGAAGAAGCTTCAATCTTCTTGATTCAAAAAGCGTACTCAGTTCTTGACAAACATAGTGATATCCAGTTTGTGATACTTGCGTTGCAAGCATCAGTTCAGAAAGGCACAATTTTTAGATATCTATTGATTACATAGACACAATTACATGTACATGTACTGTACATGTTGGACAATAAGTCAATATGTACATGTATTTAAGTATAGCAACGCAATAATTCATGAGTCAATACACGCATATACATTGTATGATGCATGGCATGATCTCAGAGCTCGTGTAGATTTCACAAAACTTCAAAATTCAGGGAGTTCGCATATATCGGCGGTTCGCGTATATCGGCGGTTTTCGTCTGTCCCTTGAGGCGCCGATATATGCGAATTCTACTGGATATACAATTGAATATCTTCCGTTAATTTTTTTATTGCACTGTGACTTTCTCTGTGATTTTCGTGAAGTACGTGCAACTAGCAAAAAGTTGATGTGTATAATAATCATTTTTCATCTACTAATAAAGACATTAATATGGTACTGATATGATCGTAAATGTGTAGCCCATTTTCATATAACCACTTGAAGCTTTCTGAGTTATAGATTGAAGAATACTAAATCTACCAGTAATGCACTATTTTGTAAATAGTTTGACTACCGTCTACATTATTGCAGTCATACTTATCACACCAAACTTCACCCGCTATATACATGTATTTTCATAGCTTCTATGTACTGAGCTATGCGATATCGACTTATCTTGTGTGCTTCAACAACTCGTGACTTCTGGCAAATGCGTCAGTAAATAGGAATGCCCACATAGAATTCAACGAGAAAAAGTGGTGTCAACTATCCAAGACAATGAGAACCTGGCATCGTATAGCTTGGACTTGGTTTTAGATAAATTGTCTTGTATATTTGTCATTTTTGTATTGATATTTGTCATGTTTTGAATCGATTTGGAAAGAACCAATATTGAAAGACATAGATTTTATTTTGGTTTTTGTTATTTATTACAAAATAACGAAGACGAAAATAAGGTCAATATTTTTCAATATTGGTTGTCTCCAATTCAATTCAAAGCTTGGACTTGGTTGCATATTTTAGCAGACGTGCATGGAGCATGATCTTGATAATTGGCATTTGAAGTAGGCTGTATATAGTGATAGTTTTTATGGAATATTTTCATAGATTTATCCAATATTGTCATTTATCGTCGCTTTTCATCAATTTAGATTTAGAATAATGATGTGATGATCTAGATATTTACTATTACTACTATGATTAGATATTACTATTGTTATGTGATGCTTTTAAGATATTACTTATTTAGATATTTACAGTGGAAAGTTTTGATTAAAAAAGTACGTCTCATAAGAGGTAGTTTTGATCTCTAAAATAGACCCACTTATAGTTAAAAGCTTGACGGAAAAGGTCTGCAAATAACCCACTCGAATGTAAATCATTGACTACATAATTTTGGGAGCGTCTCTTTGGCTTCTCTTTTTTATATGAGATGGAATTCGTCAATTATAGTTTATATTATGGTGTATATTCAGATTTATTCAGATGCATGCCTTTTACAGTATTCCTCATTTTATACCCTAATAATAGTAATAAATTACATTCAAATTGTGACTTTGTTTTCATTACAGTTCAGTTTCAATCTCATATATGAATAAAATCTGAAAAGCAGAATAACAGTTCTAAGGTATACAGTAGGGTTTCAAACCCGGTGTCCCGGGATTATCGCATTTTTACAGGATTCTGAATCACGGTATTAGATAACATCTGTTCTTAGGCAGTTAGGAGCTGCATGAAGATGGAGTAACAAGTCTCTGGACAAGGAACATGGAGCAACCGATGCAATTCGCGAAACGTGAATGTTAACGCGGTACAATAACTTAATATGCTTCCCACGGTCAGCTTAATAATAGACACTTACAAACTCGAGACAGAGCTACTTCCATATAGAACTATGCATAGAATAATATACTTAATGTCTATCTCAAACAATTCATTAATATCAAAAAATAAAAATTTGTTTAGGCAGTAATAAGCGTTAGATGTTAGTACAGGCGTACTAATACCTAAAGAATTTTTGAGGCGATTATTATACAATATCGGGCTTTTACCAGACGTCAAAAATCGAGGGATTTGCATTTCGATTTGAAAATCGAATTGAATACCAGATTTTAATGCGACAAAGTATATTGTATGCGATAACCAGATCTATTTATTGTTACAGCTTATGTCTGCATGTGAAAAGATTACTTATTATTAATTCATGGATAATAAGGCACATGTCTATCTGATATCATTAGTTGTAGTGCACAGTGTATCGTTCATAATACTCGTTAAAACACCGCCTAGTATTGTTCAGCCTGCGCTATCCTAAGCAAACTATCGGTAAATGAATTAAGCCTGCTAATCCCGGGATAAGAAAAGTTGAGATTTTGAAAATCCTAGGATTCAGGTAGTTAGACTTATTCCTTCGCCTAATCTTCTTCCGATGTGATCACATAAGATACCAAGATGAGTGCTTGATTCTCAAAAATCAGCAGAAGTGTTATTTCCAAGAAAATTGTTGAATACTACAAAGACACAATGAAAGTTTGGCGCGAGTTAATATAACCAGGTATATTAACTGGCACTAATTTCCACTTAATATACCCGGGTATATTAAATGGAGGGATGCATTAAGTGGAAAACTCCGGTAAGCTTACGAGTAGTGAAGAAAACTACAGTGATTATCAGATGAAATCTTTGTGTACATTCTATCACTGCATAAAATAATTGCCTAATTAAAAGCCTAATTAAGGATTCTACATTCGTGATATAATCCACTTCGCATGACTTTAGTTGACAGACCCTATCTAATAAATACTTCAAAATTTCAGTATGCTTTGGAATATTCAGATAAAGCAGACAGAAGCTTTCGGCTATTTTATTAGTTGGAAGCATGGCAGTTAGAGAAATTTCCATAGCCAAATTAGAATTTATAAGACCATCTTCATTTTGCTGAATTTTCAAACAGAATTTTTGTTGATTTTTTCAGCACTATTTATCAATTATTTTTCGCCTTTTTTAAATTCGAATCGGCTGGGTGGTCTGCAAAAATTAAGAGCACTATTTTCAACTTTGAATCTTTATTCCAGAAGATTTCTTAATTCTTTCTGCTTAGTAAGTCGACGACGTTAATTAATGTATTTTCGTATTGTCACATAATTATACGATATTTAAAACTACTGATGAATTTCTAAAGTTATTTTACATAAAAGCATCACTTATGAAACACAAAACGGATTATTCTCTTGCAAACATATTAATGCTAATGTCAATAGTGTATGTCAGTGACGAATAATAAGATCGCTGACTTAAAAACAATATTATTTTCTATCTACTAATTCCTCAGTGAGAATGTTGCCAGCATTCAAATAGTTTCAACATTTTCATGTGTTCCTCAATGTCTATGCATGTAGAATTGTTTTTAAATTTTACATGAGACCATCATTGGGCCTATACAATGTCTGCGAAGCTGAGAGCAAAACTGCCATCTTTCAAACAGCCATATTTTTTTTCTGAAGGGTCAGAAGAACTTTATTTTCTAAACGCTATATCAGGCGTCACTGATTCTCATGTACATGTACCATGCAGTCGGTTTATGCTGAGAGCTACTCATGCTCAGTGCAAGATGAAATTCAGCAGCCTCATTTCACAAGTGGTTCACAAATTTCGATATTTACGGCATGTATAAAGCATAGCGATGGCTCATATCAAATTGCCATAATCTCCGAATGCCTCCAGCATGACATATTTTCTGTCAGGGAATCTTTTCTTTGTTTGTTTATTTTTCAATACATCTGCAATGGATCAAGGTCAGATTTGATGGATTACGAGAAATCAAAGTCTTTAGTGATGACGCACCAAGCCACTTCAAAATCGCTATATGCTCTGAATAGCATCCGACAAAAGTGCTCAAATGAACCTGACAACAGTAACGGAAAAGGTACGGTGGATGCCATAGGAGTAAAGCTGAAAGCTAATGTGTAGACGTACCGGCGAACTATGCTGTCGATTTTATAAACAAATCTCAACGGGTCGGGTTGAATGTGCTACAAAAAATGTTGAATGTGCTTACACGAAAAATTATGTGTCTGAGGCAATGAAGACATATGCGAGCGACTGGAAATTGTCCACGATGCAGGTGAAGGACATATCCAAGCAACAATACTACAGAACAGCCTATAAAAAATGTCTGCGTTATAAAACAAACTTAATTCATTGGCCAAAATAAGTTTGGTAAAGTGATTAGCCTATTTGATGTTCTAAATTTGATATCCAGTTCGCTTGATTGGTGTTCTCATCAATTCATTCTTGAGTTCTTTAGAACAGAACAGGATTCATAACAGAGAATTATTATAATGATAATTTCTTATTTCTTAAGTTCTGTAGAACAGAACAGGTGCTTCTTGAACGAGAAAAACTCATAAAATGATTTCGGGTTGTTTAATAAGAAATATATTTTTAAAAAGTCAGCGACGTTGTATAAATATGTATGCCACTACTACAACTAAGATAATTGTTGAAATTCGAGCATTTACATGTTAACTACTATATTTGCGATATGCAATATTCATGCATGCAATTCACAGGAGTTCGACGTCATACAATAATGCATGATAATGATATAATATATGTATTAAGACGCGAGGAAAATCCCTCCCCCCCCACCAGGTCAGATATGGCAGATTCTAAATAATTTTCGTCACTTGGCAAAACCAACAAAGGATTGATCAATGTTATGTAGTTGTGTTTCATTATGTTCCGTCAATAGTTTCTTAGTAGAATAAATTTATTCTGTGATTCGGTTTTAGATTTTTTCCATTAGAACAATCTTTAATATGTGTAGCGCATCAATTTCGCAGCATGCAATTGCTCAATTTTTCATCCTTTGTCAACTTTACCACACAGATATGGCGGACGTTGGAAGCTGATCCTATATTCGCAAGACCGCCTATACAAGGGGATCAAATAATAGACGAAATGCGTCGGCTTAACTTCCTTCGTACACGAAGACTTATGGAATATGGCTTCTTAAATTTTAAGCGTTTCATCAAACGTCCTGCACTGGCTAGAACGTTGAGTGACTCCTTGGGAATGTATGATTGGGATACGTCTGCCAAGGCTTTACTGGACATACAGATGTTTGGTTTGACCACTGCTGCCACTGGCGGTTCTCATCACAATAAATGGGCGCAATTGACTGGATCTATGGAAGTATTCGGATGTTTTGCGCTAACCGAAATATCTCACGGATCCAACACAAAAGCCATGCGAACGACGGCCACTTATGATCCTGCTTCCCATGAGTTTATCATTCATACACCTGACTTTGAAGCAGCCAAGTGCTGGTCGGGGAATATGGGGCGCATCGCCACTCATGCCATTGTCTACGCTCAACTATGCACACCTGACAAAGTTTGCCACGGCCTCCACTCTTTCGTCGTTCAACTGAGGGACACAACGACATTAAAGCCATGTGTGGGAGTTGTTGTTGGAGACATGGGTCGAAAACTAGGTTTGAATGGCCTTGACAATGGATTTGTTCTTTTCGATAATTACCGCATTCCTCGAGATGCTTTGTTGAATAGGAATGGAGATGTAACAGAAGACGGAAAATATGTCAGGTAATTCATCATAATAATATTTCAATTAAAATTGTTTTTAATGTTGTTGATATGAATAGTATTCGCTATTTATACATTTATCTCAGCTACAGTGCATCTATTCATGTGCTGTGCACACCATATCCAGAGCAGTAGTCAGATCATTGATCCGAAAACGCGAAATTGAAACGTCTGAGGCAAAAATTAGGTCAATTTTCATTTCTAAAAGTGAAAATCTATAAGGATTTGCAGACTTAATCGTCAAATATTTTTGCTATTCACTTTTTTCAAGAAATACTCATATTTATGTTTCAAATTGCGTTCTACAGAAAGTTCTAAACCTGATTTCCATTAAGCAATTATATTATGATGATCATTTAGCAATACTAGTATTCATCAAAATTATAGCACATATTTTTAATTATTTATTTTTATATATTTTTGATGATTTTATATATGTATATATATATTTTTTGTAGCATATTGCATCCAGATTTTTCATTGCGAGTGAAAACAATAATTCTGCCAGACTAGTTTCATTGCTTTCATTCAAGGCAACATCTTCAGTGGAGAGAAACAATACGGTTACATCGCAATCTCTATATACGTAAAAAGAGCCAATGGGCAAAAGTAAATAGATTTCACAAATGTCAATCAAACACGTGTCTCTGGCCACAAGTTCAGAAGTAACTCGTCAGAACCATTCCGTTCATTTGAAAGTCCATAGCTATCTGCTCTTAATAAAATAGTTTCCAGAATGAAGGGACATTTGTACTGACCGATGATATTGAAATTTTCAGACTTAGGAAAATGGTCATGCATAGATATCTCAGTTTGAACTGGATAACCTTTTAGATGCTCATTTTACGCAAGTGTTTAGGTGACGCTTAGTAGCACCAATGTACCGCATTTGACAGCGATCACAATTGTATTCATAAATGACATTAGATTTCAAACCACTCGCAATGGCATATTTGTTTTAAATAACTACCAAAGGAGCAGGAACTTTCATTTGTAGGAATTTTGGGATTACACATTGTTTCTGACATTGTCGAAGAAACTGGACACATAGTTTCGCACGCACTTGTTTGTCGGCGATGTTTATTCCATGTTTCACCAAAAGCTTTGTCTCTGAGCTCAAGGCAGAGTGAATATTTTGTAGCATATTGCATCCAGATTTTTCATTGCGAGTGAAAACAATAATTCTGCCAGACTAGTTTCATTGCTTTCATTCAAGGCAACATCTTCAGTGGAGAGAAACAATACGGTTATGCAATAATGTCTTTCGCATGGAAACTAAGTATGAATAAAGAAAAAGAAGAGGCTGAATTCGTTGTGTCTCGTCTGAAATTTTAGAGTCCTGTTGATATCAAAATCTTGTTTTAAAATCAAATTTTAAAAATCTTGTAAAAAAAACAAGAACCTTTTCATCAATCATTTTGACAAGGGCAATGGCATCTTAATTGATGAAAAGAAATATTATGTCGATAAGATTCATCGTCTTCTAGATAGTGAATCCCGCTTCAAAAAGTATAAGCATGACAAGCGATCTAAAAAAGATCCTTTCATTCTAGAAGAGGACAGGTTCAACCGCAAACTACAAAGTTTAAAGAGCAAGCGTCTGATTGATGATGACATCATGAAAGATATCAAAGCTAGTGGATCGCAGCCAGCTCGCCTCTATGGCTTGCCTAAAATGCACAAAAATGACAAAGATCCTCCTTACCGTCCTATTCTTAATATGAAGAATTCATACAGTACTAACCTTGCAAAATGACTTGATGGTCTTTTGAAAAAATTCATTTCTAAAACCTTCTCTTTGAGTGATACCTTCCAATTTGTGGAGAAACTCAAAACCTTAAGATTTCAAAAATATTCCTGTGAAAATGTATAGTCTTGATGTCCAGAATCTTTTCACAAATATCCCTGTCAGTAAAACGATTGACCACATAGTATCTTTGATCGATTTCAACAACTTCCCTGTTAGTGAGAAAGCATTGAAGGAGCTTCTGCATATGGCATGTAAAAATATTTTATTTTCTTTTAATGGTCAATTATATTATCAAATTGACGGAATGTCAATGGGCTCGAATTTCAGAGCCATTTCATGCCATTTTCATAGCATTTCAGAGCATCTAAAAGGTTATCCAGTTCAAACTGAGATATCTATGCATGACCATTTTCCTAAGTCTGAAAATTTCAATATCATCGGTCAGTACAAATGTCCCTTCATTCTGGAAACTATTTTATTAAGAGCAGATAGCTATGGACTTTCAAATGAACGGAATGGTTCTGACGAGTTACTTCTGAACTTGTAGCCAGAGACACGTGTTTGATTGACATTTGTGAAATCCATTTACTTTTGCCCACTGGTTCTTTTTACGTATATATATATATATATATATATATATATATATATATATATATATAGCTTAAACGGTATTTATTTCCTTCTTCTGAAAATCCAATGCGTTTTAAAGATATCAAACGTTTTGCACACAACCCTACTACTTGAGAAAATTCCATGGCTGCTAAGCAGCAATCGCAATTTTTCGCTTTTTCCATTTATTAACGAGATTAGTCTAACGTAATTATTTCAAGTTTGTACATTCAATCCCCGGTTTATCTCGATTTTCCGTTTTTTTCTTGGGTGAATTGCGATCCCTGCTGCTAAGTCCAGTGTGAGACATCAAACCATCACTCAGAGATCGTCGCTCTCAGACCGTCCTAAGCGATGTTGATACTTATACCCTCTCATCGATTGGCATTGAATAGTTATCTCAATGATGTCAAATCATTTGCAGCTAATTTAACAATTGAATTACGAAGAGTAAAAATTGAAGCGACCATTATGGTAGAAATAGTATACTATATTCATCTTGTCAATTTACGAGAAGCGACGTTAAAGGAAGAGAAGTTTTCATTTGAAGGAAAATGGATGAGTGTTATATCAACTGAAATGTTGATAGTATAGGGAAAGAGCAGCATCAAAATGATAAAAGCTTCGAAAACATTGCTATACATAATTTAGATCACATAATGACTTATTGACATTCTTCGATTTAAAATAGAAAAATTTTAACTCTTCTTAAGAGTATTGACTCTCATACCTCCTGATACTTTGCCTCTTATTCAGGCGTTAATGACAGACTGAGCAAATGATAGCAAAATTTCAAAAAGTTGAATTTAATAATGAGAAGTACTAGAAAATGACAGATTTGAGAGTCATTGGGCTATAAATCACAACGCTGTGTCGAAGATTTGATTTCGAATATTGTTCATATTATTATTCCTTCTCAATAACGCGTTGACATTATGATTCCAATTCCATTTTACTAACGAAATGACATAGCAATTATTAAAAGATATTTCAATTTTCTTACTCTTTCCCACCATAGAGACAGATTAAGCGTTAAAAACAAATAAGAATTGCGAAACTACGCACCTTTGCATGTAATATATTATTTGCAACCAATATTCAAAACTTTACGTGTACAGTGGCTCCAATGAAGCAATCCAGCAAAATGATTACCATAGAATCAGTAACCAGTCTATCAACTGCGATATTGCCTACCGAAACGAGCTATGTAGAACAGGCTGTTGCTACTCTGATGAGTGTAGTTGTCGTAGAGATCGTTAGACCTCGTCGACATTGATAATCATCTACAGTCGATTTAAATGAATATTTCGTGTTTTTCATAGTCCAATCGCTGATCCCGCTAAGCGTTTGGGCGCATCTTTGGGAGCCTTGTCTGGAGGACGAGTCGGAATCACGAGTATGGCAATGACTAACTTGAAGTTGGCTTTAACCATTGCTGTTCGATATTCGGCTGTCAGATGTCAGTTTAATGAAGATGAGGTTGGAGACAAACCGGAAATTCCAGTTCTCGACTATCAGCTTCAACTATGGCGACTGATGCCCCTGCTGAGTGCCACGTACGTTCTTCATCATTTCACAAAGACATTCCACGACAACTATACTGAACTTCGGGTAAGTGTTTCTTTGAATTTATACTCAACATCTGTAACTTTGTCGATCAGTCCATGGTTGAATGGTCACAAGACATCACGTCACTTGTCACAAACTACGCAAGCACTGTGCTTCGTATCTGTAAGTACATTACCCTTCATGCTTGTCTCTATGCTGCCTATGATCTGTGCGCGGAGGAAGCGACATCATCCACAGCTTGCCAGCAGCTCAGCATCAGTCAAATTAAGAAATGTGTTTGTAAACATGTACATACAGCCAGAATGATAGTCAAGTCGAAATACTTGGAATAACACAACAGTAGCTGCAAACAACTCCAGAATACAGGAAAACGCCTTCCTATTGTTACTAGGAGTCGTTCTAAAATCACAACTAGTGAAACCAATCCTATTTATTTATTGTACATACCTTATATGTAAAAATATCAAGAATAAAATTCCGCAAAAAGTGCGCATTTTGATTCAAACATTTTATTACCTTTTTCACAAAGCAACAAGTTTATTACCTTTTTTCGCTACATAGCTTATAACAAATGCTTAGTCATCACGATTATCAATGATGCACCTTAAGTACATATATCATGTTAGTCAGTGCTCCTCCCATCCAAAGTCTTGTGAATTATGGCAGTTTTCATCAAACAAAGTTGAAGTTCTTCTTTTCGTCTTATAACCTCGAGACAGATAAATGTACCTATTACACAAGCTGCAATCAGGTGAGTAGGGTGACTGCAATAACAACCTCACAATTGTATGCCTGGCTGCCGTGGAGACACGAAGACTGGTGTTTTCATAAGTGAGGCGTCACTATAGCAAAAACAGAAAAGTGCCGGATGAATAAAATTCGACAAAGAAAACTTAGAGAAAAGTCATGTACATGTACAGTGTATACTTCGGCGCTTAACGAATCGGCTCTTTGTAGAAGTTAGAACAAATCAGCTACACTAGATGAAACAGCAACCATTGTCATAAAGTTTCTTGTTTTTTTGAGAGCTGTTTACCGTCTATCTCCGTCTGGCTCAACACGCGATCCCACGACATGATGTGATGTTTCGACAGCAAAACCATTTTTCATCGACGGCTATTAAGCTTGCTCTCGCGATGCATGGATTGATCGATGTTATCATATTTTTTGCAACATTCCACTTGGTTATCTGGAATTCATTGAGTAATCACTTGAGTCATGCGTCGCGTATGCATCCACTTGTTTTCAAAGTTTTTCTGTCAAAATGCAAAAGACCGTACTATCCAATGTACTATCTGACAGGTCGTGCATCATTGCATCTATCCTATAAGCCTATTCAATTGAGGATAATTCTCTTGTTCTTGTTTCGCTAAATCTGGGCTGCCAACTGGTCAGTATTTAGTGACCATTTACTATTGTTCACTATTTGTTGATCATGATCACTATCTTTCGCAAGTCACTAAAATATAGTGACCAGGTTTTTTGTTTGCTAAACCATTTTACACCAGACAAAATTATCTTGGTCCTATAGTCGTACAAAGCTCAAGCCAGCTTTATTAGAATCAAATGACTTAAATCCATTCATCAATTTGTATATCATATTCATAAACCTCAGTTTACTTTATAAATTTCAGCTAAGATAGCTCAGTGTCTCCAAGACTACTTGTATCTACGACTTCTCCGTCAGGCACTTTTCGACTCCAGCCATATTATTTTTCAACTCAATCACATCGCATTTCGAGACTGATTCTGCCACACGTGAAGACATTGAGGAGACAGAATGGATTTGTTTTTTCGAGTACGATATGTTGCTGAGAAAATTGACTTGTTTCTAACTTTGCTTCTCACACGCGTTTGTAATTTTTCTTCAGTAGAGATTTTCATGTTTTGCTTTGTTACGAGATAAACGTTTATTATTAAAGATTATCAAAATCAGGTAGGTTTGAGGGAGTCTCCGACGCCGATTGCTCTACATCGGCGTGTCTAATGTCATTTCGATCAAAATTGATACACACGTTCATCATGCTCTAATCGCTGATTTGAGAAGGAAGATTTTGATAATTATGTCAAACTCATCAATGTGCTACCACAATTTACAATTTTGATATGATGGTCACGGACTGTTTTCAGTAGGTAACTGGTGCGTGAGAAACCAATGCCAGAATTTGTGATGATTCAATCGAGCAATGCTGGTTTGAACTCCGCTAACACATTCAATGACGACGTTTTGTTTACTCAATGATAACCAGTTATATAACATACTGCTGTCCTCATGTCCGCTTTCAATTGAATCATACATTCCTTAGCATGCGTGTAAAATAAAATCTTATATTTCGGAGTCGATGAGCTTAATGCCTGGAAACCTACATTAGTATAACTTCAAACGTTTTATGTACATTCAATGAGCGAAATCAGCGTATTGTTGTTTGAAACTGGCACGAAAGGAATAAGGCCGAAAGCTTTACAACACTTTGAAAGATACTTGCTTAGCGGCCCCAACATATCTATTATTGGTATAGAATTATGACAGTTCAACGCACATTAATCAGATGTTGTAAGGTAATCAAAATCAGGTTGTTTTTTAATCATCATTTGCTCGATATGATGCTACAGTGATATTGAATGACATTGTTCAACTTGTTGAACGATATTCTTCCAAGAAATTCAATTATCAGTTATTCTCAATATCTTTCACATTATTAAAAGAGATCGCAGATCTCAGTGAGGTCAGCAAACATTTTGTCTACATTTTCCGTACAATTTATCTTCAGATACATTCGATCATCAGTAAACATCAATGTGCATGTCCATGATTTCCAATTTCTTTCTTTGAACACACACTTTTTTGTTGCTTGTGCCAAAAAAGTTGTGATGATTACATTTTTTAATATCGTGAAGCCTATTAACCATGTTAGTGGTTATAAGTAAAGCATTCCAAATATTACTTATAAAATGTATCCCGTACCTTAACTACTTAGTCAATTTCAATTTTTACTTTAAAAAATAAAATGTGTATCACTGCATAGACTTTGTTAGACCCTTAAACATAAGCAATTTGAATTTATCTGATGGAAGACGAACACATAAATTAGGCCTATTCTAAGTACCTATTCGTCTTCATTATAGCCTTAGTATGTAGAGCATCTGCAGTAAATGGCGACATTTTCTCAAAATTTTCAATAATATTTTTCTATGGTTGGTGAGGAAATTTATTGAATTTCCGGATGCAAGTTTTGTTGAATTGGAAAAGTGAATGATATTTCTTCTATTTCTCCACTCTCACTATGGAAAAGTCAGTGATAGCTGTTTGGCAATGCCGCGCTGAGAGGTGTTGTGAAATGTAAATGATTTTTATGAAAATTATATTTTTGTTAAAAAACGCTTTTCTCCTGAAAATAAGCTTCATGCATTTTGCGGGTAAATGGTTCAAATCTATCCGAATCACCTGCCAAGAAGAAGCTAGAGATATTCTTGTGCTATATTTGTGGTTACGTCCTTTATCGAGCTTCGGACCAGATTTACACGCTTTTACTTCATTGCGAGTGTAGCTGGCACATTATATACTTGTAAGCACATGTAGTTGTATGCTACAAATGTGATCAGTAGCCGATCTTGACAATTTCGAACCGTCTGATGTATGCATATACTGTATAATGCATTCTCTAATTACTTATTAGCTAGTGTTAAGAAGGCTTGACGATAACCTTTCAATGTATTTTCCTTTGCACCTGCAGATGGGCATGATGCTCGGAGACAAGTCAGAGCGACAAACTATGTTTGGGAAGGAAATTCACGCTCTATCCTGTGCCTCCAAACCTCTGGCTTCATGGACAGCTGTAAAAACCATTCAAGAGTGTCGAGAAGCTTGTGGAGGTCATGGATATCTTGCCTGCTCAAGACTCGGTGAATTGCGAAACAACAATGATCCTAACTGCACATACGAGGTGAGACACTTTAGTTCACTAGACGGTTTCAAATTTCAAAATTTAGATGCTGTAATAATAGTAAGATTTGCTTGCTAGAATATTAGCCATACTATAACCAATTTCAAATATGTCCCAAGTTATAAAATGATTCTGATAGAGCTAAAATTGATCAATTCATTTAAATGTGGTTTAACCACTAATATCATGGAATTGGTGTTGGCAGATGCGAATAATCCTTTTAGTCAGTGAGAGCCGCCCAAAAAGAATATGTAGCCTATAGAAAATTACTTTTGAGAACTTTCTGCTGTAAATGCCAATGATCTGAGGCAATCAATTTCACACCTGGTTGTATACCAATCGGAAAAATCGGTTGAACATGGAGTAAGTCTGGACTCTTTTTAGTATTTCTTCTACGACAGTCGGCAAGCATGCAATGTATACATTGCATGTTCACTTGTTGTAGTAGAAAACTACAAAGCGAGGTAGAATTATCAGTTTTTCCTGATTATCGGACAAGATTAGATTCGTCAGGTTTTCAGTTTGATGTATTCTTTGAAATGCCCTCAACCTCTATACTAATCTCGCAAATAAATGTTGAATTGCTTTACTGCTTATAAGCACAGAAAATGCAGTTCAATATTTCACTGAATTTATCAAAATGAAGCCTGACGAATTCCATCAAGTTCGATTGTCTATCTGACTTGTTCGTCACGAGTTGCAATATCATTATAATGGAGGAGTATTGGAAGACGGTTCATGACACTGACCTTAACAGTGAGAAATTTCTGCAAAAATTTCTACACATGAGATCATGACAGCGATGCAGTGAGAAAAAATCTGCGAATCACCAAAGTGCTTTCAACAGTCAATGCTTTGTTTTTAGGCCTTGCATTCAAAACTGCAGGTGTTATGCTCGCTGAGATGACAAAGTCTTTGTTCAGCAAACCTCTGAAACCATCACGACAGATGCATCATATTGAACGAGACAGATTTAAGTGACATTATTGTCTAATCGGACTTTAAGTGCACTTTACAAGTTGATCTCCACATACACGGGCACTTTATACATTGCCAGACCTATCTACAGAGCAACTGTTTCAACAAAAAAGTAGAAGGAAAACGAAGGAAGTCTGGGATTGTCAGAACAAGTTTTTTTCGTAAAAGCTCAACCTTAGGGTCATTTTTGAAAGTGACCACCGACGGGCAGCTTTCAAGCTTGTCAGAAGATTATTCCCAAAGTAAGTGTATAAAGAAAACAGTATGCAGAATATTTGGCAGTGATCATGCAAAAATTTAACCGTTCAGTAAAAAGCTACTATTTCGACAGAGTGTTGCGTCTACAAAACCTCACCGCATAGTTTTGGCTGCTGGTACCCAATTTTACGTGAGAATAACTTGGTCTCAGTTGCCCGGTTATTTACACGCAACATTGTGTGCGAATAACCTCACGTCTTTTAGCGTTTGTTTTCTTTAATTGAAAGTGCTACCTCACAAAAAGCTGCCATTACCTTTTCTTTAATAGGCCTATTCAGACTGCTCTTAAAGGCCGTTTATTATTAAACACAGTAACTTGGAAAGAGATTTTCTAGTGACATTCATGATGTGGTAAACTGGGTTGAATCAGATCATTTGCGCGAAATTGATCTTGCAGCTCAATTATAATTGACATGGCGTAAATTATTACACCATATATTCTTACAGTATGAACAAAAAGTTTCAGTATATGCCAAAAATTTGACCGACTTACTGATCCAGATGATTGTATCATACTTTTTTTATACTAGATCGACCATTAATGAATGGGGTGTAAGTCAACCGTGAGACTCGTCATAAACGAGGTTCGGTGGACTATGTACTTAACCATCACTCAGTTGTCACTTAGAAATTATATTTGCTCTTACGAAAGGAAATGTATAACCTTTGACAGGTGACATCAACTGCATCAGATGTAGTGACTGATCACTAGGTAAAATTATGAAACATGTAGACATCGTTATGGGAATGTCCCAGCTTCAATTGTACAAATTTGACCATGTAAGTTGAATCAATTAACTATCATCAACAGCAACTTGCCGCCATTTCACGAGCATATCATAATGGTTCTTCGAACAGCAAAATTTAGAACATCGTGCGCCTTGTGAACCGTCTCACAGTGACTGTCTGTCTGCTTCCTTAGTTAATATAGCAATCAGACAGCGACTGGGAATGACGTCACAACAGTGAAAACGTAGAGTGATTTGCGTGGGAACATCTCGCTCAATTATCATGACGATCGTGGAATTTCCTGCAGCTGGTCCACTCAATGTGTGAAAGCAGACCGGTAAAATAAGAGCATGACGGGTTAGGGATTCCAAAATCCCGGAAAATCTCAATCTCGGGATTGAGAAGAATCGCAAATATCCTATTACAAAGCATAGATATATGTTATTAGCATGGGATACCGGTAGGGATTGCAATCCCGGGATACCGTGAGTTCATGCATATCCCAAATATGTTATTTTGGTAGTAATTTGTAGATGTTTTGCTGCATCGCTAGTGGAAACCGAATAGATTTTCGAGTACTTTTTGATATTTTTTTAATTAGTAATTCAATTTTGTAGCCTGTATATTACAGTTGTGTCAGCATACTTGTATGTGTGATTATATACATACGCCCTTTATGCTTTCTAATCATATGTATACCTACAGGGTAGAGATTCCACAATCCCTGAAAATCTCGGTGACGGGATTCCGGGATTGAATAGAATAGTAAATATGCCATGACAAAGCACATGTGCATGATAATTATATGGGATATCGGGGGTGTGGGAATAGTAGAGAGTCGGCATTGCCAAAAGTCGGCTTACTTTCAATGTCGCAATTGAGAAGTCGACTTAAAGTTTTCCACTTTAAGCACAAATTGACAATGGTAGCGATGAGAGCAACAGGGAACACCTGCGAACTTTTGGTTTTTGTACGTTCAATCTGCAATTTCTTGTGATTCGGGTTTGGTAGAATGAAGACCCGGGATTAGAACCTTTCTACCAAATCCCAGCTTTTCTTGATCCCGGGATTCGGGATTAAGTTGCATCACAGTATTCTTTTTAGTCTAGAGGATCTCAAATTGCTGATGAAGCAAAAGAAAATATGTTTTCAACAGCCGAAGCCTTTCGCCACAACATCGTTGGGGATGATCACGGCAACGGTGTTGTGGCAAAAAGCTTCGGGTGTTAAAAGCAGATTTTTTCTTGCTTCATCAACAATTTGGCATCCTAAAGATGAATAACAATTCCAAACTCATCTGTCAAATTATATCATTTTGTCTGAAGAAACGCATTACAATATTATAGAAAAAAACCTTCTAGTCTTAATTAATTCCTTCAATTTTGTGATTCAGTTTTTAATCCTACTCGTTGACCTTGCTAATTTATTTGTGTTGTACTTATGGCTTTCATGAAATGCTATCGCTTTCTCTCCACAGGGTGATAACAACGTCCTGCTGCAACAAACATCCAACTTTCTGCTCTCCTGTTTCGAACAGCAATCATTCGACACTCCGCTCGATTCCATTTCCTTTTTATCCTCATCCACACTTCTCTCCTCATCATTTCTACAGCTCTCCCTCTCTGATCTACAGCAGCCATCACATGCCTGTCCAGCCGCTCTTCATGCCATGAATTGGTTGGTGGCTTTCCTATTGCATCAGAGTCGACAGAAATTGAATAATGAGATGATATCAGGACGAACTCCTCTGGCAGCACGGAATCGAAGCCAGGCGTATTTCTGTCGTTCACTTGCTCTCGCCTTCATGCAGAGGACAGCATTGGCGCGCTTTCTAGTCTGGTTGGATGAGGATGTTGAAGGTCCAGAGAAAGATGTTCTGAGCAGACTGGCTGCTCTTTATGGCTTGTGGGTGATGGATGAGCATATGAGTGTCTTCTACCGCGGCAATTTCTTTCTCAAACCGGAGACGGGAGATGTCATCCATGAGGCGATCCTTCGACTGTGTGAAAGTCTGCGACCAGATGCGGTTGCATTGGTTGATGCCTTCGCCATTCCAGACTTCATTCTGAATTCCGCGCTTGGAGCGTCGGATGGACGTGTCTACGAAAGGCTTCATGCTGCCATGTTGGAGGCACCAGGAGTGTTTGAGAGATGTGAATGGTGGAAAGAATTCACTGTAAAACCAAAAATTGGTAGTCTCCGTCCAAAGCTGTGATTTGTACTTTCTTCATGGTACACAATTGCGAAATTCTGTTTTGTTAGTGATCACATTTTCAACTTTGATTAGATTTTAAAAAAATTGTTTCATATCAATTTTGATAAAAATTCAATTAAGTCCATCACAATATTTAATACAATTTTATTTTATAATGTAATTCATATTTATTGCTTTTATTTCTGATGACGTCGATTTGTCTGACAATTGGATCTAGTTCAAGTTGGATGGTTGGATTTCATTAGCAAGTATGCGGCTCCTATTTTTTGACTGCTAACAAATGCTTGAAATTTTCATGAAAGTCCATTTCTTGTGCTGTATTATCAGCACTTTTGCCTTACATTCCATCACAGCTCGGTATAGAGTGCAATTGCAAGCTCACCTGATTGATATGTCTGCCCATCCCCTTGTTGTCAATTATGCTGCCTAGTGCAATAATAATAATTAATAATGATATCATGCTATATTTCGAAATGACAGACGCACAACGATTATAAGTATTCAAGGGAGAAGATAGTCAATAAGAAGTAATGTCACTATGAATCATTCGATAGGTGAAGTTCTTTCCGTTGGTCGCATTGATGGTCGTTCTCCGCAATCGATGCAGCCTAGGTCTGAGATTCATGCGATGTGTTGTTTCCGGTGGTAGAAGTCGATGAAACACGTGCCCCGGTGCTGCAGAATTTTGTTAAACAGTCTTTTCTCAACTACTACACTTGCGTTCGCCGTTTTGCTGTAGCACTCCTCGCTTCAGGTATTGCTCTATCTGTCTCCTTTCGTTTGCTCTCGTGAAACCCCACCAGCTGGGAGCAGCATAAGAAATCTTGTTGGTAATCATTGTTGAGTACATCTGATGGAGTGTATGTTGTTTAGCTCCTTGACTTTTCATTATCTTCATTGCGAATATGCTCTTATTGCATTTTTTAATATCCTGCTCACGTGGGCATCCATGAGCAGTTGTGTGAAGGTGACTATGAGGATTGTGATTTCTGTTGTTCTTCTAATGTTAAGAAGAAGTGGCGGCTCCGTTTTGGTTCTGGGTCTTTGAAAGATTATTTCTTGTGATTTTGCTTCATTGAGGTTGAGGTTTTTATTTGATGCCCACTCCTTTATGTGTTGTAACTGACTGTAGTTGTTTCGAAATTCTCCGGCGGTACAATCAGATATGTGTCATCTACATATTTGATAATGATGCTGCTTGCGATGGTTGGTTTCAGGTTCGATATTATCGTGGAGAATGCATTTGATCCATTTACTGATCCTTGAACCACCTAGCTGCATTGATGTTCGTTGTATGCGATATTTGCCCAACCATCGTAGTTGCCTGCCCTGCCTTGCGTGATGTATAAAAGTCAGCAATACAATTCTAAATTTGGTCCGGAATTTTCAAATTGTTAAGGTTTTCAAAAAACTTTGATCTTCTCTCTGTGTCGAAAGCTTTCGAGAAGTCTAAGCTGGCCATTCGAGCAGTGTTGTGATTTTCTAAAATTGCCTTTGCTTCACTTAGAATTGTTATCAAGGCAACTGTGGTGCATCCTCTTGGTCGGAAAGCGCATTGATCATTGTACAGGCTGTTCCCCGTCACTGCTTGATTTATGAATTTCTCAGTAATATTTTTTTCTCTAAGTCGTGACGGAATTAGTGTTATCGAGATCGAACGGAAATCGCTTGGTTTTTTGTGGTCGTATGATCTTAGAAGGTTAATAAGAGCTAGCTTCCATTGCTCTGGAACAATCCCAGTTTGAAGAGAATCATTGAGTGATCGGTTCGCATATATATAGTCTGCTGCCAGCGAAGGAACCATGCTGGCAAATGATCACTGCCAATAGCTGTTTTCTTCAATCATTAGAGCCATAGGCCTATGTGTTTCAGATACGTCGATGTATTCAATGATGTTAGTTGGTCCTTCTTTACGCCACATTCCTTCGGTTGACACTTAATAATAGTCATTCACAGGGATGTGGAGTCGGAGTCCTTATCATTTTTCCTGGAGTCGGAGTCCTATCAAATGATAGGACTCCGGCCTATTCCTAGACCCGTAATAGGGTCTAGTAATATAGTCTAATTATAATACAAACAAATTATTTATCCTCGTACATAGCTGTCACTGTCTTGATGTCAACTTTCTCCGTCAAACAAAGGTACATAGACAGCAGTGCATGCAAAGCTTGTAATAGTTGAGGGAATGAACCGTGATAGTGAAAAACAGGATTGCCTTTTCACTCGGTGATATAGTAGAGAAGACAAGCCTTCCTAGCCTCGATCACACCTACGCACCAAAGGTCACATCAGAGACAAAGATGAAATACGTGGTTTGTTTGAGAACATTACCTCTCACCCTGACGTTGATCGTGTCCTCTAAAGCGCATATTAAAATCGAAAGAGTACTCATATTTTTTGGAGAAAGATGTGGGATTTTTCTGCCTGATAGAGACTGGAGAAAAACCATTTGAAGCACACATCAAAAAGATGTGAGGAGCCGAGTCGCATGCATCCAACATAAAGCGACATTTGATAAACTTTCATCGAAAATGATTGATAATTGATACAGCAATGATCACTAGAAATAGGTTCAGCTAGGACCGGTTTGTTTTTAAAAAAACTGGGCTTTATATACTTGCCACCCGGAGTCGGAGTCCTATCAAAATGATGACTCCGCATCCCTGGTCATTCATGATGTTTGCTGTTAGATCTCCTTTCTACCTAATGACTTTCTTTTTCCTGACAATATTTCGTATTTCTGCCAAAGTGTCTTTGGATTTACTTGATTTCAGTTTAGTTGAATTGTTGGATATGATAATTTCGTTGATCCTGCTGCTGATGACGATAGCTTTGCTCAATTTTCCCTTTCTCATGAATTTGTTCTTTTTCCGCAGCAAATTTTTAACATAAGGTGTCACAAAAGTTGGGTATCTTGATGTTACAGTGATTCTTTTTGATGGGAAGTAACAATCCATGACTGCTTCCAGAATCTGGTAAAATTTATTGACAGATTCAAGAAAGTCGCTTTCGTGAGGATGCGTTGTAGCCTTGGGAATGATTGGGACCTGTTCTTAGGTTCCGGCCGGTGGTGGTCGGCTGTGGCAGGAGGAGATCTGTTGAGTATCTTGACTAGGCGTACTGCTCTGTTTTATCGATTTTCTGGTGCAGGTCGATAGCCTTACAATTTTCAAAATAGTTTAGCGTTTTATGTTTGTGATAACTTCTCATTGCGAAACCCCAAGGTTGTTACTGCGTTAAGTTGGCGGTTTACAATGGTAGCATTGTGCCTAATAGGCACGATGGATTGCACAAGTTGTAGCACTTCGGCGGCTTCATTTCTCGTGTTCTTCATTCTTCATTTAACATAGGTCTGTTCTTATATCTTTATGCCAGTAGACCTCACGGTATTCTGAACAAGTAGGAGTGTTGAAACAGATAGCTACATATTCGAGGACAATTTATTTTGACTTCATTATTGTCTTCCCACTGATTGGCAGCCTAGCTGGCAAAATGGGGAAAACTGGTGTACAAGCTATGAAAACAAATCATTCTTGCATTGTAATTATAAGCATGAAGAAACAATTCGTGCTTAATACATCGCACAGAGGATTCATGTGCGACGTACCTGTTCTTGCCTCCTTTCATTACGAGTACTCGAGGCGGACAGGGCGCTCAAAATATGTCTCTGATTTCTAGCCAAATTATACATTTTGCATATTCAAGCTTCTTACTATTTTTACAAGGAAGAGAATTTCCCGCGTATTTGAGAGTCAATTTAACCCATCATTCTCGTGAATCATCAGATTTCGATGAGAACGCGAGAGCGTTATCTAATTTTCTGCATGACCTAAAAAGTTATATAACTTTAGCAAAACTTTTATTTTGTCTGCGGGCTGTTTGCAACAGTCAAATCTTTATGATGCCGCCTTGTTTTTTATCATTCAAAATACATACTATGTTTTCAAATTGTAGACATCTACTAGTAAATGAAGAATTACACAGGCTATCTGGGCAATTCCATTTGTTCGTACGTTGCGTTTTGCAACATAGGCCTATTTCTGTGTATTTTGATAGAAGAAGAATATTTATCAGCAGCTGCTAACATGCACCTGCAAAGCTATTGTAGTTAATGTGTGCAGACTTGATTCTTTCAAATATGTATTTATCATGGAGAAAAAAATGTTCAAGTCACCGTTTGTATGTTTTACTCAGGAGACACAAAAAAACACTATTATTACTATTCATAATTGGAAGGAGACAATAAATTTATGTTTATGTTGACAATTATCAGCTATTATCATGCATTGATATCAACAGACGTGCACTTGAGATGTGGAATTAGGAATGTGTAGGCCTGCAGCATCATCAAAAAATAACTGCCTGCGCCGTGCGACTATTACCTATGACTTTTTCACGGTAAAGAGTTGTCACTTCAGTTCGGTTTTCCATGGATCCAGTAGTCCATGGACATAAATGCAAAACTCCGAGGCTATGTAGCGATATTTTTCATCCCATCTTCTAAATCCATGACAAAATATTCTGTAGCCATTTGTGAAAATATATTTTTCTATGAAAATTCATCTTGCCAGATGAAAAATATTATAAATAAAAAAATGACATGACTCACAGATTTAGGAGATGATAAGTTTCGACCACATATGTCGATATCAGAAGCCCCTGTTTGTTATCTGATAAATTCTCTCACATGAATCCTCTCACATCCGTAAATAAAAATCGAATTAAGTCATATTTAAGTAGCGTTTATTCTTTCAGAACGTATGAAATTGTATTTACAAACTGTAGAAAATCTGTTCGTAAAATAAGCCTCGGAAAATTGTCTTATGAATGAGTCACCAAACTTGCGAAGTTGTGATCCAGGCCATATTTTTATACTGAAGAAGACTTCTCAAGATGCAAAAAGGATAAAAACAAAGTCAACATTAGAATACCTTGACAATGATCAGAGAAGTGCGAGCAGTTATGATACAAAACAAAGGGTTGGGTATTTACAAATGCAAATCTTGAAGCCCGAAGCACCATTTTTCCATCATTGAATATCCGTAAATACCATCCAAACATTAGAATCATCTGAAAATATATGAAGTTCTTGAGCATTTCAGATAAAAATTGCAATACAAGTTAGACAAGGTCACAACATAGCCTCAAAAACATGATATTGCGAATAACCTACACATCATAGTGACCACCACTGCGCTATTTTTGCTTAGCTGCGCTAATTGAGCTGATATTTTGCCTTTTCCTAGGTTTCTGCGCTATTTTTTTAGACTGCAACGAATTTGTCCTATATGAAAGTATTTCTAGATGTTAATCAAAAGAAGACAGACTTTTTTTCATAATTCAATATTTCCGAATGGAGTAGACAGGCTTCTATCTTCAGGTTTCTGCATCTGACCAAAATCCAAAGTATTAGAAGCGCTATGTTATCTTATTCTAAGATGAATAGCCTATTTGACAGCATATCCTATTTAGCTTAAACATCCTTACCTGTCAAGATAAATCATCCTCGCATCATAGCTATAATGCATGATGAGCAAGTATTATGGTCAAATTGGAAGCGAGATGTAGATCAACATTAGTGTCCCGAGCGCAACGGGCAATTTGTATAGACTTATGCAAAAAACGAAGATAATATTTTTGGTGAATCCATCGATAAGCACTTCCCAGTTTCCACTTTCACGAATTATCATTATGCAACATCATTTTCGTTTAGAGAAATCTAACTAAATGTTAAATTTCCGTTTCGCTCGGGAATTAACATGTGGTCCAGCTTAAGGAGATTCGAAAAATTCAGCAATTCTATTTACGATCTCAGCCAAGTCCTTCGGTTGATGTCTCAAAATAGTTTATTGCCTGTCTGTTGTTGGTGATCATCGGTCAGTTAGGAAAAGATGTCCTCCGTTGCCTGCGGCCTTCCGAAATTGAGATAGTCTTGCTGTTGGAAATATTGTGAATTCATCACATAATAATTAGGCTAGTTTGCTATTTTATTTTACGATTATCTTGAGTTTCACATTTCATGCATCTCGATGACACCAGTGAGATATTTAAATCATCACCGATAGACCGGTATTGGTCGCATAGGATAGTACTGGCCAGACCGGTATGCCTACTAGTTCAGTGAAAAACTGAGCGTCTCTTATTTTCTTTATCCTCTAAAAATTTCTGTGCTTCGATACAAAGTCACATTCTATGTTATGGAGAAGCTTCTGAAAATCAAAATGAAATACTTTACATTTGTACTGAAGAATAATAGTACTGACTATGCAATGACAGTTGCGCACATGTAGCTATGAACTCATTGCCATTCAGCACAAACTGATTGATTACTGATCCGGTTGGCACCACATGTGCAAAATACGAGCAGGCTAATTCAACTCAAAATGGCTGTAGAGGTCAACTCTTCGCTTTGTCATCTGACTGTTTGCAGGCTAGGACAACATCGCAAGCCTTCGTAGTAGGACAAAACAAACTGGTGGAAAAGCGACGAAGTGTCAAATGAATTGTGTTTTGAGTTTCAGTAGTTCGTTAAAACACCGCTGCTATACAAATTACATGTATATCATGTTGACAGTCAATAGCAGTGTGTGCCAAAGGTTCATGTTAATTTCCATTGCATCCACCATGATGAGAACTGGACGAAAGATCTCGTGGAAATTACAATGAATAGATTATTCGCGGCATTTTTATTTTTCAAGTAACCAAAAGGACATCCTTTTTAAACAAATTAAACCGTTAATTGTGCAAATCTTGTGTTCATACTTTTATTGTAATTTATGTGATGTATTTACTGGTATTGACATTTTCCTAAAACTAGCATGATTCGGAGGTGACGATAGATTGTGAGTGTGAAAAAGATGTCAAATATATAAACTCACTATTGCTACTATGTCAAAAGAAATGGTTTACATAGCAAACCGATACAATGTATTTATGTAGTATAGGTGTATCGATCAGCCTTATGAAGGTTATAAACGCAAGGTACGGACTATCACATGCAGGTAAACCAACGCATGATTACCTACTCGGCCTACATTTCAATCACTATGTTAATAAGCATCTATATAAATTTAGAGCTGCATCGATCT
This sequence comes from Prostheceraeus crozeri, assembly GCA_907163375.1. Classification (NCBI taxonomy): domain Eukaryota; kingdom Metazoa; phylum Platyhelminthes; order Polycladida; family Euryleptidae; genus Prostheceraeus; species Prostheceraeus crozeri. Next base: position 190,895 of record CAJQUW010000639.1, on the reverse strand, counting down.
AAATTTGAGTTTATAGTGGTTCTAGTTAACTCAATACTAGTCCGTGGTGCTCTAGTTAACTCAATCTCCGTGGTGCTGCTGCTGGTCGTCTATCGGCTGCTGCTGTCATCTCTTTTGCATTTCGCCGCACTTCACTTTCCAGGCATCGTTTTTCTTCGCGTTTTCTCGTGGTACAAGCTGTGTTGGTGTTTATCTTCTTTGTCGCTTCAGTGTTTTCATATTCATTGCGGATTGCCTACGGTCAGCTTCCCATTTCCTAGTTTCATCCTATCGATGAGTATTGTTCATCGGTCTCTTATCGACGGATTGTAACTTTGGTTGTCTGGTCTGGACACAACTGGTGGCTATACATTCTATTTCTATGCTGATTTTCCGATCATCAATAGCCATATTAAGCAAGTGATCTTTGTCTGTCTGGTCTGGTGGTACCGAGCTTGGATTGGAAGCTGAAGGTTGTGAGTTCGAGGTTACCTCAGCAATAATATTTTATTGATTCTGAACGGTTAACTCTGATTTAACTGGACGCTATTGAAGCCAAGCCTACTTTTAACTGTCCAATACCATACTGTACTCGCTTTTACGGCTTCGTACAAGGTCTTCATACACATGTTAATGAACACTTATCCCGACAGGAATCTATTCCTCAGACATTCTACACGGAGTACAATCGCTTACTATGCATTAATTGCTGGAAACAGCACTCAGCGATAAGAAGACAGGCTTGCAAGGGTAAATCAACGTCTACCCTGCGTTTTGGTGTGACTCAAGATCCTCAAGTGCTCAATGATCATTCCAGTCAGACTGAGCTATCAGAAGCTGATGACTTTACAACTTCATCGGACCCTGTTTCGAATAGGTCGTCAGCTCTTCTAGCATCTGATTTCGATCTTTTTCGCAAAGGTTCTGTACTTTACCGAATACCAAAAGCATCTCGGATACAAGTCGGATCAGCTCTTAATGGCCTCATCGTGGAAGTTTGTGATAGCAATAGCATTGAAGCATGGGGAAATTTACTTCGGTTCCCTTCACAATGTCTGTTCAAGCCAGATTCTGGAGCTCAACCTCGTAGGTCCCTTTCTTCTACGATCAATCGACGCATTGCATCATACATATCAGAGCCGCCGGAGACTTTTTCTCAGGATCATCATATCCCTTCTGTTAAAGGCACGAACATCGATTCCCGGACGAAACGAGCAAAACTTGTTCAAAGGAAGATTGAAAAGGGTGATATGAAAGGAGCTGTCCGTGTGATTGCCTCTGATGAAGAGTTATCCCAATTTAATGAACAGACTTTGGGGAAATTGCAGAGCAAGCATCCAACTCCTCATGCCGATCGCATGAACCCAACCAATCCAACAGAAAGGGAAATCAATGAAGCTTTGCAATGTGACGAAACCCAAATTCGTCGAGCCATTCGAAGTTTTGCGCCAGGCTCAGCTAGTGGTCCAGATCTATTGGAACCACAGCATTTGAAGGACCTTGTGGAGGACCTCACCTCAACGCCTTGTGGAGAGACCGGGAATTCCCTCATCAAAGCTTTGACACGCCTTATTAATTTGATGCTGAAAGGGAGTGTTCCAGATGATGTAACTCCCTTTCTATATGGAGCCGCGTTGACTGCATTGACCAAGATGAACGCCGACGTCCGTCCTATTGCTGTTGGAACTGTTTATCGCCGGATTGCGAGCAAGATTGCCGCCCGACATGGAATCGCATTGGTGAAAGACACCTTCTACCCCCATCAACTTGGTGTGGGAATCCGCAGGGGGCGGAACTTATTGTTCATACTGTCCGCAACTATTTGATTCACAAAATGGAAGCCAGCACTCCTATTGTCATGCTAAAAGTCGACTTTGCCAACGCCTTCAACACTATCCGACGGGATGTTGCTCTCAACGAGATACGAGACGAAATCAACGAGTTATTCCCCTTCATCAGACAATTGTACGGCAATAACTCAAATCTCTTCTACGGAGACCATAAGCTCTTTTCAGCCGAAGGCATGCGACAAGGAGATCCTATCGGCCCTCTGGGATTCAGCCTGGTTATTAACAAGCTTGTTTGTAACTTGAAAAGTGAATTGAATTTCTGGTATTTAGATGATGGTTGTCTGATTGGAGAAATAAAACAAGTGCATGAAGATCTCAATACAATCATACATCATCAAGACAAATATGGGTTGCGTTTGAATATATCCAAGTGCGAATTTTTCGATCCCATGAATCTACATGTACATACAGGAGGCCCCAATTTATTCGAACGAATGAAGTTGCAAACGATGAGTTGCGCTACTCTCCTGGGAACACCACTTTTTGATCCGTCTGCAGAAACAATTTTCAAGAAGAAGGTCGATGCCATGGTGAAATTAACTGACCGCATCAAGGATCTGGACTCGCACTACAGCTTCTACATTTTGAAGAATTGCCTTTCCATGCCGAAACTTCTCAATTTGTTGAGAACCTACGCTTTTTATGATCTGCCTCATCTTTTAATGGAATTTGACGACCTTCAAAGAACTTCATTGGAGTCCATTTTGAACTGTGCGATCACCCCAGAATCATATGTACAGGCTTTTCTACCTACATCTTTTGGAGGACTGGGCTTTCGCTGAGCGTCTGATCTGGCTCTTCCGTCATTTGTAGCTTCGGCCAGCAGTGCTTCGGACACAATCAATGTACTGATGCCAGCCCATGATCTGGAGGATCCGCATCTGATGTATGCAAAGAGTATCTGGCAAGCTAAAATTCCGCTGTCAGAGCCACCCATAGGTGAATCCTCAGGAAGCCAGGGAGCTTGGGATCGTCCTCTAGTGAGAGGGCAGTTCGAACAGCTTCTCAATACAGTATCGGATGACAAATCCAAGAGCCGCCTTCTGTTGGCTTCCGCACCTGGTGCTGGTATGTGGCTCAATTCAATTCCGATTCAGTCCCTCGGCTTGAAACTAAATGATGAGCAACTACGTATCGCCATTGCCTTGCGTCTGGGCGCTGATGTCTGCATTCCCCACAAATGCAAATGCGGTGCTATGGTGGACAAAAGTGGTACACATGGCTTGAGTTGTCGGCTAAACTCGGGTAGAGCCGCTCGCCACCATGAAGCTGATGACATTATTCGCCGTGCTTTGGTTTCAGCAGGTGTGCCCGCCGTATTGGAACCCCTCGGCCTAAGCCGAGATGACGGCAAGAGACCTGATGGCATCACGCTCGTTCCCTGGACCAGAGGCCTACCGCTCATATGGGACTGCACCTGCGTTGACACCTTGGCAGTGAGTAACATCAGTACGAGTGTGCAAAGAGGAGGGAGACTAGCATCCTACGCCGAAGAAAAAAAGAAGCGCAAATACGAAAGCCTTACAAGAGACCACATTTTATGTCCATTCGCAATGGAAACATTGGGAGCTTGGGGTGACGACGCCAAGAATCTAGTCGATGTAATTGGAAAGAAGATCTGCGAGAGAAGCGGTGAACCACGGTCGACCACATTCCTCAAACAGCGACTGAGTCTTGCCGTGCAACCTGGGAACGCGGCTAGTATTACTTCCTGCATGCCGAACAGTAGAGACCTCCACGAAGTTAACTACCTTTGATTTTATTTTTATTTCTATTTTACTTATGCTTTGCTAATACTTGTGACATGTGGATGAACAGAGGCGTTATGATAATTCTGAAATAAACGGCAGATAAAATAAAGACTCAATACTTCTTTACGTCAAAGATTGCATAAATATAACATTTTGTTATCAACCGTTGATTGATCGAAGCTTCAATCAGGCAAGCTTACACAACACGACATGTATAACATATTCTCGAATTACATTAATGAATTACATATGAGCCAGAGATGTAATCAAAAATTTAATTGCCACAGGCTATACGACATATCATTCTTACTGAGCACATAAAATTAGTTACATCTTGTATGATTCCAAGCACTTGCCTGTACGATCAGTCGCCGGTCTAGGCTGGTGCATTATGGTCAGTGGATCGATCTGGAATATTTCGGACCTGTTGCATCTCCGCATTTACACACGTCAGTTATATCGGTCATCAGGGGTCGTTTCATGTTAATTGATGAATTCATCTTCCATCGGGCAGAAGACTTTATGTTAAAAGGACATATCACAACATATTGCAGACCTGCTGTTATACAATTCAATATTGCGCCCAGAATGGAAATGCAGCCTTTATTATACAGGAATATGAACTATTCGTGAATTAGGCTGTAGTGCGTTTTTCACAGATACTTATCATGCTTCATCGTAGTGCCGCACAGACCTGGAAAAGGTCCGACATGTTAGTTATGCCGGCTGCCGAGATGTCTTTTTAACTCTGCTTCGGAGGGCCATGTGATGCATCAACAATTATCGAATCAGGCTTAAGTTACTTAATCATTGTATCAATTACCTTGTATAGACGCTATTTGACAAATCCAATCACTCACAAATTGATGAGCAACATATCTTTGTAGTTGTTTGATTTATTTGAACTAAAAAATGTATGTAATCCTTTTTGACAGATTTAAAGCAATATTATGCAAAAGCGGACGACGCCGACCGTGAAATTCGGGACAGTTCCAATTCTAGTACATGTACTTGTTCACAGGACTTATTGACAAAGACATGTTCTATAGATGGTTATAAGTTTGGTTGTATAGCAACTGTCTGTGGACTGTTATAGAAGTAATTCAAACAGCATTTGTCAGCATTTGAGATCCATTTGGCATCCTCAACCCTATAGCATCATATTAGCCCTCGAAATGACTTTCAAATGCAGCTTTAGATGGCATGTTGTCTAGATGATGTTGTTCAATGGTGCAGTGCAAATCGTCTTCTATTGAATACAGAGAAAACTGAATTTCTATGGTGTCACTCAGGCAAACGTCGGCGTTCTGTCCCAACAGCGCCCTTGAGAATAGGATCCTCTCATATCCTTCCATCAAATTCAGTGCGCTGTCTTGGAGTATTCTTGGACTCAGAACTTTCATTCAAGCTAAATATCTCGAAATGTGTGTCATCGTGCTTTGGGATGATGCGCCAGATTCGCAGTATAATCCCTTATATCCCACGTGATCTACTCCTGACATTGATTACTTCCATGGTCATCTCAAAGTTGGATTACTGCATTCCTGTCATGTATGGAATCCCTGAGCAACAAGTGAAGCGATTACAATCTGTGCTAAATGCAGCCGCCCGTATGATTTACGGCACTTCCCGCTATTCGTCAATAACTCCTTTGTTAAATGAATTACAGTGGCTGCCTATTCGTCAACGTATTGCTTCTAGACTATCAGTTCTGACCTTCTGTTGTCGTCGAGAGTGTGCTCCTGATTATCTCAGCTGCTCCCTGGTGGATGTCTCCTCTATGCCTGGAAGATCCCGATTGCGGTCTGCAGATTCATTCTGCATTGCGGTCCCATCTTATCGATGCCCAACTTTTGGTGGTAGATCATTTCCGGTAGCTGCTGCGAGGAGTTGGAACTCACTTCCCCAGAACTTGCGAGCGATTGACAATATGCGTTCCTTCAAGAAACAAGTGAAGAAATACCTTATCGATCTTACCTATAAATGACTTTCCTTTGTATCTCTTTTATTTCTATTTCTTATATTGTAAATTGTAAAGTGGCCTTGAAGCCTCGTAGCATAATGCCACTCTAAATATAGTGCATATTTGAATTGAATTGAATTGAATTTAAGAATTTCACTTTTTCCTTTACTGCATTGACAATATGCAATGGGGATTAAAAAGATATTAGATGTCATGTCATTAATCAATTTTATAATAGTGAGGGAAAGAGAAATGACTTACTTTGTAATTCAGTGCTTCCAGAGCACTTCAATACGCATATTAATTTTTAAATAAATGAAAATATGTGTGGTTGATTCATGCACAAAATTGAGACTACGAAATATACGAAATTGAGACTCGTTTCATCAATTCAAAATTGCTAAATGTCCCGAGCGGGTGGTTTTGCTTAAAAATACATAGTACTAATAGCGATGCAAAAAATGTAATTGTATACCCTAGTAAAGGTGTACTTGAAGTATGAACGAATGTGAAATAAGTTTTCAAAAGATATCTTGACATAGCAGATATTTGAATTTTATACTGCTTACTATGAACTTCTCTTCCCATACTTCAGTGTCCCGAGCATAGCGAAATTTACAATGAGTTAAGACACATGTCACACTGTACTAGGTTGAATTGCGACAAATAAATACGATGTGGAAGATTGGTTTAAACAAATTAGAAAATCAATTTTCTTGACTGAAAATGAATTTAAGCATTCTTTACAATTTGCTGCGCAAGGTTTGCTACAGCTTCGACTGACACAATCGAAGTGAATGAATGTAGCGCATGAATGGTATATATCACCATAAAACCCTTTGTATCATGTATGCGTTCGATGTGAGGTCAAACAATCCATCATAAAATTACTTCGTGGAAGTGTCCAAAGCGTAACTTTTAAGAGACGTGGAGACTTTGGAGGAAACAAAACAGGAAAATACGAAATTTTTGCGTTCTGTTACAAAGTGTGATTGCTGAAAGTTGATCCAGTCATCACTCAATTCATGTTGTGAGATCATCTACAGCAAGACTTCGCCATGATGATTATCGTCTAAATGAGGAATAGGATGTAGGCTTGCTTTTCCATTCAGCCGTTGTTCTCTATCTAGTTTTTCGACCTTCGAGTTCTTCTGCTTTACATGAACCTTATACTCTCATCCTCAGATGCAGCAATTGCAATGTTGAGTATTGTAATAAATACGTGCATTGGCTTCAAAATGAGATCTTGTTAATTTCTGCTGGATAATTAGAAAGTTATGCTACTTTAAAATTTAGTCACGATTTTTATGCCGCACCCTGTATCTGTTTCGTTTTAACTTAACACCAAAATTGAAGAAATTTTGTTGTTGCGCTATTTTTTTTCAAAATTTGCGGTGGTCACTATGCTACACATGCAAATAGGTCACCAAAGTAAAATATGCATTCCTAATCGGAGTTATAACCAGTGTTGCCAACGGCTCAAGTGCAAAATAAACACGCATGCCAATAATTTTTACGCAGTTTAGTTGATTTCGAAAATCAATCGATATTCAAACAAATCATGGCAGTAAATATATCATGCGGGACTAATTTGTGCATTTCATTTTAACTTGTCTGATATAAGTAGGGCTTTAATGATTTTACCGCAGCACCAAAAAAGATCGACTGTTCCTAAACTTTTATTTTTTAAAAGTGTATATCGTCGGAAAAATACGCACCATTTTTACATAAATCGCAAAAAACACGCAGTGCGCATTTTACAAAGCTGTTGGCAACACCTGTTATAACCACGCAATTCTATTAGCTGTGTGACCTCGACCTGGATTCGGGTTGATTGGTATAAATTTCGACCGCATTTGCGGATTTTATCGTGAATATGCCTTGGCCAAGTGGAATAGAATAAAGAAACACAAAGCTGTATATATCGGGATAAGTTCACGTTTTATCAGGATGACGAGATGTGATCTAGACATTGGGAGTCCAGGGGGCGTCAAGTGTTGACTCCGAAGCCGTCAGATGTGCTTCATCGGGTAGGTGCCGCGAATGCAATGTGCATCCTGCGGTGATCCCCAGCGCGCTGTTCGATATTGCTTGTAGCCTGTCGATGTTTGTTAGTGAGGTGATTGGTGACCACAAGGTGGAAGTGTTGTGTTCCAAGAGGGGACGTGTGATGGCGTTGTAAGTGGCCAATAGCCTCTCATGCTGTTGGCCTCAGTTGGTGAAAGTGAGACATGAGTGGATGTTAAGGGTTTATCTTGACTCTTAATGTCTGAGTGTGTGGCCATCATGATGTCGTCAGCGTAGGCCACTGTTTTAAGTGTCGTGTATGTAGGAAAAGTGACGTCTTGCATGTAAAGACTGAAGAGGAAGGGGAGAGAACTCATCCTTGTGGGACGCCTCTTTTGATGTTTTGTTGGTTGATCACCTTTGGCTATATGTGGTAAAGGCTTGCCTGCCATAAATGAAATTTCAATCTACTAGTATGTAGCGCATGAAGAAAATAGGGATGTTAGTCTGTTGGAACCAGTAGATGAGTGCATGTATGTGAAGTGTCGCATACCTTCGTCATATCCATGACATGATGATTGAGTGCAAGGCTGGCCGTTTGCTGTTGAAGCTAGCAGCAATGGTGTTGTTGATTTGATGTAGTGCAGTGGTTGTGGATCCACAATAAATCATAATAATGTCACGTAATAAATCATTGTTGATTAATGACAATTTTTTTCTACAATTTTGGGCTTCCGCCACTGGTTTTCAACAAGTTCATTGTCAATAATTGCATCAGAGTTGATACTGAGTCGAACTGTGTCGTTCAAATTTATACTTTCCAGGATGAAGCCAACGACAGACAGTAGGTTGAACGTCATCATTATTCTACACATATCAACGACAAACTGAACTTCATTTATGGACGATGAATGTCGGAGAAGTCGTTGAAGTAAACTGTGATCTACTTGCCGAGAACTGCGAACTGGAGTTAATATACAAATCAGGGAAATCCCTGATACAAATGCACCATGGCAAGACAATGATTTTAAAATAATTGAATTACCTATAGATTAAATTAAGTTATCCGAATTTTTGTAATGGAAGCAAACAGCATTTATGAAAATCAGACATGACGTCGGAATTGGTCGATATGGATGTATGAAGTGAGATTGAACACCGTCGGAGGTAATAATATCAATAATGTCAGATACACTGATGGAATAATTAGGCTTTGTCCGAAATGTGGAAATCCAACTAGTATTTGGAGTGCTAGTAGGATTATTATTCGGTACCGAATAGTTGTATGTTAACAAGAAGCTTTCTCAGCGTTTGATTAGTCGCATTAATTTGCATTCCTACATCTAAACATTGGTGTAATATTATACCGCTATCCTCATATAGAAAGTAGTATACTTTTAATACTTTTTTAAGAAGGTCATTGACTACAGTCTAGTTTGCTCCACTTTACCAAGGAAATTTATGTGCTGGCATCACACAGGCTGCTACCTAATAATACTAGATAAATTGTGTCAATTGGTTGCGTTTAGCAGTCTTACTGTTCGATTTCATTCAAACTTCATAGACGAATTTTGAAAAGGGAATTAACTCAAGTGTGCTACCGTCAGCACTCATACAACAGTTAACAAGTCTTAAGCTTGAATTTGACTTAAACAACAGTCATCAAAGCTCCTCGTTCACTGGTTGACATTTGTCCAATTTGGCTAATAAATATTTATTTAAATATAGGCTTAACAGCCTAATCAAAAATATGTTTGACGAAAATAGGAAAATATCCAAACAACAAAATGATGAGAATTCCTCAATTTGGCTACACGAACTTACTGTTTATCACATATTAATGCGCCTTTGATAGTACCACAGTCTTATGAACAGAGGTTTTTTAAAGTTGCTCCTTAGGCGGCGGCCTCAAATCTCTAAGCGGCACTTACATTGGATAACCCTGGCTTTCCTTTGACTCATCGAAAATCATATTAACACTTAATAAAATTTACATGTGCAATCTACAGTGCATGCACGTTATGAACCATGTACGCGTATTGCATGCGAGTACATGTATATGATCGTGGAGCATCGTCTACAAAGAGATTAAATCATGTTTCATTTCCCATTACCGATACATGCGTATATAGGCCCTGCCCTATATACTGGCATGTATAATGGCACATGTTGAATAAATTTTTGATAGCAATCTATTATTCATCCAAGAACTCCGAATAATGAGAAGTATTGTACAGGGTGTCCGCGCAAATTTGAATGAAAATTTCCAGGTGTTTTCCAGGATTTCCAGGGTAAAATTCATTTTCCAGGTTTTCCAGGGAAATTTACCAAAAATCAGGAGTCAAATTTGAACGAAAATTTCCAGACTTTCTGCAAGGAAATTTTACTCGAATGAACGCGTCAAATTTAAAAGAAGAATTCCGGGAAAAATCTACCCTAAGTTCTGTGGCATATTATTGAAGAAAAAAATTTGAGAGGTGTCGTAAAATTGGCTGAATTTTCAAGTCGCAGGTGATTCTAAATGAAAAATACTAATAAGTGCATCACACGGCTACATCATATTTATTGAAAATGAAAATATTATCGATCGTAACAAATTTAAAGCTTGCGGATTGAGAAGAAAATAGAGAAAGAGTATAACAATCAATGACGGAAAATATAAGACTTTACAACGAAATGTAACAATTAACGGAATATCTGTGAAGTTCACTCTATCATAAAATGCAACAAGGTGAACGTCAGAGCGTTGTCATTCAGTTAAGATCATTTCAACTGAAGCATTTCTGCGTGAATCCGTGGAAGGTGGAAGACCAAGAGCCAGAAAGAGGAACATAATGGTTGATGTGCTGCATATGCATGAGAGTAATCACAAAATACTTAAGAGAATGACACAGAGAAGAATTGACCGGAGAAAGCTCATTGGCACACGACGTGTCGGGAATAATATATCTACCTATTGAAAGCCTACTTGAAATGTGTTTGAAAATATTCGATATTAGCCTCGGATCATTCGGAACAAGTCTGGTGCCTAAATTAAGTTTATAGGTTTAGCACCATTTTGCGTCAGTAGATTCTGCCACACGGCAATCAAGTGTATGATAGCATTTATCCTAGATTACGGCTCCTAGTTCCACATACCAACGAGACGTTAATGACGGAGTCTACAGCTTATAGTTCGCCATTCCGCACGACGTTAATAAAGGAGTTTACGGCTCCTAGTTCCCCATTCCGCACGACGTTAATAAAGGAGTTTACGGCTCCTAGTTCCCCATTCCGCACGACGTTAATAAAGGAACTTACGGCTCATAGTTCCCCACCCGCACGATGTTAATGAAGGAATTTACAACTTCTAGTTCACCATACCGCGCAGCGTTTATGAGGAAATTCAGAGCTACTAATTCATCATACTGTACAACGATTAGGAGTTCGACAGCAGTTCGTAGTTAACCATAGCACGCAATTCAGTCTCATTCATGTTGTATACGTCATGATAGGAGATTCCAGTCACTGAAATATTCTAAAAACAAAAAAATTGTAAGAGAATGAAGGCCATAATTGTAACAAATAAGTATAGAGATGTGAAGAATATAAACTGGAAAAACAGAAAACACTTCAGCCATAGAGTAAGTATGACTTCAACAACTTTAAATTGGTGCTTTAATTAGTCTCAAAATTTCCGGGAGTTTTCCAGGATTTCCAAGGTAAAATTTCATTTTCCAGGAGTTTTCCAGGGTAAAATTCATTTTCCAGGTTTTCAAGATTTTCCAGGGGGGCGCAGACACCCTGCTTGTAGATACGCGAACATAGGCTACTCTCATAAAAACATTACGGTTAAGTTATATGCAGGGATGCTTAACAGCCACAGCTGTCAACAGTAACAGCCATTTGTAGCTGTTAACAGCAAATTCGTACATTGTGCTTAAAACATGGCTTCGCCGCATACCCAAAAATAAATATTTGCGCTCATAAAACGAAGGTTCAAATAGTTCTCATTTTTTGTTTTTGAGAGCATCTTTGCGTTTACGACTTTACATACACTTTACAGTTTCAAGTCACTACTCTCAAATGCGTTCAGGGCAGCAGCTCTCAGCTGTTAACTGGAGGATCTTCAAGCAATCACACAATGCGCTGGGGATGTGTTCACAGCAAATCACAGAGATGTGTGTGTGTTTGTGTGATAGGTGTAGCGTGCGCGCTTAACTCGATAGTTAGACTCGTCTTCTGCAGATAGAAACGCAGATGCAAATATATTGCAGCAATGCAAGAAAAGATCGCCAAATTTTGGAGATGATGACGCGTTGAATCGTCGTGCCTGCGCTCACCAATGGCTGAATGTCGGATCGGAAGGTTAGAAGCCGCTGAAAGGAGATAGCGATGAAGGTTCCCTAATTAGATGTGTGATTCAGTCTGAGATATTCAATGATTGAAGGCATATTTGTGATATCATGTTTATGGTGGCGATTTCAACAGTGGTTATTTTCTACACCGGCCAGTCGTGCGAGTGATTATGCAAAAAAACTCTAACCATCGTACACGAAGTTAATGGCGCTGAAATAAAAAGCCACTCTCAAAGGATAGAATATGAGGAGCACAAAACACGTTTTAGCAGCACTAATTTTGAAACATGTAAGTGGTTGACAGGCTATGATAAACACAAGAGTCTTGCGTTGGTGAGAGCTTCCTCGAGAGTGAATGTTCACTGTAGTGATCTCAGCTCCTTGACCAAGGCGATCGAGCGTCATGTGAGAAATCAACATCGTATTTTCATTGTCATTTGACAAGGAATTTTCATTTGATAGGAAAACAAGAGTCGCGGTGACGAACAATCAGCTTAGGATTGCATGCTTATGGGACTGTTCAGAAAAAGAGGCTGTCACATGGGACTCACAGTGAACCATAATTCACGTGCAGTATTGTCAATATTGGGTAGTCTGTGGACTTCAGAGTAACTTTCATTTAACTATCAGTTTCTATTTCTCACATAATTTCATTTAATTCTGTAGTCATGCATGTCAGCATGACTTGAAAGTGGCCCACTTGTACGAGTATGAAAATTCACTGAAATTAAGACAGCGTCAAATTAAGTGTTTTGTGCAGTTCATGCTGTCTGCTGCAGAAATATAGGAATTCACTATGGAGCGAAGGCCTATGGTCTTGGAGCACGCGACGAAACTGGTAAAGACAGTGATGAAAGTTCAGAAGATCTCCGATTATTTTACGCCCCTTCAACCCACAGAAAATGGACTACCGAAATTGCCTTACTTGGATAGACAAGCGATAGCCGCTCGTTGCTCACGTCATGTATTACCTTTCGATATTGTTGAGGACGAAGTCTTTCAATGGGCATACGGTTGCCAAGTAAAAGATCGTAATCGCATTTCATCTCGTGTGTCTGAAATAGCTGCTGAGTGGAGAATCAAAATTCTTGAGCTTATCAAGAACAAGTTCATTACCATTATGCTTGATGGATGGAAAAATCCTATCAATGGCAAGCATCATCTGTGCCACATGATATGGACTGGAGACAAATTATATTACTGGTCTAATGTTGATCTTAACAGACAAACAGCTGACTGTATTCTTGAATCTCTGCGTCCGATCATCGAGGATTTAACAAATCATGGGGCCAAAGTCATTGGTCTGGTTGCAGACAATGCTAAAAACATTCAATCTGCAATTCGTACAGCATCTATTAATGAGGGAAACATCGTGATATTGACTGTTTCATGTGCTACACATCTTTTGAACCTCATTGAAGGAGATATTTTTACCAAGGTAAGCGTGGCCAAAGATTTTATTGTTATAATTGATTCGCTAGTAAAACCGGGGCTTCTCACACGCTACACCTGCGTGAGATGGAACTCTAGATATGATTCCGTTTGTAAAGCAATTGAAAAAGGGCTTGTTTCAGGAGATGAGCACAACAAGTTGCTTACCACAAAACAAGTAATATCTGAAGTAACGAAACAGTTAATGATTCTTCAAAGGGATGGATCTAATGTAATTGATGTAATTGAAGCATTCAAGGCCATCAAAGCTACCTGGCAGACGATTGATTTTTCTATCAGTTTGGATCAAAAACAAATATTAAATGACATTTTTGAAAAACGATGGCTATGTTCACCAATTCTGGACTTGGCATGGTGATGTCATTTTCAGCTCCATCTTAGAGTTGAATGATTTTCCTACACTCACACAAGAGAAAAATGATCAGGTTGAAAAATGGATATACCGTATGTTGCCTGACAAACGTCACACTGACTATCAAAATGAAAAACAAAATATTCAAGATTCTATGATAATGAGTGAATCGCGAGACATTGAGACTTTCCCTGTGCATCGTACATTGATAATCATAACGAAGCGTGTTGCTGTCACAGAAGCGTCAGTTGAAACAGCTTTCTCGGTACATAAAATGTTCCATAGTCGGCTACGAGCACAGTTGTCGACTCAAAACTCGACGATCAACTGTTTATTCGCTACAACATGCCTAGCATCTTGAATTATGACACAAATATCTCAACAGATATTGAAAATGAAATATTCAACATCTCTAGCGAGGATGAAGAATGACAATGGTACAAAGTTGTTTTCAAGATTGTTATGATTCAATAGAGTTTTCAAGTCTGTAGACTTCCTTAAATATAGTCGTTAATATAACTTTTTAGGGTCATTGTTTTCTTTTGTGTAATATGAAGTTTATGTCATGGAGGTTTTGTTTGTACTCATGTATGCCTACTAAACGTAAGACACATGTAGATGTAATTCGCTAAATTGAAATGTTCATTGCAGTTGGGCTTTGTTGACTTCAATGGAAGTTGATTTACCGTAAATCCTCGAAGTTAAACCGCATCTTGGAGTCAGTTTCAGAGCGAGTCTTCCAAGTTGAACCGCACGCTGCGGTTTAACTTAGAGGGATGCGGTTAAACTTAAAAGTGTCTTTCCAGTAAAAATCCCATTTAAGAAAATTAGCATCAATAGGTTAACAGCAGATTTGGCCATCTGCCCAATCTGTATTTATTGAATAACAGAAACGAAAACAGTCAAATAAGGCACTCACTCAAAGTCCATAATCACTTCTGCATCTTCGCTGTCCTTCAATTCTGGATCTTTGATATCATCTTCGTCGTTCTCCGTTTCCTCATTCGTGTCCTCCTCTTTGAGCATCTGAAGCCCAGATTCGTTGGGTTAGCCCTTCTTAAAACAATGAATCAAGTCATCTTCGTCGCCATCCAAGCCACTCCACATGATTTCAGGCCGTGAAGAATCATTTCTTGAGGAGCATTTTCCCACGCTTTGAGAACCCACTGAACAGCAGTCTCACGTGATGGAGCACGGATATTTCCAGCTGGTGTCCAAGAGTGTTGGTTTTCGTCAGAGAGCCACTCGTTGTACTGGTAGGTGATGGACGCCTTGAACGTTTTGTTGAACACAACATCAGCGATCTGAATGCGTGACGTGCATCCTCCTAGAATAACAGCAGTCGATACCAATTTCTTGCCAAGGTGTTTCTTTGTCCCGTCACTGATGTGTCCCCGGAATGAGTCCCAAATGAGGAGGCGTGGTTTGAAAGGAAGGCCCAAAGTTCGATCGACGTATTCTTGAGAAGTGCTGTCATTCATCCACCCGTTCGCTGTCGTGGTGATGAACGCTCGTGGGCGGTACGCTTCATTAAGACGACTTGCATCTTTGACCGCTCCTTTGAACACGATAAATGGTGGGAGTTTTGTACCATCCCCTCGAACTGTCAGGGCGACCGTAATGTTGAGTTTTTCATGGCCTGTAGTTTTCATCGAGATTGTCTTTTCGCCTTTCTTAGTGATTGTAGTATTACCCGGGCAGTCCAACCAAACAGCAGTTTCATCCATGGCGAAAATATCTGATTCGGACAGTTTCAGCTCCTTACGAAGTCGTCAGACGTACTTGACGAACGAAACCAACTTTCGAGTCATCTGAGGAGCTTCCTTTTGTGCGTCAGTTGTCTTACGACGCAAAGTGAAACCATTACGGGTAAGAAATCTATCCAACCATCCGTGACTTGCTTTGAAGTTTGGAATATTGTACGACCGTGCTTTGACCATCAGCTCTTTTCGTGTTACCCGCAGTCGACGCTCTCGCTTTTCTTGAATGAACGCACTCAGCTCAGTCTCCATATCATCACTAATCACAGGCCGTCCCGTCGTACCCAACCGGGTAACATCTCGATTACCTTGAATCGCCAGATCCTGTTCCTTCTTTTTCCATCGTCGAATGATTGACTCATCGATTCCAAAATGTCGAGCAGCTGGCCGAAAACCATGGTCTTTGGAGTAAGCGAGAACCTCGAGCCGAAAACGAACAGAGTACTGCGTACGCCGCTTGGGAGCCATCGCATCAGGAATGAAAACGAGAATACTTTCAACTCGCTATCAGTACAAAAACTATGCCGAATATGATTGGTGGGGATTACTGGGGAAGAGTTGCGCTGAGTTTGATTGCTATATATAGCATCTGACGAACGAAGTCAGCCTACCGCCGGTAGGGTAGATTTGAGACGCGACCTCAGCAATTGCGCGCGGTCTACATTCGATGAGAACTTACCTCTATTCTGCTTTGAATGTTTGACTTGCATCGAAGCGCCCGATTTGGTCAAAGTTTTTTTCACCTTACTACTACCTCACTGCATTCCATATCTCAAACATAACGAAATGAACAAGTGTTTTGATAAATTTTGTTTGTTTGTTAAACTTAGAGGGATGCGGTTTAACATATAAGAACCGCGAAGTTTTGCCTGACGTGCGGTTTAACTTTGTGGGCGGTTTAACTTCGAGGATTTACGGTATATTGGAAGGGAAGTTACGCATTCTACAGGGCAAATTACAGTTGCAAAGCTAGTTAAATACGATTAAATATAAAAAGCTGTTAACAGCTAACAGCTTGGCTGTTACTGTTAACAGCAAATACAGCATCCCTGGTTATATGGATACTGGTCACAAGGTTACTTCCTGAAAACAGAGTCGCACACTCCGCTTAAGTCAAAACCAAAATCAAAACCTTTATCATCATCACCCTCTTCTGCAGACTCCTCAACACCGAATGCGATCTCTTCACCATCACGTCGCAGTTAGAGCTTGCGTTCTCCTTCTCCTTGACGTTACGGCGCTTCTTCGTACTCAGTCACACTTGTGCCATCTTTTCAGCCTGTCCATCACTTAGCTCATCAGGGCCGTTTAGTGATATGGACTCGTAAGCTCTCGGAGGACAAGCGATTGCGCAGCTTGTTTTTGATTCTCAGCATTGATCTGAAGCCGCGTTCTGGCCATGCTGTCGTCATCGGGAGTGTCAATACAATCAGGGATGGAACCGGTCGTGATTTTCCCGACCCGACCCGACCGGCCGGTCGACCGGTTGATTATACAAAATGCGGTTATGCCAAACTACATGTAGGCCTATATAGTACCCAAAGAATGACGATACTTATATATCTGAGTAGCCTATGTGTACTAGCTAGATAGGTAATTAGCAAATTAATTTATTGTCTTCGACTGTACCAATATATCTACTAGATTAGTAGGTCTAATTAGCAAATCAAGAAGAAATATAGCAGTAAAATTACATATAGCCTTCAGAACAATCATGAATTTAAGATAAGTATAAGCATAACTAATTTTGACTACAAGGAGGCATATGTACGACGTGTAGGAAATGATATATGACTACATGTACATTATACGAGTCATTATTATTACTAAGTATATTTAATCTTTAAATAAAATTTTACTTACTATCTCATTTTGAAACGTTTTACGGAATCATGGAATGAAAACTGAAAATTTCTCAAATCGTTTAAAACAAATATGATTAACATGAAAAACTTATCCTAGCTGCCACAATCCATTTATGTCTCCTTCTTTTAATACAACAAGACTGTCGACAGTTGATGGGTCAAGTCTATTGCGACTCGCGGTCAATACAGAACCTCCAATGCTAAAGTGTCTTTCACTCTCTCCTGACGATGCCTGAATTACAAATATCTTCCGGGATATTTCACTCAAGAGAGGGTAGGTCGATTGTTTCTTTTTCCAAAAATCTAATGGATTGGTTGAATATATTCCATGAAAATTTTCGTTCATGTAGTTTTCAAATTCTTGCAACAATTCGAGTTTGTTTGAAGAATGCAAAGAAACAGGAGCAGCTGAACACGAAGATCGGAAATTCGAAAACGGATCAATTTTGGTAATTTTTGGTGGTACTTCGGTAGATACCGTAGATTCACTTGCTGTAGGCTTGATTTTAATATATGAAGACAACGTCGATGTGATATGAATTTTGACATTCTCTATAAACTGATTACGAAATTGGCGATCTTCAATAAAAGATAGTTGTCGAAAAGTTGGATCCATGACAGTTGCAACTTTATGTAGTTCAGTCGTAGACGACCAATACTTTTCATCCAATCCGCTCAGAAAGTATTCCTTTAGCAATATCACGCCACGTGACTCATGTACATTGAGAGTAGCGGCTCCGAATTCTTTCATCAAATAATAACTTGGTATGACATTTTGAATCGATGGTTTGTCAGACATTTCTAAATAATCAAATATAGAATTGAAATGTCGAAAAAAGTCAACCAATTCTTTTAGAAGTTCCGGAGAAACGGGTAACAAACGGTATTCCATGTCTCGTGTATGAAGAATACGTCGAAGATCTTCATATGACACACTAAAAGAATGATACACATCGTAGAAGGACCGCCATGGACGAGTAGGACTTGGTCTCTTCAGAGTTAAAGTAAGTTCATCAGAGGAGACAGTCAGTAACCGGCCGGTTGCCTGACCGGTCACATGACCGGCCGGTCAGAAAGTTTGACCGGTACCCGACCGGTGACCCGACCCGACCGGTGACCCGACCCGACCGGCGACCGGCGCCGGTCGACCGGTAACGGTTCCATCCCTGAATACAATGTCGACTAAGCTCACGAGGCCGGGACATTCGATCTTGTAATAATTGTCTTCGAAAAGACGTTTGAGTACACTTATCAGTGATTTGCATGTCGATAGCGCTTTTCCTGTGGCGATCTGCTCTTTCAGGCTTCCACAGTTAGCTTTCAATTGGTAAAGAGACTGCGACAGCGCGCCACCAAACTTTTCGTACAGGAAATCGATTTCATCATTTCCAAAGGACTGACGCTCTTCATATACTTCGGGAACTGGAGATGGATAAATTATTTTTAATGCACTCAGTATATGAGCCACCGGAAGTCTTTTCTCGAGGTTCTCCTATATGGCCTTTGCGTAGGCAGCTGTGATATTTTTGACTCGCTGAATGTCGTCTTCAGTGAAATCACCGATCTTTCCGCTCGAGTTTCCTTGATATTCCGGCCATCTTTCCCGAAAACCTGAAGGATCTCTTCGGCATCTTCCAATTGTACAATTCCACGCTTGCGTTCACTGAATTCATCCTCCATATGAGCGAAGTTCAGGTTGCCCCTCTGAAGTATTCGGCTGAGGGCTGCCAAGTGTTCCACTGCTGGGGCGAGGACATGCATGCTAAACAGGAAATCATTGCTGCGAACTGCATAGAGAAGACCGTGAGCTGCACATTCTTGCTCTTCGGCATCAACATGCTCCAAAATCAACCAACATGAAACGACCTCAGCCATAGCCGCTTTGATAACGATATCATGGGATAGCCAGCGAGTCTTACATGCTCTCTGCAGCATGCGATACCTTTGGCCACGAGCGCATTGAATATGACGAAGACGTTGGATACGTTTTGGTGAACGAGCGAAGAACTTCCCGAAGGCTAGGAGAAGTCTCTCAAACATCATATGAGAAGATGCGATCTGATAAAAGCTTGATTTAGAATCGCATCTATGCCCAACAATAATGATGTGCTTATCTAAGCAGCACTGGCATGTACCAACCCCTCGAAACATCGATGTCACTAGATACTAACACGATAAATTAAGACAGTTATGAAAACTTTACGTTGAGTGATTTAAGTTGCTTAGAATGCATGTCATACTTAGTAGGATAAGTGTTTTTGTAACACAGAATTTTCGTGTTGAGATTTTGCAACATAAATCTGAAAATCTTAGGCGGCGCATCTTAGGCATCAACAAAAATCCTAGGCGGTGCTCCGCCTAAGAATACTGTCATGCTTTCTTTTCAGGGGATCTAATCCTCCCAGTCGATGAAGAAACGAATTGTTCAATGACAATTATTCTAACAAACGCTGTAGAAGTCCTGACATTACTGTTCGGTATGCTTTGTAGAAACTTTCTTTTCCCATGGCATCATTGATTTCTTTCAATAACTTTAGAGCTCCTTCACATGTGTACAACCGTCGATCATTTAGTTGGATATTCCGATCTGCCGGTAACATCTTGACAAGAGTCGAAGGCTGATCCCTAATGCATTCTGGCTTGATGAACATCGAAGATAATTCTAGTATTCGTTGTAGAGGGTTGTGATGGGTCATATGAATCTTGGGTTCTTTTGATTCAAACAATTTCACAAACTTTTGAAGTAATCCAAATATGAAATCTGAAAGAGTAGTAGCAACATCTCAAGACATCCAACGATGATAATATTCGATGCGTTACGTCACTCAGACAAATAAATCGATGATCAAGTACTGGTTTCGCAGACAGAAATTTCACATTCAACAGGGCTGCTGTCTTCGGTGATTGAGCGAGCTGAGTCCAGAGTCGAATCCAAGAACAAGGATCTCGGAAACGATACAAGAGGCATAAATCTCTTATTGGCTCTAAAAAAATCTGCTACCATTATTGATTATGTGACAGATATCACCATCAGCGTCTTGTAAATATGAAGTCATCTCGAAGTAATGTTTCAAATCCTCCTTTCTTACCTCGCATGACATTGCAATTGTCCATCAAAGCCACAATCATGTTACTTGGAGATATTTCGTTCAACTTGAGAACGCTTTGGGCACAATTAAACATGTCCTGAACTCGTGTTCTTTTAAAATGTTTGGTCGCCAGATGGTGGGTTACAACCTGGCCCTTATCCGTATCAAAGTACTGAATCAAAATAGTCAAAAATGAAGCAAAATGCAGGCAAATTACTATTACGTGTATTATCAATCTTAAAAAAATTGTTTCTCAAAACGTACTCAAAAATTCAACAACTGTATAGAAAAACGACCCTACCCATCCCCCACACCCTTCTGTTTTATAACGTTTTTGGACGAATCTCGGGACCCAATAAAATTCATGCCAAATTTCCGGAAGAATCCTACCCATGGTTCCCATATCTCATGGAGCATTTTTAAATGGCCGCTGCAGAATATAAAGGTTATGATTTCATCAATTGATGTTAGAAGTTCATATCGAATCATTACTAATATAGGAGTTATCGAAAAATTTGACTTTGGTTATCTCCTGAAATTGCGAAACTCCTGAAAATATGGTCACTTACATAATTCTGCTGATGAAAATAGCTGATTGGCTTTTCTTTTTGATCATTTTTTGCTCAACATTTTACACACACATTCAAAGGAGTTTCGGTAAATTGATTTTTCAAGTAACATAATGGAAGGAAGTGTATTTACTCACCGTTTATAAGGTTGACAGAATCCCAAATATGCATAACCATTTTCCAATTTCGGACGATCATGTAATATATATCCATACATCTTCTATTGATTAAATGTCAATCTCGGTTTCGACAATATTTTCACGTACAACTCGCAGTTTCGGCATTGTACGATTTAAACGTTCAAGTATGTCTTCAGAACATGACTTCACATACAATTCTTCGATGAAGAAATCCTCAGGTCGCATGTTAAACTCCAACTCACACATTCTAAGAAGGTGATCGGCTGAAGTTTTTGAAAATGTCGAGACATCACGTAAGTCCACATGAAACACTTCTCTCCGATGAAGCCAACGGAAAAGAGCAGGAACATTATTTATATTCAATTCATAACCCAATCTCGGTCTGAACTCTCCTCCACAAAGCAGTGGAGAAGAATCGATCGTCCGTCTCCAATGCCGGCATACGACACGACATTGAAGACGAGAATGAATATCAAGATGAGAGAAAACAGTATCTAGAATTTCAAAGTTCAGGAAGTTGTTGATGCAACTTATCCGCTGCAATAATATTTTCCCTGAAGCTGCTGCCTCATCCGTTTGAGCACATTTGTTTTCGAACGTTACACTGGCATCGGTGTATTTGTCCACCTTCGCAACACGTTCATCATTCTCAATCTCTTTGTTGGTATCAAGGTCATGTCCGATGCCCACAGTTTCAACAGCCATGCCGTCAGAATCCATATACTCAAAGGAATCCGAATCATCTAGCTGACTACCGGGAGAATCCTCATAATCATCATGTTCAGATCTGTCGTCAGTCGATCCCGAGTCGCTTTGACTCAGTGCACTTTTACACTCACTGTCATAATTATCTTGATCGAGAAGAAAATCACTTTCACTTGAGCTTTCACTTCCAACATCTTTACATTGACTATCAGTCTGATAGGAGAATTCAGATATGTCAACAAGGTCAGTGTTCTCTTTCAGACCTTCGTGGTTGGATTCCAATCCAGTAGCATCTGAATATTCAGAATGTTCCTTGACAAGCTCTGTGTAAGCAAATTCACCATTTGTGTTGTTTTGTGCTGGAACGTCAACCTCATTCGACTTTGTTGTGTGACCAGTTCGATCGATCACAGGCGAAATGTCACTTGAACTATCACTGTGATCTATTTCTAGGTTGTAATTCAATTCTTCCTTTATTTCAATACAGTCTTCATTTGATTCCGGGTATCGATTGTCAAGGAATTTGAATGAGTTTCCCTCAGATTTGCGTGCTTTCTCTGGCATTTCAATTTCATCCAGAACAATTGACAATGTATTTTCATCTCTAATTTCGTCATCCTCAGCGATAACTAGCTTATCAGCATCAACAGTGTCTCTGATTGGACTATCTTGATCAATGTCGTCGTCAGATATGACATCCACAGTGGGAATCTGCAGAAAGTTATTGGAATTCGAGGTGGAGGGACTGGGGAGGATCTTCTTAGGACTTTCATTTGAAGGAACAAAAATGATAAGTTTCTGTTTCATTGAAGAAATTCTGAAGTGACCATTCAGTTTGATAGATATAACTCCATTATCAATGTCAAAAGATTTCCCAGTTAACTTATAGAACTGAAATCCACGAATAAGAAAGACCGATCGTTGAGGTTGAATAATCATGTCAAAAACCGGTGAGTATGGCAAATTTATTTTGTAGGATGAGTAATGTACAGACAGATCGTCATCAAGCTTGGCATTCCCAATACCAACCACATCTGGAGGGAATAATTTTATCGAAGATGTTAACCAGTAGTTGGCTGCCGGTAAATTACATCTCAATTTCTCTGGCACCGGATTTTCAAATGTTAAAGAAACATCTGCAGATACCATCATGTGCCTCATAGTTCTCATAATAATGGTCAACATGCTTTCAACTTCTTTTGTCATACATGGGAGACATCGCCTCTGTAACATACGGTCACGAAATGCCAGAAGACGGTCGTTATTTACTAATAACTTTTTTCGAAAGTTGATAGTACATCCGGTATGGTAGAGAATTCCACACCTTAGACAAGACTTGTCTGGAAGCACGTTACCGTAAACGGGGCAGGATAAAGAGCATTGGGATGATAAGTTAATGCTCCTATGATCGGTCGCCTGCATAGCATTTGAAAGAGACTGAAAATTATCGCCCATTGTCACGGCTGATAAGCTAGCCCAATTTTTATCAATGAGTTCCATAGCATTTGATGTGGCATACTGAATCTTGGACGTCATGGCATCGGTCATAATTTGTTTCACAGCACTCGCAGTAAAGATATCGTCTTCATTTTTGTTTTCAGCCATCCGCACTTTCCACGCGTTCCCAACTCCGCATTTCAAAAAAATACTATCAATAGTATCTGATGATATTTCAGGTACATTTTCTGTAGGGTTGACGTCTGGTCTATGTTTGTGTATCCTTTTTTGCTCTTTATTGAGCATCTGCGATTTTGATAGTTGGGATCGAATATTAATTAATCGCATCCTGTTATTTGCGATCTGTTGCGCAGGACGGGGCACTCCAACGTAACGGTCGACAGGTGCATTAATAGATATTATTTCTTTGGGACGAGAAATTGTCTGAACTCGTATAGGTGAACCGTGAGTTGATTGGTCGTTCGGCATAATTGATGAGTGTGTATCCGAGCTTGTATTCTTTGTTTGAAGAGGTTGCCCTAATGAGTGTCTTTCAACAACGAGCTTTTTCACAGGGTTAGCAATATTTCCTTCTGCATCGTTAATAAAGGCATTATCGAGCGATCGCTTGCGATTGTGTGGCACGCTGTTGGCTCTGGAGTGCACAACAACAGGAGGGACACATTCGGAATTATCATCGGTTTTTAAACTATGCCTCGATTTCTTCTTTACCGGAACAGTTGCACTCTCCCGTTCACCTTTTTCGGTAGCAGTAGCAGTTAGATCAACAAGTTTTTCATTGGGATGATTACTTATCAACATTGGAGCAAATGAAAAATGCCGAGTACTTAATTCTCTCGTACGCATGTAGTTGAGCAATTTTCGGATTGCTTCGTGGTTGCCCTAAAATGAAACAATCAAGTGATAAAACCAATAAATTAAAAATCAGTAAACAATGAAAAAACTTACAACTCGAATGCCTCGAGGAGTTAGGTAAGACACAATAATGACGTCTTTGTCGCTGTGTAAAGGCCTAGTAACAAGGAGTTCTCGTCTCCAGCCTAAAATTTAGAAATGAATTTGTTATGAAAAATGATATACCTCAGTGTTAAGCAGGAATTATCAAAAACTGGCTGCAATTGAATTTGACATAATAATCAATCAATTTTAAATGCAGCTATAATCAGTCAATTAATTATTTACATTTATTTGACACCAATTAACTGCAAATGTTTACTACAATACTATTAGTTCAGTTAATTGCAAATGTTCTGTTAGTGTTTGGCGCGGAATTTCCGAGGAATTCCAGAGTCTCGATTCAGAGGGAAATTTAGAGAAAATCAAACTCATAGAATAAGCGAATAAGTCGATTCGCATGAACTACGTAGTTCAAACATTGACAGCATTCAGCATTCGTCGTACAGACAAATCTCTTACATAAAACTTGGAATTGTAGATATTTTAGTCCTCCAAAAAGAAGTCGGCATACGTAAAGGTGCTACTCCTGCAAGGATTTCTCTTTTAGCTTTATCTTTGACTTGCAAATCTTGAACAATCACCTTAAAAACTTTACTTCTAGGGGAATGTTTTCTACATATAAAACTTCATCCACTGGCTAAGAGAAGTAATTTAAGAATTTGAGATTTTAGGGTGAAGAGTAAGTGAACTCGTCCAGGACATAAACTTATTCATTTGTATTTATATTTGACTTACTGCAGAACTTACAGACCGCTTCATAATTGCACAACACTATCGACCCAATTTCAAAATAATTTTAGCATAAAAGATGTGGTTAAATTTTAACAAACTTCACACCACATGAAACCTTGTGTTCCACACATTATTTTGGCATATATTTTTTGCCACAAAAGAATATTGAATGCTTTCTTTGACGGAGGATTTCAACATGAAGACGACTGAATTTTTCAATGAAACTTGAAAGTATTATCTATCCATCAACTATCTAATGATCGATGGATGTCAAGACTGCGTGAATGCACAAAAAGATAAACACCACGAATAGGATTCCTCGCAAAATTGTTGCTCATAAACTTTAAACGCATCGTAGTCATTAATTAACTAATATATTTTCATGACCAAATTTTCACTCTAGAGCATGACCAGATGGTTATTTCTCAGAAATAGTGCGCGCGTCAATTACAATTGCAATATTCTGTGATTTTTTCAGTTTTTCCTTCATGGGACACAAACGTTCCATCATCCCATCAAGAGATACTAGTGTAAATTAGGCACTCATTTCATGGCCAATTATGATGTTGACTTGTATAGAAGACAATAACTTTTGATATACTCGCAATAATAAAATTGCTTTATTTGCATGTCATGACGCATTCGGACATGGCATTGCAGGTTACACAATGAGAAGTGACACATCTGTTCTATAAGAAAACACAAAAAACAAAATTGCGGACTAAGCGTACTTAACAAAGGAGCAGCCATATCGAGAAGTTTTGGATTTTACTCATCTGCTCTGATTCCATTGTCGACTGGAATATCTTGTCGACTCGTTATTGTAGATGGAGTTCAAAGGATGAGAAGGACATAATGCTTTCTTCGCTAAACTCACACCTCGGCCATCACAAAACTCAACAAATTTGTTTTTGCGAGGTAGGTTGAATATTCTGCACAAACGATCTTCAAATTTGATTAGATTCAACATGCGGCATTTTTTGATGCTGCACCAGGCAGGGTATCCGTAGCTCTTATCATGGTACAGTGCACAGTCCATAGCACGGTCTTAGGTGCTTTCACTTGACGCAGAGAATACAACATGCGAACTCTGCGAATTTTCGATAGGAGTATGAGTATTCCATGACAAATCAGAATCAATTATAAGGCCTAACAATTTGATTATGGATATAACTTGAATAACCGAGTCAGAGTGAGGATCTTTCAATGGAGATAGCGAGAGTGATCTTTTTGTCTGAAAGTTAATTAATTTCGTCTTTGTACTGTTAAACGTCAATCCTTGTTATTATGACCAAGAAACAATGTGATCAAGTTCGTCTGATAAGTGGTCATCTTCATTATCACGAACAAAATGTAACAGACAGAGAGAGACACATGTCATCGGCAAATTTGATCAATATCCTGTATTGAAATTGGGGCAATAGACTGTCCACTGCTTGTGCGAATAAAATCGAAGAAAGCACGCCTCCTTGGGGAACACCACTGGTAGCCTGGCAACAACAAGAGAATGAGTTTCCGACTTTTACTACTTGCATTATATTCATCAAGTAAGAATCAATCCAATGAATGAGCTCCTTCGGTGCATCAAAGGAAGTAAGTGACGACACTGGTGTCTGTGTGACAAGGTGCTGTGTGACAAGTTGTCTAATGCGATTAACAGCGGACGAACAGCTCCTGGTGAGTCAAGAAAGGACAAAATTTTGTCCATTGAAAGGTTAAAGCTGTTAAAGTTCACGGGCCTAATCTTGTTATGAAAGCAAATTGATTTGGCTCCAACTTTGGTATGATTGAATAAAACCATCTTTTGAGGACTACCTTTTCCAGAATTTTTGCTGCAATTGGTGGAAGAGAAGTGGGCGATGTTCCTTCACTGCTGAGTTCGAATTTTTCGAAATAGGAACCACATGTGCGATTTTGAACACGTCTGGAACGATGCCGGATGATGGGCTGAAGATGCAGATATGATGGAGAGGAGTTAGAAAACAAAAATCTCCGTATATCCAAAACGGAATATCATCAGGTCCTGAAGAACCTTTACGTAAGGAAGCCATAATATTGTAGACATCATCATGGAATACTTCCAAAGACAAGGACTGAGTATCAGGAAAAGATAACTGATGACCCTGATGTGAAGATACATACACTTCTGCAAAATTCTTTTGAAGTCTGTCTGGGTCAGGCTGTGATGATTCCGTAGGTATCCTGGAAAGGAGTCTATTGATTGATCGCCAAATGGTTTTATGTGTTATTAGTCTCAATAGCCGCAGAGATTTAGTCCGTTTTCAACTTCTATAATGTAAGATGACAGCTTCTCTTAGGCAATGGTATTTTAACATCTTTTTCTCTCTGAAGGCTCTATCCCTTTCTTTGTTAATGAGATGCTTCAATGAAGGTTTAACCCAAGGTTTATCGTCGCTTCGTAGCTTGACTGTTCGAGATGAAAAATGATTATTAAATAAGTTCAACAAGGACTCAATGAATAGATAAGAAGCAGTGTCAACATCATTTTCCAGTAGTATGTCGTGTAGAAATGAGGCTGAAGAAAGTTCTTCGTAAAAAGAAGCGCATGCCGATGGTGACTTCGTACGAAATTGGATTCTCTTAGTGATTACTTTTACTTTGTTTGCCCAAGTTGGATAGAAGATGACAATGATCCGATCTGCCAAGTGGAGGAGATGTTTTTGCTGTGATGAAGCAAGTCGAATCACTCAATACATAATCAAGTTGTGTGTCACATCGCGTTGGACCTACAAAGTCCAATATAAAAATGTCTTATATATCAGATGCAAATGCACAGTTCAGTGCAATTAGGGCAAAATTGGATAAAGTGCCCTGTAAATCGCTCAATACCACTCAAATACGAAGTATCGATACCAAAATATTCTTCGCTATATCTTCGCAAATCAGTTGTCCAGTTTCTCGGAAAATCATTTGCTAGGCTTCAATGAAGGTATTCAGTTTACTAAAAGTTAATTGTTATTTTCAATTTGTATGTCAATTTGCCAACACGTTGTATATGGTTTTTCGTAACTAGCGATGGTATTGTGAAGTTTGGGAGCTGCAGACACTATAGAATGTTAGTTGTTGCCGTGGATTTCAGCATAACAACTGCCGTCACTGGATGGAAGCGAATTATACGTTGATCACAAAATTATTGTGTGTGCTTTTCTAAAGCACAGTTCATAACACATTCGTCCATCCTATTATATCCTGTATGTAGATCCTATATGGAGATAGGCCTACATCAATCTTACTTAATTTTTTGTTGATTGAAGACAAAGCGATTTTTTCCGTGATAACTTTATGATCCAGTCACTTCTTCTGCAACATGCTGTTGAAATTCAAGATGCACTGGACTGCTGTTCGAATTCATTTTCTTGAAATTCGGGTAACCATCTGCGATTTCATCTTCAAGACAATAAAAAATTTATTGAATTTGCACTTGCCACAAAAATCGATCATAACGTGCCTCACCATGCTAGGAAATTCAACGGAGGTTATGCTAGCTTTGCCTTTCACTTTCCCTTCTGTTCACACAAGGGCTTCTTCTGAGTTTAATAAAACATGAGGCTACTTGTCGAAACAATCCAATGCACACCTACTCGATTTACTTAGTTCACTTACTATTTGCAGTTGCTAGTAATTTTAAGTCTTAGATATAATGTGTGATGATGAAACAGACGATAAATTAAATGACTTTACCATCGCTATTATGTGACACTTGGCATCTTAATTGCAGTAACTTCATCCCTCTATCGCATCGACGGAAAACAATTGCTTTGCGATTATTTTTGAATATTGTGGAAGACTCAGCATCCGCTTCGCCACCTACTGCTGCCCATTGTTATCCACTGTGGTCAATTCCAATTGTCCATTTCACGATTTTCCATGAACCAGCGGACGTTCATTATTATTAGTATGTCAAAGCCTTATAACTCTGGCTTTACCTTGCAACTTCTAAACGAGCATTCTTATTTCTTATGTTTCGATTCACTTAAAAGTCTGTCTTTTGGGGCCCTACGATTCGTATTATTGGGGCTGTTGTAATTTTTCTTCAAATATACGCTGAGTATTATCATTATTATCGTCTTCCCTTCGCGCTGACATCTTCGCAGTTTATGAAGAACTTTGATTAATTTCTAGTTACATGCACGTTCAAATGAGACAACCTGTAGTGTCTATACAAGTCCGTCCTCCAACAACACTTGCTTCTGTGGCAACTTGAGAGGTTCAGTAATCCAACAACAGCACTGATCTAGCAAGTAGTCGCAACCACTACTTCATTTTATCCAATAACAAAGTGAAACAACTTATGAAATACATCCATTTAATATAATTACCATTTTATCTATGGACCCCTGGGTCCCCCAAACGTCTCTAATTCACAAACTGCTTGAAATATTTTGTCCAAATGAAATATACCCTCAGCTACGAGGTGAAGCAACTTTGTGATGATTGGAATGCTACAAAGCTGCAGACAAATCTGAAAGCATAGGGAAATAACTGATAAGCACTCGAAGCCGCTAGGTCAAGAACTACTCAATCGAAAGAAGTTCAGCCTAGTACGTTCGTTGACACTTTTGACCTCCTTCCATCAATAATACATCAAGTTGATGCGCCTAAAGTAGATTGCGATGTCAAAATATCGTGCTAGGGAATTTCATAAAAGTCGGAGAAAAAAGACCAAATACAATCATTTCATGAAAATGCTTTTTACAAGAGCATGAAATTAAGACAGGTAACCTGGTATTGGCATGGTATTAAGACAGAGGCAAAGTGCGGCTGTGAGAGTGAGAAGTAAATGAAAATAAAATTGTACATGTATATTGCAAATCTTTTTGGAGTTCAAGGCAATCGAAAAACAATCGTCACTATAGCAGCATACTAGTCACCTTGCAACTGTCGAACACCTTTATGCCCATGCTGTTTGGAAAAATGCGCGCCCGCAGGCGCGATGAAGGCGTTCGACCAGTTCGATAACTCATGAATAGAATATTTTAGGGCAGTTACATTCATGTGCATTCATGGCTAGAGTCATCAGCTAAAAGAAACGAAAGGGACAATTGTACTTTGCTAGAATTGTTCGCGCACGCTAGCTTCAAGTCCATGACCTGAATAAGGATGCCTGTCAGATCAGTAGTTCCTGCAGAGGTAGTGTTGTGTGCTTGTGTGAAACAACGGATTTGAATCGAAATATATTGTTATTTCTTTACGATATATTGTATTTCAAACTATCTAGATTTTGTGTATTTTCATAAAATATGTTAAAATTTCAGTTGTGTTTATATTTCACATTAATCATTAAATCTAAAGCTCACGTTTTGGTTTGCGAAAGAACTGTATGATTAGTAGTAATAAGATACTTTATAACTTCACGTGGACCTATATACGAGTGAATGCCTAGAATAGACCGGCTCTGTGATGAATGAATTTCGCATGGCTCGTGATTCCTTTATGAATTATTACAGCAGCTTAGTAAAGTGTTTTCTCCTTCAGTTGCCTTTGCAAAAACATGTTTTCAACTCTTCAAGTGCAAATAACACCTTAAGCTTAAAATCTGTTCGGGTCAAAAATGACCGTCGGTCGTCTATAGGTTAACTTGCTAACTCATTCTTTACGAAGTAGGCTTTTATGCGATTTTCACTGCGTCTTTTATCAGGAAAAGCTAATTTGAGTGGTGGAATATAAAAAGGATTGACTATTGACCCAGTTGTTTGCATACATATTAAGTGCGGCCGTGATTCTTTCGGCCTTCGAAATGGCGGCCGAAAAATGTAAAAGGTTGCGCACCCCTGATCTAGTTCATCTATTAAAACTTCCACAATGAAATATTAAGTCTTCTATAGATTCTCGTGTATCATTTCATAAATTGTATAGTTCATGATCTTAAACTCCCGATTCTCGGGATTTCCCGTTAATTACAATGTTTCATTAAGTTGGCTTGAATGGAACTTACCAATGAAAACAATTGCATTGAAATGAAAATGCACCAGTTCACGGCGTTCATACATTAAAACTCAAATGTATTTTGTAAAAATATGGACCGTGGAAACTGAATACCGCATCAGATACCATTGAACATGGATCCTTCGCAATCATTTTGTAATGTGTGTAGAATCTATCTAATGCAAGCATCGCTATAGTGTATTCGAAATATTCTGCTGCTATCTTCTAATTAATCTACTATTAGCGTTCTTAAAATTCTGCAAACTTACAACATGAATTATGATTGACTGCATTCGCAATTGATTTTCCATTAAAAGCTTATATTCTATCTAAAGAGAATGACAACGATAAGTCAATAAAAGACACCAACACCCTTGATTCATCGACCGCACTCGCCTGACCAAGGAATCGAACCGAAGTCCACGGCGGAGACGACCTTGCACCTTCTTCACTAGGCAACGCCGGAAGATACAAGAGGAATGCGAGTGAAGGCAGATGTCATCTCTAAGTGATATCGACAGCATATTGTCCTATTATTATTGACAGAACGCTGCCAGTATTCATATTGTAGCGAGACAGCATATCAGCATGTCATTCGACTACGTCACACAGTAGACTGACAACAAAGGTCTGTCTCACTGTATTCAATACACTGAGACAGACCTTTGTGGTCAAGCTCATATTCCAAGCATAAATACGGAATAATCAATTCTTGCAGCAGCATCGATTTCAGTCATTATTTTTATCATGCAGTTTCGGCGGAATTTCATAATTCTAGATCACCTGTTAGCCTAGATCAGTGATCCCCGACCGGGGTTCATTTGAACCCAAGGGTTCGTGAACAAAAATTAAGGGTTCGCGTAAAACCAGGGGTTCGAAAGGGGTTCGTCAAATATATTTAACCAAAAATCTTTACCTTTTTATCGGCGACCGCCCTTTATCCTTTTTATTGAATGAAAATGCAAAATTATGATACACTCATAAAATATTAATATTTTGCTTGATCGTATTAAATTTTATTTTATATTTTATCACAGTTATTTTAATTAATCACGGTGGTGTGGAGAAACAAATTTAGTAATTTGTTTTAACGCAGTAAAGTGTTAATTAATCAACAAAAAGTTTTTGTTTGTTTATTCAGTTTCTGATCGCTGATTTATCGCCTGATTTATCTGTCTTAGATTTGCCTGACTTATCAATACTACGTAGGCCTACGGTGAGTCGTCATTGTTTCTATTATTTTACGATGCTACAAAGTATCATATAATAATCAGTAGAGATAAAGGATGTTATTTTGAAAAATATCCGACTAGTTTCAATTAAGTATAAACGACAAATATTAAACAAATAGGGTCTGTATTTGAGCATAGGTGCATGTACCTAACCTTTTAAATGTAAAACTTGTAATTATTATTAAGGTGGCTTACTACAGTATTCGACTATTTACATTTCTTGTTCAGACACAATTCAAAGAGCTGTGTTATCAAGAGTTTCTACTAATTCATATGAATATTTCCAAGCTTTAGAGTTTAGAAAAAAATGTGAATTTTCCTGTTAACACCTTAAAAGATGCAAACTGCAACAATATGAAGATAATAATTTGGAAATTTCAACTACTGGTATAAATTTTATCATAACTTCTTGCTTAATCAAGTCAAAAGAGTGATTGAACTAAGCTCACGCTGAAAACAAAAGTATTGAATTTTGTTAAAATGTTCGCCGGCAGAATTCGATCCCTGACCAGCCCACACGGAATATTCCACCAGCGCAGATGTGCACACAGTGCTGTACCCGCGTATCAAAATATCTTGCGAACATAAATAGTGATATTGGAGACAATATTACTGACTTAAATAAGAGTAATAGTGATGATTATTGAGGTACTATATGATTACGTATTTGAATCTTTCAGAGGGTTTAATATTTTCTCTTTTTTTATTCCAGGAAGGAAACAATGTCTAAAAGGAATATGACACTCGACCATTTCTATAAACGGAAACCATCAAACGAATGTGGTACAGAAAGTATAAATGCTGATGACTTTATTATTGCACAAACAGCTGTTGAACAACATCATTTAGAACCGTCCAAAGAAAGTAATATGGTATCCAAAGATTGTGAACATGAGGAAATGCCAACACAGAATAAAAGTGAAGAAAATATGCCGCCTGGAAAACGACATCGATTTACAAATGAATGTGATACCGATAGAACTGGAAAATCAGGTAAATGAAGAAAGTGGAATGACGACTACCTTTCTTTTGGTGTTTTTTGCCTGATGATCAAAAGAACGAAGCTTATCCTTTCGTTGAGTGCCTTATTTGTCGTAAACGTCTTGCCAATTCGAATTTAGCTCCAGCGAAGTTGAAAGCCCATTTACAAGTACATCCTAAGTTCGTGACCAAATCTCTAGCGTATTTCAAGGAAATGTCGAAACAATTAATACAACAGAAAACATTGATGGAGTCAGCTTTTGCTCATAGGAATGATGATAACCTTCTCCGAACTTCATTTCGTATCACAGAACTCATTCTCAAACAGAAGCGTCCATTTACTGAGGGTGAAACAATAATTAAACCAAGTCTTCTTATAGCAGCTGAAGAGCTCCATGGTAAAGGCGCAATGATGAAAGTAAACGATGCCCCCCTATCAGCTACTACGATAAGACGACGAGCAGAAGAAGAGGTCAGGTCTTGCGCAAGGTACAGAATGCCCCATGCTATGGTCTGCAAATAGATGAAAGCACCGACATTACTCATCGTTCACAGCTCCTGTGTTATATACGTTTTCCAGATTTTTCTGACGATTCACAAAACATAACTGAGCATTGCATATGCTGCATCGATATTGGAGAGAAAGCTACGGGAGAGGCTATCTTTAAAAGCCTTGATGATTTCTTTGATAAATCTGGTATTTTGTGGAACAAATGTATTTCTATAACCATAGATGGGGCTGCAGCAATGACGGGAAAATTAAAAGGAGTAATTGCACGCGTAAAGCAGAAATCTCCCGACTGCATTAGTCATCACTGCATTATCCACAGGGAGGCCCTCGTTGCCAAAAAACTAAGTGAATCCAAAGAAAAAAGTAAACTTGAAAAGCTGTTTGATGACGTAGTGAAATGTGTAAATTTTATCAAAATGAATTCCAAACAATCCCGCTTGTTCCAAAACCTTTGTGAAAATAATAATTCAGAATACACAACTTTGCTGTTACATTCTTCTGTTCGGTGGCTTTCAAGAGGAAAGGTTCTGGTTCGATTTTTCAAACTCCGTAAAGAAATTCTCATGTTTCTCACTTCTGTAAAGAGCGAACATTCGACTCTCTTCAGTGACTCCGACTGTAACATCAATCTGGGTTATATGGCGTCAATATTTGACCATTTGAACGTGTTAAATATTTCGCTCCAAGGAAAGGACAGTAATATTTTCCGTGCAGTCAGTAAGATCCGAGGATTCCAGAATCTGTTGAAGCTTCGGGAAGAAAATGTGAAGAAAGCTGAGTTCTCTGATTTTCCGTTTATGCAGGAAGCGTTGTCGGAAACAAACATTGAAGATTATAGGGACATCATCAACAACATCGTGGACCATCTCACACTTCTGAAATTGAATACAGAAAAATATTTTCCTGAAGACGATTATCTGTCATTAAAAAAGCTAAGTTGGATATTAAATCCCTTTCAACCTGAGCCCGACGCATCGATTCACGATACAAATATTTTACTGTTGCAACTAAAAGACGATCTAGTGTGGAAATCGAAATTTGCAGGAATATCAGTGAGTGAGTTTTGGGTCATCATGTTCTGTGAGGAGAGTGAAATGAGAAAACTAGCTTATAATGCATTGAAGAACCTGGTAAGATTTCCAAATACATATCTTTGCGAGCAAGGATTCTCTGCGATGACTCAAATTAAATGCAAAGCAAGAAATCGACTTAGCGATTTGGACGTACCAATGAGGGGTGCACTGTCTTCGCTTTCGCCGGATTTAGACATATTAATAAAGAACTTTCAACAACAAAAAAGCCACTGACTCCTGAGCACAGAGATACTCGGTCGAACGTTGTAATTTCACTTCTTTCTTCACAAATAGGCGTCAGTTATATTCATAAGGTTTGTAAATGCAAGAAAAAATGAATAACTACATGTGAAATTTACAAGAAAGAATGTTGAAATTTATTTGCGTTTTTATTTTAACTATAATTCTGTAAATGCTGGCCTATTTCCGAGTTAGGGTTCGTCATTAATCTCAAATAATTTTTGGGGTTCGCGCCATATAAAAAGGTTGGGGATCGCTGGCCTAGATGTCATTTTAAAAAACCTCGTCATCATTCTTTTAATCGAATTATCGCAATCATCTGATTTCAACATTCAATTAATTGCGACAAATATAATGCAATACCATTAATTTTCGAATTAATTTTGCCATTAATCTTAATTCAACCCCTAACAACAAGAGAAAGAATTACCATGATTGAAAGGCTTCTGAAATAGCAAATTCAGTGGTTTAGTACGTGCGTCTTCAAAGGGTCCCATTATCCACTCGAGATTTGATAACTCTCATTCCTTCAAGATAAATTGTTATCCTTCTTGATTTTCTGTGTTTCTGTAATGAAAGAAACAACTTTGAAAAACGACCAACAGATGCAAGGGATGTAAATGTAGGTCAAAATATGTAATGCGTGAAATGTTAATGAGTCCATCTAACAAGAATGAATAACATGTGATCTCATTGACTTGATTTACACTCATTTTCCGAAATGATGCACTGGTGAAAAAAAAATTGATCGCGTTCCTTTATTTGATCAGGGATTTGTCTTTCTTGAATCATGATGGCAGGTCTGAAAGATGAAATCCGAGTGATTTCAGAGCTAGATCTAGTAAATCTCCGGTAATGTCTTTAGTCCATTACGAAAACCACTTAACAATAGAATGAAATGAAATGAAATTTATGATAGATGAAAAAGTCATGCAAAAGATGAGCGGCTGGCAGGATTCGAACCTAAGACCCAGGTTAACCAGACTTCTGCTCTACCAACTGA
This sequence comes from Prostheceraeus crozeri, assembly GCA_907163375.1. NCBI lineage: Eukaryota > Metazoa > Platyhelminthes > Polycladida > Euryleptidae > Prostheceraeus > Prostheceraeus crozeri. The sequence continues at coordinate 154,943 of CAJQUW010000639.1, read as the reverse complement.
GCTACGAGTCGCTTACATGCGACTGTGTCAGTTGTCATCAATCACATCAGTTGTCATGGCAATTATAATCAATTAATGAATATCTCGTCACAATTGTTCCATGTCATATTCATGCGTCCATGTAAAATATGATATGTAATGAGACAGAAAAGTGAAGAAGCAGCTACAGAAATGGCGATGTAGAAAGACTTCTGACAAAATAATAACTTCTAACTAATCTGAAGAAAAACGACCAACAGATGCAAGGGATGTAAATGTAGGTCAAAATATGTAATGCGTGAAATGTTAATGAGTCCATCTAACAAGAATGAATAACATGTGATCTCATTGACTTGATTTACACTCATTTTCCGAAATGATGCACTGGTGAAAAAAAAATTGATCGCGTTCCTTTATTTGATCAGGGATTTGTCTTTCTTGAATCATGATGGCAGGTCTGAAAGATGAAATCCGAGTGATTTCAGAGCTAGATCTAGTAAATCTCCGGTAATGTCTTTAGTCCATTACGAAAACCACTTAACAATAGAATGAAATGAAATGAAATTTATGATAGATGAAAAAGTCATGCAAAAGATGAGCGGCTGGCAGGATTCGAACCTAAGACCCAGGTTAACCAGACTTCTGCTCTACCAACTGAGCTACGAGTCGCTTACATGCGACTGTGTCAGTTGTCATCAATCACATCAGTTGTCATGGCAATTATAATCAATTAATGAATATCTCGTCACAATTGTTCCATGTCATATTCATGCGTCCATGTAAAATATGATATGTAATGAGACAGAAAAGTGAAGAAGCAGCTACAGAAATGGCGATGTAGAAAGACTTCTGACAAAATAATAACTTCTAACTAATCTGAAGAAAAAAAGATCTCTTAATCTACTCAGTGAGACAACTATGACAAGGAATGTATTTGCGTAGTCACTTCCTTTTATGCATCTGTCAAAAGAACGCAGATGAGGAGTGAAAGACGCAAGTTTATCAGAACAAAGACTGCAACAATGATGATAGTTTAGAGACAGACTCGCAAGATTGACCTACGATGTCCAAGTGATGCCATTTTTGAATTGAAACTGATATAACCAATCATATGAATTGCCTTGCACTGTATACAAACAAGAAAGCTGCGTTGAGAGTCAGATGACTAAACTGTGAACAAAGTCTGAGCCTTATAAAGAATGAATGACTACAGGGCTGAAGTAGACATATGCTCAAAACAATACTCAAAACGATGGGAAACTTGGCGAACATAGACTGCCCAGTAGCTATGATTGGCAATGATATCATTTCATTTTTTATCATGAAAATATACCATTTTTTAGTGAAATATACGCAGGCCTGCACCGTAAATAGATCTAGTCATACGAATTTTTCGATTTGCACTGCTACAACGCTACTTTTACTGTTCTCACCAATGAAATTGAAATTAGATTGCATGCAGCTTCGATATAATCCAAATAATGGAAGGCCAAAGAAAGCAGTTTAGCCATACAAAGCTTCTTGTACATCAAAACTTAGGTAGGGCCAATGGCCTATACATTAGACATCACAAGTTTTGATTTAAACTTTATACACTCGAATTACAAATATGCATACAATTTGCAGTTGGTTAGGCCAACAGTATCTAAAGTACGAAAAAAGGCTAAAATATTTAGATTACAGTCAAGATGTCAGAAACATCAAGACAGTATTATTAATGAATTCAATGTTCAATCATGAGCCTACTGGAAGTCTGAATTAACTAGCAACATGTGAGATATACACTGTACATGTAGAGCTAATCCCAGAAAACGGCGGTCTTTATTAACCAGAATCTTAGTTATCCAAGTCCGAAATTTTTTTTTTTTGACCCTATTTCCAAATTCAAATTCCTCCGTCCTTCCAAATTCAATCCGCTTCAAATTCAAATTTCCTACTCGCATTTCCAAATTTCAAAGCCTCGTTTGCATATAACTAATAATTTATTCATAAGCTTATATTATACTCGTATTATAGAAACTAAAACAAGTCAGAAAAAACAAATTTAAACCAGTGTTTTTAAACTAGCATTGTTTGACAATCTGTGTGATAGACAGACTGACAGACAATAGCCTTTTCGCTACATGAATCAACCAGTAGGGAGGGACATTGGTAGAACAAACGAAAGAGACTAAATTTGCTTCAATGCAAAATGTGAAGAATCTATGATTTAGAAAATATAATGGAACAAAAATTTTTTGATGGTATCATTTTATATCATTTTTCAAAAATAAAATGATATCATTTTATCATTGCCGATCTTTGACCAGTAGTGATCTGCGGGCATGCAGATGCGTAACCGGTACGGGCGAGTACTAGTGGACTTTACGGGCACAGGCGGGTACAGGTAGAGAGAGGCTTCGTCATCAATACGGGCCGTAAGGATAATTTCGGGTATGCATGAGATGCACTACTACGAGAACAAAAGTGCAAATCAAAAGTCAATTGACGTGCGTTCACTTGACGACTTTCTGTCTACATCAACTGATATCTATACACTGCAACTACATGTAGACTATACTATCGATAGAAATCAGCTTTATACCTGGAGATGATCAATGTGCTCTGATAAAAATTAATTGTATATGATCAGTAAAATAACGAAAATAACATCAATAAATCTTGACTCTTCCGAGACTCCTAACAATCAGAGCTCTGGTCAAGAAAAAAACCATTTTCGTACTTTAGTTTAAGATGCATAGTTTCAATCATTTTTCTATAATGCTTAGATTGCCTTCATCACAATTGTCTGCCTTATCTCTTCAGTATGAATTATTTGGGAATACTGATCGATTTATCTACATAATCATTTAGACTTACTATATTTTGCGCGATTTTGCTAAGACAAAATTTTCTGTTTAACTTCGTGCGTGACATACATGCAGTCTAAAAAACAAAAAACTGCAGACTGAATACTGAATACCTTCATTGAGAAAAATAAATCGGATGTACTACAAAACTGGCAATGTACCGTTAAGCACATGTCACAAAATTCTATGTTGAGATTGACTAAATTTCATTTTATTCAGAAAAGGCTATAAACTGCAAGGATAAGGGACATTGAACTTATTTTGACATGTGACCTGAATACAATCTTCAGTTATATTTAGATTGAATGCGCGTGGTCGCAGGCAACGATTCTCCTCGACGAAGGAGAGAGCGCTATTGTAGTTAGCCGATGATGTCACGCCGAATTTCGACTGCTGAAGTGAAGAAAAATGCCTCGTTTGAGTACGACATTCACTTGCGACATAAACTTGCTCCCGGTTGCAGGTTTTTATTTTTTTAACTTGCTTCCCAATTTTTAAGTCTATAGTCGCTATCGTTTTATGACCATCTGAAAGTAAGGTTGACAGCAGGTCTTACCATGTTTTACGAGGTGCTTTAACAGGGCGACACCTGTCAAAACCTCTCACACCCGACGTGTTGTAACCCTGATTATGCTCTTCTGAAGAGTAATGATCTCACATTATAGATTATCTTATAATTTCTACACATTTTCGAATTTATGGCAAGCTACAGGGTTATTCAAAAGTAATACTACAACTTTAACTCGAATTTCCTTACTTATGTTGATCACAACTGAATAAATGATCATGAAGATGGGACACATGACTTTCCATTAAGATAGTATTATATACTTCTTTTTCCGGGATCTTCGCATGCTTATTATGAGACATGAACATGTAGGTACCGAACACGGAATACAGTACCAGATTATTCTGATCAGGAACATGCAAGCAAGACCTGATATCGAAGTTCTTCAAATTAGTCATTTAAGATACGAAAACTTTGATATGATAGACTGGTCCTTCAATGATAATGAATTCATATGATCGGTCTTCCATAATGAATAGATTATAAGAGTAACTAAAAATCAACTTTAAAAACTTTAATTGACCGACAAGATTATATAATTTCCATTTGGAATATTATACATGTATAATTCCAAATATTCCATATAAGTAACATTCACAATTGTAATATTCATTCACTGATCATAATTGCAATGACAACTGATGATAAGCGGATCGTAGCTCAGTTGGCAGAGCAGCAGTTCTTGATAACTTGCGTCGCAGACTCGAATCCCACCAGCTGCAAATCTTTTGCATGGTATTTCTATCGTACATTCATTTCATTCTTATTGTGACAATGACATGGCCGACGGTGTGTCGTTTCATAAACATTTCCAAGGTCCATGATATACATATATGACTGTTATCTTTCACTTCAAATTTAATCTCTCGATGCGATTTAGCACTCAACTATACAGTACTGATGGGGAAGCAATCCCATGACTAAACGTGTAGAATACTTGAATATGAATTGTTCAAACTATAACTTTCCACTCATAAACATTAGCCATATTTACTGGATTTCGCTTAGAATATCATGGCCCCCGTAAGAAATGCACGAAAGAATGCGACTTGGAGACCGTAAGAAAGCTGTGAACGTCGGGAATTTGGGGCGAATGTCACATCACTCCTCTCAAGCAATTCATGGCATCAATGTGTCAACCCTCTATGACCACGTTATTTGAAAGTCGACCAGCAATAAAATTGAAAGAACATGTTCTTCACAAATGGGGAAGAACGTCACATTGTGCAACAAGCATTGGATATCCACATGACTTGTGAGCACGTTCATTTTCGTGACAAATTCAAGCATAAAGCAGATCCTGGACATGATCATCAGCGACGAAGATAACGATAAAGTCCCTTGCCACATGAGCAATATTGCACCACAGGATTCACCTGGAGAAGCTAACACGGTTAGTGGTGTAGAAGATCAGATTGTAAGCTTCAAAAGTCACTGGTCTATGTTGATTATTTGCAGGTGGTTGTGAAACATAGATCATCTTTCTCCTAGCATCGAAAAGTATAACTTTATTGAAGTCAAGAACGTATAAAATTACAGCGAGATACAAAAGAGATAAAAAAATCTTAAGTTAAAATCTTCATCCAGCCCTGCAGTCTTCGGCAATGTGCCAAGGATGGATATGGCATTTCCCCCTCTGAACGGCGATGCTCAGTCTCTGGAAGATCAGATTCATTTTGACTGCGAAGGATAAGGTGATCATCTTTCTTATGCATCACAAATTTGAATTTAGAATAGCTATACAGCAATGAACATGAGTCATAGATAGGTTAATTATGGCAATATCAATTGGGAATATTCCTTGGCTCATCCTATTTTTTAGAGCTTGGAAAGAGCCAAGTAAATTGGTAGAATTTATCTATAATTGCTAATAAGTGCGATATATTTCTGCTACTATCTGTAGCTGTCACTAGGCAGTAAGTGAATATTTGCAGAATAAAATTTGAAATTCACATCAAGAGATACATAAATATAGAGATATTATTTAAATTACTATGATTACATATTTATATAAATATAAATTATTCATATATTTAAATCTGACAGGCAGTGTCCTTAAAGTCCCTTATGTAAATTTACATCAGGGAATTTGAGGACACTGTCTGTCAGATCGAAGGTTATACTGTGTAGACAGAGCAGACGAGTGAACCATTCTTGTATTCTACATGACATGGAGCTTCATGTCACTTTTCGTAATTCAAGGTTCGACGTAGAGCTCCTGACATATACACAGGTGCAGAATCAGGGAGGTAGACCACAGTCCTCCAAAGAGCGTTTAACTAAACGTGAGAAATTCTTCAAAAGATTGAGGAGGAGGAGAACACAAAGCAGATCACTTTAAGATCGAGACAAGTCTCTCATGATAAACAGAATCAAAATAAATAATCATTTAAATATAGGCCTAACAGCCTAATCAAAAATATATTTGACGAAAATAGGAAAATATCTAAATAACAAAATGATGAGAACTCCTCAATTTGGCTACAAAAGTGTGCGCACGAACTAACTGCTTATCACAGATTAATAAGCCTTTGATAGTACCACAGTATTATCAACTATATCTACTTCGTTTCGAAGGATTACGGGCATGAAGCGCACATTTCTTTGTGACCAAAGATTCCGATAACCTTCTTTTTCGCTGCTTCTATCTTATATCTTCTTTTCTTTTGCTGTCTTGAGGAGTAGAACCTCTTGGAGGTGCTCTATTTTTTCTTGTTACTTGGCTTTCAAATGTATCCTGTATGCGCTGTGGGATTGTTGCATGTTCTTTATAAGCTGCATGTCTTCTCTGCCAACTATGGTATCGACCCAATTGAAAGTCCCCTCCACTAAGGGACCATAAAACACCGTCAGGACTGCCTTCACTAGCTCATCAAGTAAGGGGCATCGAATAATTCCATCTTCTATCGTCAATGCGAATACACGATTCCAAAATGAGTCTATGCATTCTCCTGGTACAAAGTGGATATCCAGATCAACGGAATAATGTCGAATTTCATAAGACACTTCTTCTTTTCTGATAACATTGGGTAACTCTTTGGCAATGTCCAGTTGTTGGTTTTGAATACCATCACGCTTTCTTTTCAGAGGATCTAATCCTCCCAGTCGATGAAGAAACGAATTGTTCAATGGCAATTTTTCTACCAAATGCTGCAGAAGTCCTGACATTACTGTTCGGTATGCTTTGTAGAAACTTTCTTTTCCCATGGCATCATTGATTTCTTTCAACAACTTTAGAACTCCTTCACATGTGTACAACCGTTGATCCTTTAGTTGGATATTTCGATCTGCCGGTAACATCTTGACAAGAGTCGAAGGCTGATTCCCAATGCATTCTGGCTTGATGAACATCGAAGATAATTCTAGTATTCGTTGTATAAGGTTGTGATAGGTCATATGAATCTTGGGTTCCTTTGATTCAAACAATTTCACAAACTTTTGAAGTAATCCAAATATGCAATCTTACACCTTCAGAGCTAAGTAGAAAAAAGACCTTATCCCCCACTCTTCTGCTTTATGACGTTTTTGGACGAATCTCGAGAACCAATAAAATTCATACCAAGTTTCCGGAAGAATCTCACCCATGGTCTCTAGTCTAGCAAATTCGTTGATCCTCAAATGCCGTTAAAAGATGGTCATGCACCTACACACTTCCTTCAAAGTTGCCTGTATTAACCCATAAAGTGTCCACGTCTGTTGCAGTCATCTAGCTTCCGTCCCATCTGCCTGGCCCCTATTTTGTCGAAGGTTTTGGAAATCTTGTCCCGGCTCACTCATCAAGTGAACAAGATGCAATTTGCGCACGTTCCTGTTAAAGGTTAAAGTGTAAACAACAACATGAAGTACAAACAACTAACACAGCTCTTATACACAAATTATGAAATTCCTAGACTCGTATTCTGGTCGTGTCGGTCCGTGCACTGTCTACTGACTTTGCTAAGGCATTTGACAAAGCCAACTATGATGGCATCCTGCGAGCAACAAGGAATTTTAATCTACCATTGGAAACTGTCTTATGAATTTCCAGTTTTCTCACCCAGGGGTTCCAGTGAGTTTGTTTGCAAAACTGTACATCCTAATTGGCAGTATGTGCCAAATAGTGCTCCACAAGGCAGTGTGATCGGTACTCATTTGTTTTGTATGTTCATCGATAATCTTTCAATTTGGGAGAATTTAGTGACATTCAAATATGCCGACGATGTGTCAATTCTTAATTTCATTCGACCGCAAGACGACAAGTTACAGGAGTAATTCGGTAACGTGCTGGATTGGTCATATCAACCTCGACTGCCAATTAATGAGACAAATTGTCGCGCACTTAACATCCTGACAAAGATGTCACTCAAAACATCACCTTTCGTTGATCGGCAACAGTGAACGCTTCCTCCAGTGTCTTCCGTGTGCCGATTGGGTGCAAAAATTTCAAGCGATCTAAAATGGAATGAACATATTGAAAAGTCCATAAAGAAAGGAATAACAGCACATCTTCTCACGCAATCTGAGAAGTGGTTGCCCCATTGCCTCATTTATTCAATATTTCAGGTAATTTCTAAAATAAACTCAGAAAATTTGAAAACAGAACATTCCGAATAATTGGCTGTAAAACAAATATGGCATTGTAGAAGCCGGAGAGAGTCCGTGTTTTCGCTTAATTCGTAAAATTGAGAAGCCACAGCAGGGGCTCCCAAAAAAATTTTTGTCGAAGTCCTGATTGAAATATTCGATGAGCACCGTGGTCTGTCTAATTTTACATCTGATAAGCATGTAAGTTGCAAGGTGTAAATAGGGAATAAGATTAAGATATTACAAAAAATCGTGCAACTTTTTGGCAGTAATTTGAAGCTCTCTTTAAGCATCACTTTATTTAATCTCAAATATTTTAATTCATGCACGCTTTATGTACAAATATCAACATTTGATTTGAAAATATATAATTTTGTTTTTATCCTTTGAACTGATCCTTCCAGCTACATTCCGCAATGACCTCTGATTGCGATCAAATTTCAAAAGTAATTTTATTTGAAGGCAGCGGCATAGTCTAAACAGTTTAATTGCTCTATCAGGATAGCACTATCTTCATTAATAAGGTCCCAGATCATGCTAATGTACTAACCTCAATTTTGCTGTTTGGGTAGCATTTTTGTGTTTCAATTTAAGCATTTTTGATTTGGCAAGCGCTAAAAGCGAAGTGATTTTATGTAGGTTTTTTTCTCTGATGAATGTTGAGGAGTATTCACTCGTATATGTGCAATGTACCTAATTTCTGCATAACATCACTACATAACTAACATCATCAGTCATATTACGAATTCTTGCAAGTAGGAGCTGAAAGATATGTCTAGCAGGCAGATGCAGATTTTTGACAAATCTGTCAGTACACATAGGAAATTATGAGTTTCTATTCAAGTTGTGCAAATGAACTATCAATAATTGTGTTCATAACATGTAAGTAGTACTCGCTATTGTTACATAGTTTTGCTAGTCATTCGCTTTTCTAATTCACGTCTAATCAACGAGCATATTACTGACAATTGAAGAGCAGATTGAAGTATACTCTATGACATTAAAAACGATCCACTTGATATAGAAAATCTCAATGGAAGTGGACGACTTTTATTTCATACTGCACTGACCAGGATGTCTATGCATCAAATTTGTCATTCTAATATAAAGCAGCTGTCCATTGTCGATATCTTTGGCATAGTTGATGCATTTCAAATTCGATCTTTTATCTCTATCAAGAAATTCTTTCTGACTAAATTTTGAAGAAAAAAAATGTCGCAATCAGAGTTTGTAAAAGGAATGGCTGTTGGAATGCTACGATGTGGAAAGAGTTGTAGGTCTGTTGGACGGAAGTTGGGTGTGTCACACTCCACTGTGAGCAGGTGGTGGAGTCGATGGAACAATGATGGAAATGTTAAAAGAAGGAAAGGATCAGGGAGACCGAGATTGACAAACAATGCTACCGATAGGAAGTTGGTTGTCTCAGCAAAGCGCAATCGTTTTAAGAGTGTTCCTCGACTGGCCATCAGCTGGAAAGCTGCAGCAGGAATTGCATGCAGTATACGAACAGCATATCGCCGTCTAGCAGAAGCGGGCCTGAGGTCATACCGACCTGCTGTAAGAATTCCTCCAAGTAAGTAATGCGAGAATTTCCCACAATGACATTGTTTCACTGCCAATTTATTTTCTCTGCAGGTCTCGAACACAGCGAAAGCGTGTGGAATGGCGTGAGCAGCATCTGTCGTGGAGCACAGAGGAATGGCGTCAAGTGATGTGGACGGATGAATTCCGTTTCACTTTGGATTTTCACGACGGTCGCAATAGAGTGCATCGAATGGCTGGTGAGAGGTATTCACCCTGCTGCACATCTGAGCATGACCGCTATGGTGGTGGTAGTGTGATGATCTGGGCCGGTATCTGGTACGGAGGTCGAACTGTCGCAGTCATTGTGAATGGGAACTTGAACGGAGAGCGATATTTATCGAATATCATATCTCCAATCGTCATCCCAACGGCAAATGAACTCAACCTCATATTCCAGGATGACAACGCTCGACCACACAGAGCTCATTGTGTAACAACAGCGATAGTGAGATCTGGAATTTACATCCTCCATTGGCCTTCACGCTCCCCCGACCTGTCTCCGATCGAACATGCTTGGGATGAACTTGGTCGGAAAGTGAGAGATGCATATGATCATCCGCCATCAACACTGACAGCTCTTTCAGAGAGACTCATCGATCAATGGTCATTGCTGGATCAGGAACGGCTTGATCATCTTTGCGACTCGATGCCGATGAGACTTCAAAGCTGCATTTCAGTGCGGGGAGGACATACTCGGCACTAATGTCTCCCATTTATTCAAATATAATGTTTTATATAAAATGCTATCTTATAATTCATGAGTGTGAGTGGAATAAAGTTCATATATTTGAGTGGAGCATTTTTTTATGTCAGGCAATATAATTTTGTTGGTAGGGAATCGGAGTACGAGAGATCCAGCGGATATGTTAAATCATTACCATCCTGAACGTGAACCAATCAGTTTCAGTTGTGTCGCAAAGCTTTTGAGAAATTCAAGGATACTGGAAGTCTGCATGACAAACCCCGGTGTGGTCCTCCCCGAAGAGTCACTGATGAAGATACCGGTGCAGTAGTCTTGGGTCCTAAAAATCCACCCGCCGTATGTCCACAGAAATCAACATTTCAAAGACAAGCATCGATCGCATTATGAAACTCCGTAACTGACATCCTTACAAATCGCATTTGATGCAAAAATTATCGGACGACGATCCGAACAGGACTGAATTTTGTTCCTGGGCGATGAACATGTACAAAGAAAATGACGATTATCCATATCAAATTTTATTTACTGATGAAACCAATTTTTACGTTTCTGGAGAGGTTAGCACATGGGTTAGCAGAAAGAACAGGTCATCAAGCAATTTGGTTTGATAGATCCAAAGATCAAGGAACCAGACGTCTTATGGTGTGGTGTGGTATCTGGAAAGATCAGGTTGTCGGTCCATTATTTTTGAGGACATTGTTCGGGGAGAAAATTATTTGAGTCTGTTACGCAACGAAGCACTACCAAGTATACTACACAACGACGATGCTGTTTGGTTTCGACACGATGGTGCACCGGCTCATTACTCGTCAATGTTCGTGAATTTTTGAATGAACAATTTCCTGGACATTGTATTGGTCGAAGAGGAATGGTTGAATGCGCACCAAGAAATCCAGATCTTTCTCTGCTTGAGTTTTATCTTTGGGGACACTTGAAAGCTATGGTGTTTTCAGAAAAGATTCAAGGACCTTCATCACTTACGGTCACGCATACAGGAAGCCTGTCAACAGATTACCCCAGATAGCATTCAGCGAGTCTTGATGAAGTGGAGATATCGACTTCAGTTGTTTGCTGTGAACGGAGGTGGACATTTTGAACACACTTTCATGCATTTTGTCTACTGTTATTTACTTTAACATTGATACCTGGAGGATGAGCGCATAATACAAGGTGGCATTGTACACCACTCCGCGTCCAATTGGAGTCCTCATATAGATTGTTGATTGAAAACCCTCTTCTCAACGCCGCCTGGCCGTGAAACATGAAAACTCTCAAAAGCCGCCTGTGGTGTGGAACAGATTAGAACTTTGAGGAAGTGACTGATTGCTTTTTCGGCTGAGTCCCGCTCCGAGACACTGACCTTCCAGCAGTACGTCAAAATCGCTTGGCAGTGTTTGGGTTTGCTCACCATCTTAATTAGACTACGAATATACTAGTGTGTACTATGTACGGTATGTACTAGCTAGACATAATTATTAATGGAAAATGGTATTAATCGGAAAGAAACACGCACGCATGCACTGCACACACATAGAAGTTCATAATATCCTATGTGTCCAGTCTTGCGGGACACCTTGCATATAAAATATAGCTGACGTGTGGTTGCCATCTTAGACCTAATCTGTGCTTGAATTTTGAAACGAGCGCATCGACATTGTTTCGCTCGTGACACCACTTATGTTTATCGTAGTCCTGACAGCATGGAGTCAAATGCAATCAAGAGCATCGAATCTCTCTGAGGAAATTTTCATTCTTTATCGATATGTTCTGCCTAAAACTTGGAATTTAATGGATGAGCGCTTCCAAGATGTATGATCACTATAGTTGAGCAATAAATAGCAGAGATTGAATTGCATGGAAACATTTCTGAAATGGTGCTAGGTTGTCCAGACTGAATAATAATAGCGAGCTATGATCAGTGTGGCAACAGGGGAAGAATTGCCTAGTCATTGAGCGTCTAAAGATCCATCGCATGAGAAGCTAAGTCAACACGACTTAAAAAAGATAAATTCAGACTGCAATCATGTCGACAAAGGGGTGCCACAGAAGCGCACATGCAAAAGAGAAGACTCGTCCTAGGGTCCAGAAAATTCGTAGACAGAAATGTCTGAAGAACCAATTTTGATTAGACTTCAGAAATTGACAGCAATAAACATGACTCTATATTTTAAAGATGTTGAAGCACTTTCTGAAGCTGAAGTTCCACTAAGATCTCGTTCTTCAAGTGTTAGGCATGATTTTCATGTTGACTATTAAAGCTGTGTATCATTTAGAGCTACAGTAGCACTGATCGGTGTATTTTCGGAGTAATATCGGTGACAAATTTTAGAACATTGATAAGCAGGCCTATATATATTTCATATTCAAGAAATCAAAAGTTCATGTCTGCGACTGCACTGATATGTCATAGTCGCAGGCATATCATCAATTGATATATTTACTGAATCGGACCGGCCGATGGTCAGCATCAGTACCTGTTCAAAATTTTCTTCATGCAAAAATGGTCATGAACAGCTTTCATTGTAAAATTGTCCCGAGAAAAGCCACAAAATTGAATAACATCTTGAAAATCTAAATGCTGCTAATAACAGGTTCATAGCAACATCTGAAATTGATATCTCTGACAAAATTTTAGCCGGAAAATCTATTTTTCTCGTGTAGTTGGTGGAATTAGGCTTAAATATACCTACCTACAAAACAGACAGTCGATTTTCGGACTAATTTTTAAAAGAAACATATACAGGCATCGGAAGCGCATACTTTAAATGATGATTAGAGCGCTCATATTAATTAGTACTTCTTTGGGAGATTTCCCTGGGACAACTTTATCAAGGCCATTGTACGATGACCATTTTTGAATGGATACCTCATCATAAGAAATGATCAAATTCGTTGTTTAACTGTTTTACATCTCCAAAAACCACCTGTCAGTCAAGTGCATTGATCAAATTTAATATTTCAGTTACACAAAAAAATATATTCACAGAAATATGTTTTTCTTACAATTCTGACATCAAGCAATGCACGCAATCGACTAAGTTTTTCATATGCTTATAAACCTGACAGCATAATGATTATGACCCTGATTAGTCAATCATCATCATGACCAAGAAACCTTAACTAAGAACATGCTTACGTTGTCAAATTCATTCCATCTCATTAATATTGTTGCCGAATGTGTCCGTCTTGTCAACCTTGTTGTTGAAAGGGCCCTTCTAATGGATTCCCGGAAAGGGTCAGGTTTACTCCAATGCAACATGAGGTGCGAATAGCCAATTGCTTATGGTGAGGTTATTCATACGCACTTATGCGTGCAAGTAACCGTTTAGCAAGGAAACTTTTTTCCGACGCAACGGTGCGAGCGACTGACCGTGGGTAGGCTAATTTGCTATTCACACATCATTTTGCATCGGAATAACCACTGCGTATTGTGCACCGGAACCTTCACAACCAGCTTGTTGACCTAAGGCCCTTCTTATCCACATTATTGACCAAAGGCCCTTTGAGGCAAGTCAGTTACTAAAGAGACCTCAGGTAGCAGACTTCGCTGACATTTTTCAAGTTTTTAAGTGCCTAAAGCGGTATGCTCGAATTGTCCAGAGCACGTTTTTCTATGATACTGATCGCAATTTCTTACTACGAGGATGTCCTAGTATTCTTTTCGTATTATATGCGCCAGCGCCAAGAAAGTTCCGCGGAAATCCAATGAATGATCCGCTCTGTGGAATGACTTTTGTTATTGTCTCTCCTTCATGTACCGGTACCTATGGCCGCACCATCACAATTATGCTGCTAGGTCACCTCACACGTCAACTGTCATTTGACACACAAAGTGCATCTGCTTTTTGAAGCATCAGTTAATTACTCGTTAGTGGAAGTGCGGCAGTATCAATACAAACAAATTCCTATTAAGTACTACTCCTGCGCAACTGTTTGAGATGAATGCATTCGTGGATCGATGCACAGAGAGGCTATTACAATGACTGCTTGGGCACTCGCGAGGCTGTAAGTAAGGTTGAAAATCTACGCTTGTCTACCTAGGCATTTCAAAACTGGGTGTCTTCTAACAATCATCATGAAAAATTGATGCCCCTATCTTGAAAGTAGGAAATAATACACAAAGTGGGAAATGCTAAGCAAGGTAAAGCGGATATGGCGATTGAACTTCTTGTCTATTGTATCCACTATTCAACATTTGGGAACAACGTGAAATCTCTGCCTTGATGGCCTCTTCAGGAGGGTCATTGACAATGTTGATAAAGTGGAAGTCAACGCCTTAGGTTGGCATTTTCAAATTAATTATGCGTTACAGGCAGTCGAAAAAGCACCATCAAGCGACTCCATGTAGCCACCAATAAATAAGATTAGCAAATTAGATATATTTGCATTCGCCAAATCTAGCTTGATATTTAAAGCACGGTTCCAATGCTTCACGTGACAGAGCATGGTCATGGAACAGTTTTAATCACTGCTGAATATAAAATCATTTTAATCGTCATACTACTATTTTTTACTTATTGACATTTTTTTAAAGAAGTACCGTGAATTATACTTGTACTGAAAAAATAATTGCAGCAAAACTATTTTTCTCATTAATGCTACAGGAACTTCCTACCAATAATCATGCTATAACAAAGTAGCAACATCGCTTACATCACCAATGAAAGAGCAAAACCCTGGTTCCTCCACTAACTTCAGTTCCATTTGCAAATATTCTTATAAAATCTATGTGAAATTGTGTTTTAAACCCTTGTATGCATTGTTGCTGCATTTGCTTTGCAGCAAAAACATTGTCTTTTACATGCAGTAGTTGTAGCAGAAAGTGTTTGTATTTAGCAAAAAAGTGAAAATCAGATTATAAAAATTTGAATATAGTCAATTACAAATAAATTTTGACTACACAGAACCGTAAGTGATCAACTGACAGAATTAGACATGCAGATTTTCTTGTAATCCTGATTTCAAAACTTCATTTCCTTGTTTTTGTGATTGAAAAGAGTTTCACAGAACTGCTTTTATACTTGACCATTTTAATCATACAATTGATTTTGATATTTGTCGATCAAATTTATGTTCTGTTTTTTTAGCTACCCTGTATTTTCAATAGCCGACTTGAGTGATGGAGTTTGTCAAGAGACGGAGTATGTCAATAAAAGTGAATCTTTCTATTGGAGAAAGATCGAATCTTCGCTCCGTCGTGTTTTGATTTTTTTCCGAAATTATCAAACACAAAATAATTGCAGAATTTTATTTTTACGGCAATTATTTTGATGCATTAAAACACTTGATTGAATGTCTTATGGCAAGTTCCACATCGGTACATTCTCTCCCGGGCCGTCTACTGCAATTCATGAGGGGGGCTCAAGTTGCTCTCTTCAATGAAACGAGTGTTCGTTCTGTTTAGTGCCATAAGTTTCATATACTTTTTGGAGCAATGTGGTTTGAGGATTTCTGCACAGGTTTTGATCATAGTTGTTTAAATTACTTGAAATCACCGGAATCCATGTTTCAGACATTTAAATCATGATAGAGCTCATTTTATTTTGTGAAGAAGTCTACTGTCATCTCATAAATTCAAACACTGATCAAACTAGTTGATAAGAACATTAATTAGTACATTTGAAACTAGTTGCAGTATTTCATGCCGCAGATAAGATCACACGTTTCGCGAACAATTCTCCAATCGATCATGTTATTTTTTGAAACTGATGGCTTTAATCGAAACCGCAAAAAAAGCAACATGAATTCCAAAACTCAAAATTAATAAAAAAATTACATCTGCTACTATGAACCGCCAAATTAATAATGACAAGAAGTTCAAAATTGATATATTGACAAAAGGTCTATATCTGCTCCCCAATCTATACCAGCCAAAGTCTGAGCTACAGCGCACACCAAAGCAAGTGTCCGAGCTATAGGCCCTGTTGGACATTGAGTTGAACTTTTATATCTATGTGTGAGTTAGCAGTGTTGGAGCACAGATTTCTGAGCGAATGGCTGATTGCATGTACATGTATATAAGAATCTATGTTGTTGTAGTAATGGATATCTTGTATGACTGCATTAGTATAGTATGATGATATCTGTGATGTAATTTATATGAATGCTAGTTGTCGTTACGTGGAAGTTTGAATTTGCTGTTATTCGATATTGGTGATGCTCAACCAATTTTGTTGACCAGTAGGTCTGCCTGTAGAAGAAGTCCATTCGTAGTACAAGCTTCGAATCGTATTGTTTTTGCTCGTATATTTCGGGACGTAACGTAGCTACCGCGTTACGACAAATTGGATTATTTTTTCGAATCCAAAAGGCCCTATCCTTCTTCCGATTAGGGTAGCCTGCAGAAGGGCCTCTATTCTAATAAGACTTGTGATAGGGAAATTCGAATATGTATGGTGCCTATGTGGCATAGTCAATATGGAATATCATTCATTGTAGCGAAGGCTGTAATATGAGCAGCCTGAACTTCGTGGGAAGATTTGGGTACATTATTGTCTCAGTTAACAGGAAATTGAAGTTTAAGGTAGGCTTATAGGGAATTGTCCTTTCTACTATATTAGAAAGAACGTAATAAGATACCGCTGCAGTCTATTACACAATTCCCATTGATCGAATATCATAAGAAGTATAAAATGCTGGTTAGTGATGCAAATGGAAAATTTTGAAATTTATTTTTTGGTGATTAACGTTTTTGCCTTTGTTTTGGAGACTTATTATAGTCGTTTGAAAAGACCATGTAATATTCAAAGACCGAAAACTTCTCTATTATCCCTGTATGTTAACTTTTGTAACAAACTGCATCTTTTCCATGTCTATTTCAGATCTTTCCAAACGAATTTCAGACATTAATTGGATTTCAGATTTCTCTACCTGAATTTCAGATATCAGTCAGAGGCTCAACTTTGAAAAGATCTTAAATTCAACTGGAGATCTCCAATTCATGTGGATCATATCTGATCATTAGGAAGATCTGAAATCGATGTGGAACTATCTGAACAATCTGAATTAGAAATGTAGGATGTGTATCCTCAGCGAAGATATCGGACAATACACCAGAAGTTAGAGGCTATCATAGATATTCTTTTACTCATCACAGATATCTTTAGTGTCCAAATATCTCACGAGTTGTCTTTATATCTTCCAATATGGTCGCTCATGAATGCTGCGTGGACTGTGTGCTTATACTTCACTTGTTCATCAACACATGAAGAATTTGCATCACTATGATCAACGCTGCATAATAAAGCTTATCTTTCAAGCTAACAATTAACAAACTCCAAAATGAAGTATAGTATTTTTGCTCCAGATCTTTCACATTGCATGAAATTATACCCCTATTGTAAAGCAAGTCACGTTATCCCAAACGGTGTCTGTGTGATAATTAAAAATGCTAACAAAATGGCACAAGCCACTGGCAGCAAACGAATGTTCAAAAATCTGCGGACGGAACTCGTATTGCTACGATCGCTTTAATCGAAATAATGATGAATTTTCCGGAAAATTTTCATCACTAAGTACGTGATCACATATGTTTTTGGATCAAGTATTTTCTCATGTGATGCTCATTCAGTAGCCTATGAGGTCACACAGACATTTGAATAGCTTTCAGTCCTGACTGTTGCAATGTGCATTGTTCAAGTTTCTGATGCCATCCTTTCTTCAAAGTGTCCATTTACCAGACAATGGTCATTATATTCACAAGTCATGAAATATCATAGACCTATCAGTACCGGATTATTCAACAGTGGTCAGTTATTTATGCATTATTTATGACCCGAATCCTGAGTTTGATTATTCTTATAGCGATCGGATAGGCGTAGCACTTGTGTTAGAAAGAGCGAATTGATTATAATGCGCAAGTGAAAATTGTCTGGTTTGGTTATTCGATCAACAGATTCATCCTTTTAACTTCGAATTCATGGTCATGCAGAATTGGCCTATCTTCCCACGTAGAAATTCCACGATTGTACTGGCACCTTGGATATTTGTATAGGGGGTGATCAGAAGCAGCCTCCCAAATATCTTCTTCATGAACCCCTTCATGCTCAGTTGTTGCTTTCAAATTGCTGCGCAATGTTGTCCCAAAAAATACGGGTCAAGATGTCCTGAAGGAAGCACGACATGCATGAAATGGTTAACGAAACCATCGTAGTATGCACTAGACATTTTTATCTTAACTTTTAAAAATTCAACATCCCAACATTCTGTAGGGTCCTGATTGACAATACTCTTTAGAAACTAGTTGTGGATTCCGAATGAACTGAACATTGAAAGATCTGTTTTATCAACCAAACCAAAAGCCCATATGAAACAGTCAATCGTTTTAAAATAAGATAATTATACTCGTATATGACAAATGTGCATAACTATCGCTCAAAATTTGTCTACAGAAATTTAATGGAGAAAGATTTCGATTCGGAATCTCAGGAAGAGAGGTACATGCAGCAGAACTTAAGCACCGGTGTTACTGCTCTTCTTAATTTCCCCTGCCCTCATTGCCCGGGCGGAAAGTGTAGTGTAGCTACATGTAGAATTTCCCAGAGAAAAAGTTGCATTTTGGAAGTTGACTTAGTTTCCGTTTTATTCATTTCCCCCTCTTTATCTTGAAATGTTATCTAACAAGATTCAAACCGAAGATACAATATTGAGATATCAAGTGGCTACTGGGAGAATCTTTTATAATAATAATATATCGCTTTATTGCACTTCAACATGGATTCAGAAGTGGCATATTCAGAGACATGAGAATCTATATAAAAGTACAAGAGAAAAGCCAAAACGAACAATTAGGCATATTTTATAAAAGAAGATTGAAAGCATTTTGTTTTGGCTTTGACCATTCTGTAAGAGCTAAGTTTAGCATAGAGGTGGTTTTTAGGCTAGATTAACCGTCAGGACCGGGCGATTTTTTGCGTCGTAGGACCGGGGGGACTTGCCCCCCTAAGATTTTCCATGTTCCGATGGATAAACCTCTAACAATATAAGTTCATCTTAATTTCGAGTCTCCTCTTTCGAATGGCAGTTCCTATTTTGTATGATTCGAAGACCTTCAAACCAAAAATTTAAATTTAAAAATTGAATGTTCATTCATTTTAATGAAGTTTTTGACTCTTCAAAAATTGTTCATTACAACTGAAGTATTTCTGAAAGCTTCTACTCCAGCACATAGAGTAGATATATTAGGTAGAGTGGTAACTCTGCATTTATTAAATCCCCAATGTGTATACACTTTCGATTTTATTCAATGAACTCACAGTCGGAATTGTCTCCAAATGTGAGATATGCGCATTTATGCAGTTTTGAAGAAATTACAACGGAATTGACTGATCATGATAGCATAAAGCAGAAGGAAGTGATATTATTTTACAGATCTTCCGTGTCATGACAGCATTGAAGAGGTAATATTTGTTAAATTGACAACTCGATGACCTGCTATTCCTTTCATGTTGAACCTCAAGAGAATCTTCCTATGTCGCTCAGACAAGACTGCGATCAGATGATGAGCATTCTCCAATGAATGCAGAGTAATGCATCTGACTCGAACACCCAGATTCGGTAGAATTACATAATTTGTTTTGCGTGATATGATGTGACGCTGTTTAGTGCTGCAGATGAGATCATCTGCGCCTTTCGTCCCAAGGGAATATACTGAAAAGATGACAGTCGTCAAGCAAGGTGGGCCAACATCTGATATAAAATTGAAAGTACTCACTGAGAAAGAAATAAGAAATACACAACACATTTTAATGCATCAAAATTTCAAACATGTGAGTGGCTGACCGGCCGTGAGAAACACAAGAAACTGTTGGCCTTGCCTCCTTTTTTCTCGAGAAAATGTGGTCTGGACAGAGAGGGATATAGTAATCTCAGCACCTTGAGTAAGGCGGTTAATAAGCGACATGAGCAATCACTTCTCATGTGCACTTTCACTTGACCTTAAAAAATGTTCGTGAAATTGTTATCAAAAATTCATCTTTTATGAAAATTAATGTAATGTCAAAAAAGTAAGTTTTTGACAGGTACATTGATCAGAAACGGATATCCTCCTCATTTTATTGCAAAGCATAAGATTACTGTATTACCAGAAAAGTCTGATGTATTTGGTCCACAGAAGAAAACTGTTTATGTGAGTTTTACATTTTACGGAGACAAACTGTCAATTTGATTCGTTCCGAACTTAACAGGTTGTGCTCTGTTTTTCCTGCTTCCCGTCCTATGGTTCTTTTTTCAACCAGACGAGTACCTTTGGCCTCTGTGAAGGATGTTTTGCCGACGTATGCGAGTTCGAAAGTGATATATAAATATGTTTGTAATTGTGGAGACAGTTACGTTGGTAGAACTCGTCGGCGTCTGGCCACTCGTGTCCGAGAGCATGTGCCGGTTTGGTTTACTGTCGGTCGGTCTGGAAAGCCTCTCACCTCTGTGACGAAACATATTGTCCAGTGTCCTCTTGCACGTGATGACACAGATATCAGATCAAAGTTTAGAATTGTAAGCCGTGCACGATCAAGAAATCTGTTGTCAATTTTAGAGGCCTTGTACATCAAGTTAGAGAAGCCTGTATTGTGTGCACAAAAGGAATTTGTTTGCCAGCTTTCTCTGCCATGGTGAGCCTTATTCATGTAGACTTATAGCTTTTCTTAGCATCTTCATTCAGTATTTGTCCTGGGTAGGCCTACACCTTGATAAGACCAGGCGAAAGATCTCGGTGTTAACTTTCATTTTTCTTTTAACTTACTTCGAATAAAATGACTTCGAGCAACTTAGTGGTACTTTTCCTCTACAAAATTACAACTAGATTCAAATGTTTTGCATAACATAAAAGTGCTTTGTATAAAAATAGTATTCCAATGCCGAGTGAAGGCCTATGGTCACGGAGCACGCGACGCCACTGATTGCAATATTCAAAGACCGAAAACTTCTCTATCATACCTGTATGTTAACTTTTGTAACCTACTGCACCTTTTCCATGTCTATTTCAGATCTTTCCAAACGAATTTCAGACATTAATTGGTTTCAGATTTCTCTAGCTGGACTTCAGATATCTGTCAGAAGCTCAACTTTGAAAAGATCTTTCATTTGGGCAGATCTGAAATCGGATTGGAACTATGTGAACTAGAAATGGAGGATGTGTATCCTCAGCGAAGACATCGGACAATACACCAGAAGTTAGAAGCTTTTATTCTTTCATAGATATTCTTTTACTCATCACAGATATCTTTAGTGTCCAAATATCTCACGAGTTGTCTTTATATCTTCCAATGTGGTCGCTCATGAATGCTGCGTGGACTGTGTGCTTATACTTCACTTGTTCATCAACACATGAAGAATTTGCATCACTATAATCAACGCTGCATAATAAAGCTTATCTTTCAAGCTAACAATTAACAAACTCCAAAATGAAGTATAGTATTTTTGCTCCAGATCTTTCACATTGCATGAAATTATACCCCTATTGTAAAGCAAGTCACGTTATCCCAAACGGTGTCTGTGTGATAATTAAAAATGAGGCAAAGGAATGTTCAAAAATCCGCGGACGGAACTCGTATTGCTACGATCGCTTTAATCAAAATAATGATGAAATCAAGATTTTTAGACACAAGATGGTCCGTTGCTGCCTCGGAAGTGGAAGCGCTCAAATTATAGGGCGCATCAAAAAATCAAAACTTTCAAAATTTTCCAATTTTTCCATAATTTTCCACGGAAAATTTCGATTCAAAATTTTCCGGAAAATTTTATCACTACCTATTCGTCATATCATGAGCAACATGCCACTGGCAGAGTGAAATAACATAATCAAAGACAATGATTTCAATTAACCTTGAAAGATGTAAATGGTTCCGCATCACCATTCAGATTCAAGAAATTAAACATGAATTTAGTGAATCTAAAATTCATGCCGATGAAAATAGATATGAAACTTGAAATTTCAGTCAAGAAAGCACGAATATTATCGCGACTTTTTCATGAATACTTCCATTATAAAGTGGTTCATGAAATTCCTTGATAATCAGCTTAATTTCCGCATAGTTGGGATGCCTGTTAGCAAACATTCATTCCTTTTTATATCCAACTTGTTTCATACTACTTATATAGGAGAGTCATATCTCGGTAGTATATAAATTGGCAAATTTTGACCTTTTTCAAAAGTGCTCAAATTATTTTTTGGACCACGGGAACGTTATCTCCGCAAAAAACTGAATCTATTGATATAAAAATTTTCATTGTATACAAATACTTTTTGGAGTCGACACCACTCTATGGTCGACACTCTGCCTATATATCCCTACTATATGCTCTATGATAATCTTCATAAAAAGTTAAGTCTTCAGATAAAAAGTTTCACTGTATCATAGAGTAAGTATGTTAGGTAGAGTGGTAATTTCCATGCTCCAGCATATCTATATGGTGTTATAAGTATGATATTCTATGTTGATTTTAGTACTATAAATAGCAATTTAACGTAAATAATATTTTTTTCATATATTATTGCATTTTCCTATCTTTACAAATGTCTTGTTCTAATTAGTCAACAAGGTTACGATGCATTCCGAATACAATCTTCCGAATGGTTGTATGCATTTTGCATTATTCTGTGGGTTTCAAATCTACAAAATCGCATCAAAGCTTCGAAACTTCATAGGCCATAGGCCTAGGCCTAAGTACATTACATGTACAATTATACATGCATGTGTGAGTACGTGAGTAGGCCTACATGTACTCATTTTGGGAGATAAGATGAATGCGCATGTTAACAATCTTGATTTGCACATGCATAAATATTATGTGAATATGATCCAGAAACATTATCAATCAATGCTACTATAAATGAAAACCATCAATTTTCTAAAAAGTACTTTTTATAGGCTGAGTCGTAAAAAACCGCGTTTTTCCTTAAATCTTTATTATCAATTACAAAGTCATTTTAAAATTCATAAATTCCCTAAACATAGTCACCTCTGGCTGCAATAACTCTTTCCAAGTGCTCTTCCAGTTCTTTCAATGCCTTTTCAATTCTAAGTGTTGTAAATTTTGGAAGTTCTTCATTCAAAAAGTCATGGATTTCATGCACAACCACGAAATCACATTTTCTTACGGATTCCAGTCTTGGGAAAGCGCAGCAATCGCATAAATTACAGTCAGGACTGCAGGGTGGTTGCTTTTATAACCGCACATTTTTTTCAATCAGGATATTTGTGGTGATTGCAGATACGTGTGGTCGTGCGTTGTCTTGAATCAGTCGAACGTTTTGAAACAATATGGGCTGAGGCAATGTCTTCAGATAATTTTCCAGAAGATTTCTTAGGAATTGTACGCTTTTCGGAGTTGATAGTCTCGCATTGACGCATGCAAGATCTCAAGTAATGGTGGCCTGTCTGTGATAGAGTCGAGATAAACATGACTTTTGCTTCCATGGGTGTTCTTTTGGCAGTTTTGACAGGAGGAGAATCGCCACTTGGAGTAGCCCAGCTTCCGATAGTATTGCGTGGATTCATATTTCGCAGGTAAATCCATTTCTTGTCTATAAAATTGTACTCAAATTCTTTCTTGTTAAACGCGACTTTTTTTCGAGTTCAGTTTTCGAGCATATCTTGGCACCTTTATACCTGACTGCCTTGTTATGGAGTCAATTGATGAGGAACCCAACGAGTATGAATCCACATCTTCTCCAGATTTTCGTTGGATTCTCTGTGCCATTGATTGAGTGATGTCAGCAGTTCGTGCGATTGCTCTTGTTGACAAGCTGTTGTTATCATCAATCAAACGTTTGATTTCTTCTACTTTTTCATATCTTTCGTCGGAGTAATTTCTGCCACTACCATCGATTCGGCTGACAGTACAACTGTTTCCTTCTTTGAATTCTTTGCATAATTCTTGTATCCTTCTGACACTTAATGATTGATCTGGCCAGGACTGCATTAGGATCGTATGGATTTTTGTCGCTGTATTGTACCTTCTGAGAGATTCAATTAAGAAATACATTTTTTCTTTCGTACATTCCATGCTGAATGCCAATATTATTGCCAATTGAGATGATATTGTCAAAGTGGCTAGAAATCTTGCAATGTAGAATTTCAATAATTTATCATGAATTTACTACAAAAATCGATACGACTATGTAGATATCTGCTCAATTTGAATACATTTTATGTCTTCTTATTGACGTCAATTTTTCAATACGACTATGTAGATGTCTGCTCAATTTGAATGAAATTTTACGTCTTCTTATTGACAACAATTTATATAGTCGTTTTCAATGAAAAAAAAGCGGTTTTTTTACGACTCAGCGTATAAAATGACCTTCAAAGTTGACCTTACAGTAGATAAATTTTGCCCAAAATTCTACTGAAACCTCAACAGACGAACTAAAAGTCACAAAAAATTAAGCTTCTCTGACTAAAAAGAAGTTGATATGGGGGCACTTTTCCACTCCTGATAGGACTATATAAGTAGAGATGTCGACTCAAGTATCTGCATACAGTGAAAATTTTTATTTCAAAAGATTCAATTTTTTGCGGGGATTGTATACGTTCCCGTGGTCCAAAAAAATTATTTGAGCAGTAAAAGTCAAAATTTTGCCAATTTATATAAACCGAGATGACTCCCCTATAAAAGTAGTATGAAATAAGTTGGATATCAAAAGGAATGAATATTTGCTAGTAAGCATCCTAACTAAGCGGAAATTAAGCTGATTATCAAGGGAATTTCATGATCCGTATTATGATCTCCATGAAAAAGTCGCGATATTATTCGTGTTTTCTTGGCTGAAATTTCAAGTTTCATATCTATTTTCATCGGC
The DNA here is from genome assembly GCA_907163375.1 of Prostheceraeus crozeri. Classification (NCBI taxonomy): domain Eukaryota; kingdom Metazoa; phylum Platyhelminthes; order Polycladida; family Euryleptidae; genus Prostheceraeus; species Prostheceraeus crozeri. The sequence goes on along the minus strand of CAJQUW010000639.1, from coordinate 129,897 downwards.
ATGAATTTTAGATTCACTAAATTCATGTTTCATTTCTTGAATCTGAATGGCGATGTGAACCCATTTACATCTCAAAATTGAAATCATTGTCTTTGAGTAGTAATAAAACGGCGAACACTCGACCGGCGCCCCCCCTCTGGAACGACAGAGTGTCGTGGTCGGCCGCCGCGGTGCTTCGAGTCTGACTCCCCCCCTCTGGAACGACAGAGTGTCGTGGTGGACTTGGGCGACCGCCAGGATTTGTCTTGAGGCTATAGTGTGTGATGTTTTTCGTGCAATCTGCTGAATGTTGGGTTGTAAAATGGGCTGTTTCGAGTGGAAGGAGTGCTCGGATGTGAAAACGGAGGCCAGATTCGGATTCAGCGTGAAATTCTGCATCGGTATGGTGAATTTGAACGCAATCGGAGAGAAAAAAATTTTCGCTGACGTCCCCCCCCCTCTGGAGAGCTAGCTTCGATCTTGGCTTCTAGTGGACGGATTTTGTCGTGCCATAGCTCGTTTGAAAGCTAAAAGTGAGACACATTCACTGAAAGAATCGGCTTGTTCCTATCTGTCTTCGTTTAGATGTGAGACGCCATTTAAGATTTTGGGAGATTGGCGAAAAACGACAGAGTTAGAATTTCGGACGTTTTGGGCTGTAGCGTCAAAACGAAGCATCGGAGAGCAAAACGGATTTCAGATTTGGAATCAGCATGAAATTCTGCATCTGTATGGTGAGTTTCAAGTCAATCGGCGAGAAAAATTTTCAACATTTTTCGAAAAAACGACAGAGTTAGAATTTGGGACGTTTTGGTGTGTAGCGCCCAAACGAAGCATCGGATGGGAAAACGGAGACCAGATTCGGATTCAGCGTGAAATTCTGCATCGGTATGGTGAATTTGAAAGCAATCGGAGAGAAAAAATTTTCGCTGACGTCCCCCCCCTCGGCACCGACCTTCCAACTTTGCTTCCAGTGGACGGATTTAGTCGTGCCATAGCTCGTTTGAAAGCTAAGAGTGAGACAAATTCACTGAAAGAATCGGCTTGTTCATATCTGTCTTCGTTTAGATGTGAGACGCCATTTAAGATTTTGGGAGATTGGCGAAAAACGACAGAGTTAGAATTTTGGACGTTTTGGGCTGTAGCTTCAAAACGAGGCATCGGATGGGAAAACAGATTTCAGATTTGGAATCAGCGTGAAATTCTCTATCTGTATGGTGAGTTTCAAGTCAATCGGAGAGAAAAAATTTTTCATCACAAAATTTTTTCGAAAAAACGAGTTAGAATTTTTGTGATGGCTGCCTACTGTAGAGCCAAAACGAAGCATCGGATGGGAAAACGGAGGCCAGATTTGTATTCAGCATCAAATTCTACATAGGAATGATATATTTTCAGCTCAATCGGACCTCCAGAATCGATGATAGAAGCGTTTTAAGTTTTTGGATGATGGGTATTACGTCATCAGCTGATCGCCACAAACTATATAAGCTGGGAACCGACAGAGGCTTGTCATTCAGACAAGAGATTGCCAAAGGTAGGTCGTCTCTCTGAGCTCCGATGATAGCTTCGGACATTCCAAATTCCGGGTTTCTGTACGAAACCGACTTAGAAAATTTCATTGCTGATATCAGCTAAGGCGTCAGACTTAAAGGTTAGCCAGGAGATGGCCTTCGTCTCCAGGCCATAAAAGACTCCAAAACTTTAAAGGCTTGTAACTTTGCTTCTACAAGTCCGTTTGACTTGATTCAAAAAAGGTTCGGTCGCTATTGACCTGCCCTAAGTGATAGACTACTTATAAAATTTCATAAGTAGTGCTAAAAAGTTGAAAAATTTAATTTCACTAGTTTTGGAGGTTTTCTGGGGTTTTCGACCCTGCTGAAGTCAATGAAAGCATTTTTAATGATGTCTGAGCCAGTCTTCTCATGGTATAAGCGGCTTTTCACTGAAAGCGAGCAAGACACGGAGAGTTTTGCTGTAATATTCCACTGACAGGGTGTTCCTTCGGGACGGCGGACGATGCCGTAGTGATAAGTGTGGCAAGGGAGTGTGTCATAGTTTAGATCGTAACCGCTGGGACAACTCATGTCTCATGTTGGGCATTTGACACAGTTCTCAACGTAGCACTTTGAACGCCAATCGGTTGAGTCTTAGCTATCTTGTCATGGGTGGCCTCTAAACATCTCCATTGCAAAACGCTGGTGAATTAAGCTCTCTACGGCTTGCTATCAAGCTGATCAAAGCAATAACTTGGGATGTTTCCTCAAGGTTTTCAAGTATGCTAAGTTCAAATCTGCTATCTGATTTCAAATTTAACTAAGTCTAAGGCAGCTTTGAGGGGTTAGATCCCAGCTACTGTTCACTACCTTTGACTCGGCGTTGCTGTTACCACTTCGGGGCAGTGACAATGATCTCTTCAGCTGTAAATAGCGGGTATCGGGGAAGATCTCTCACTTCCCTAGTGATCAGTACAAGGCCTTCGGGCTGTCGACGGGATCGAGTGCCACTCACTATACTCAAATCTATCATTCCTCACTAAGTGTAAAATCATTGTTTTCCGTTTTTCGCTTCAGAAATGCCGAAATACAATAATATGAAGACCAGTTTCAAACTGTGTCAATGCCGGAAGTTATTCCGAGCTGACGCCTTCAAGAAACACGCTTGCACTAACAAGAAACAGATAGGGGTCGGTCGCTACTATTGCGGAGCCCACAAAGTCAGTCGCTTAAGTGAGCGGCTGGAGGATTGGCACTCACAACACAGCGAGTGTCAAACAGGCGAAGTAGGCGAAGAAGAACGGAGTTCACTCTTCGCCACTGAGCTCCGTTCTTTGGAGCTACAATCTGCCAACGAGCAAGAACGGAGTTCACTCTTCACCACTGAGGCCACTGAGCTACAATCCGCCATTGAAGCGATTGCCGCTGTATCCTCGCTTAGTAGCGAGAGCTCGCTGTCCAGCAGCGATAGTGAGGAGGAGGAGGAGGAGGGAGAGCTACAGTCGCAACCTATCGAGGACGTCGACCTCGATCGCGAGACCCCTACAGCCGTGACTGCGAGCGGAATTGCAACACAATGTCGCAATTTTGTCAAGCGCCCGCCGGTGATCGCCGAACGGGATAGACTAAAGAAAGAGGTGGAGAAGTTGAAGGAAGAGGCCTTCTCATACAAGTCAAAGTATGAGGACCTAAAGAACGTGGCCGGATAGATGAAGAAGGTGAAGGAGAGATTAAGCGAGCGGGATGGCGAGTTGGAGCAGGAGAGGCTCAAGACTCTCGAGGGGAAAGCCAGAGAAGAGGCTTTGCTAGCAGAGAGGGAAAGTAGGGAGAAGGAGATACGAAGGTTGAAGGAGGAAGTGGAGAGACTCCGTGTGCAGATGGCTAAGGTGGTCGAGACGAACCACGAGCTGCACCGTTCGGCGCAGCTGGTGGATCGCGATCGAAGGGTGCGTTCCAGCCGTCTGCACATCCCAATTAGAAAGGGGAGAGTAGCAGAAACTCCTCTCTTGTACGAGCGTGGAAGAGGGGAGAAATGCTACTCTCGGGTGAAGAAAGGGGTGGAGTGTCTACACTTCACCTTCGATCATCGTGATCCGATCTCGAATTTCCTTTATGAGGAAGCGTCCGAGAAGATCTGTAAGTAAAAATGACTAAATTAAAATGTAAGGTGATAACTCACACCTTCTTTCTTTACAGACATCCAAGAGAAGCGACCACCCGCCCCGTTGCCGGAGCCGCAGTCGAAACAGCAAGCCTGAGTCCCTACCACACACCCCGAGAACGAACCACCGGCTCTCTTAAGAGCCACCATGGGGCAAGACATGATAGAACCTCCACGCGGTTTGCCCTGGGCAGTCTTCGGACTGGCGAATACTATCATTAAGTTGAATCTGCTATCAGTCAACTTGAACGTTGCAAATGAAGTTCGGTGTAATACTTCCTTTCGACGTGCGTTCCTGTAAAGGGCGGCGGTGAAACCCCTAGCTATGTATACCGCAAGGGACATTCGGCAATGGTCAATCTTGTTAAACCTCTCTGCGTCATGTTTGCAAGTGATTGCCCCTGTCTCAACGTAGTATGCATTCGCGCCAGGGCGACATTTAGCCAACTGTCGAAGGTTGCCTAAAACTTTCCATTGCATACGTTATGAGAACCATGAGTTCTACCTCTCTCTATCAATGAGACGAATTGATGAATGGAATGAAATGGGAGGACACTCACGCGCCACACGCAACATAACACACTTCTCTCTTCCGTAGTCTAACAAGCTCTGTATCGCCGTGATTGGCGATGTGAATTTATCCTTTTATAATTGTTGACACTTATTTGAGCCTTTTGATTATCCGGAGAAAATTGAGTGCAGTGATGTATATACTCTTAAAATTGTTAGTAGTGTGTATATTCCATGTGTATGTGTCCAGCATGCGGAAATCGTTTACGATTTATGTTCTATCGAATGTCATGACCCAGTGTGGCTTTGTTTGAACAGACGGTGAGACGCTAAATATATAAGAAATTTTGACCTGTTTGAAAACACAACTCTCTTGATTTCGCTGCACTGCGGTTGTTTTACCTACACGTACACCACACGAGTGCAACAAGGAAAGGAGGTTACATTTTATGGCGACCCAGGCAGGACACTGACATTGATATTTGCGAATCAGAAACGTGGTGTACGTTGCCGTCGATCAGCTTCGTTCGGTGCATGCAGTCTGATTTCCTCGACATCGTAAGAACAGTGGCTTCTACTAGCGCTTGTCGGAACAGCAGCGGAGCTCATCTTTCATCGATACTTCGGCCGAGTGTGTTTATATAGTATTGCGCAACTGCAGGTATTCGCGTGGAATGAGCTGGACAACATGGGACTTCGCATATCGAGTTTTGAGTAAGCTATCGTGTTTACAGACCTCACTTCAATTATCGTTATAACTAGTTCCTCGTATTTTTGTCTTGTCACGTTACGTACACGTTTTATTGTCACTGCAACTAGCATTTCGTAAATTTATCTTGTGTTCATATTATTATCACTAAAACTAGTGCCTCGTAGTTTGTCTTGTTTGTGAAATTTACGTTACGTAATGTCTGATGTACAAGCAGTTAAAAGTAAGGATCCTAATCGTATACGTTTAGGACACATTTCGGCAGTAAAGCGCAAATTATCATTTTTGACTGAAACGCTCAATCTCGAAGAGTATCAAGAGCTGAATGAGCTAATTTCTATTGTTGACTCTTGTAAATCTGCGTTCAGAAAGTTTGTCGAATCTCATGAGTCGTATTTACAAGTTGAAGCCAATGAGGCTGACGTAATGCGTAGTAATGAGCAATACGCTTCTGTCAGAGACGAATTTAATTTGCTATTGCAAAGGTATGAGGAGCTTTGTGTTGTTGATGTCGAAGATACCCGTAATATATCTGTATCTGCGGCTGATCGTTCGATTGTTCTAAGTGATGGTAGGCCTAAATCTCCTATGTCTGAGCACGCTGTTAGGAGTGTTGATGTCCGCAGTCGTGATTCGAATTCGGACGTGAGTAGTCTTCGTAATGCTAAAGCTCGTTTGATAGAGGCTAGATTGCGCAAAGATGCTATCAAAAAACGATTTGAATTTGATCATGATTATGAGATACGTATGTTCGAGCTCAAACGTGAAAATGAGTTGAGAAAGGCTCATCTTGAGGTTGAAATGGCTGAAAAACTGGTGAATGTTATTCAGGACGAGGATGAATTTAGTCGCAAGTCTCTACATCCGCCTGATTATTTCAAACGGTCACCGTTTGAATATGATTGTAACGATGATGAACGTCAGAGAAAGGTTCCCTTACATGTAAATGACGGGTTTGGGACGAAACAGAATCCTGTTCAGATTCCGGATGATAGTTTCCGTTTACTGGCCGATGCGATTCATCAGAGCTCGTCGTTACCCAAAGTAGAAATTTCTAAATTTTCTGGGGATCCATCTGATTATTCTCAATTTGTCACAAGTTTTGAAGTTAATATCGCTAACCGCGTTACGAGTGATTCCGAATTATTTATTCGTTTGCAATCTCTCTGTGAAGGCAAGGCAAAGGAAGCCATTTCAGGTTGTATTAACTTGCCGATAGGTGGAAGGTATCGTACTGCATGCGACACTTTGAGAGAGAATTTTGGTTTACCACATATGGTAGCAGATAGTCAAATTAGAAGAATGAAGGAATTAAGCCTTAGAAAGGCCGATGCTCCGAGTCTTATGGCGTTCGCTCGTAGATTGGAGGACGTGAAGCAGGTATTAGACAGTCTGGGAGTAGAGTATGCAACGAGGCTGGACAGTGATGAATTGTTAAGATCTCTAATGCGAAAACTCCCCGATGATTCTATCCGCAGACGATGGGCAGAACGCGCGGGCACCATCCTTGAGAGAAGTGCGTGTGTCAGGATGTCTGATTTTATTGAATTCGTGAAGTCTCAAGGAAGGAGATTAAATCAAAGATAAAGATCTTTGGATTAAATAATGTGTTTGGATCAGCCCTGACAAATGTTGCTGTGAGACCCGGGAATAACCATTACACCGCCTTAGTGACAAATACATCTGCTGACAATTATTCGCCGAGGCGTGGTCATGCTGAAGAATGCAAGTATTGTAGAGGCCATCACGCGATATGGAAATGTAACAACTTTGAGAAAATTTCGGAGATCGATCGCTATAAATTCGTCAAGAAAGAAAACCTTTGTCTTAGATGTTTGAATCCAGGCCACCGTCTGAATCAGTGTACTTTTCGTGGGACTTGTTCATTTTGCAGAACAGACAAGCATAGTTCCTTGTTGCATCGGCAGAAGCCTGAATCGCGGGTAGGGTCCGAAGAACAAGAAAATGTTCCTTAGTTAAGTGTTCGATCGAATCGAACTGCCATCTCATCAGTATGGATGAAGGTCGTTCCTGTGCGAGTCATGGCAAAAGGAAGGACGGTGGAGACTTTCGCGTTTCTCGATGGCGGTTCCGATGCCACTATCTGTACTGAGGATCTACTGCAGAAATTAGGTGTGAAGGGTCGTTCGATACGTTATCGACTGTCTACCATGACAGGTGATAAAGATGTGACGGGTTATTAAGTTAGCCTACAGCTGTCTTCTCTTGATGGAAGGAGGAAATTTGATGTAAATTGCATCACTGCGAAGTCAATACCGATCTCTGATGAGAATATGCCGAAAGTAGCTGAGAAGGATCTCTATCCTCATTTGTGGAATATCGAGTTGCCCTCGATCGAAAATGCTAATGTATCTCTGTTGATAGGGAGCGACCATACTCATATAGTTGAGTCTCAGTTTGATCGGCGAATTGGTAAGGAGAATGAGCCAATCGGTATACTTACTTTTTTTTGGATGGACTGTATGTGGCCCAAACAATAAACAACATGAGAAAGTCTCTGTGAATCGTATTTCGACTCGACTCTCGGACAACGATCTGCATCAGCAGTTACAGAATATGTTCAACTATGAATTCGAAGATTTGAAAACCGATAGCCAAGAAGCATATTCGATTGAGGAAGTGAAGGCATCTTCCATAATGGAGGACTCGGTTGAATTCAAGAATGGTCATTACGACATAGGATTGCCGTTCAGGACCACTGCTTCTTCGTTAAATGGTAATTATACTATGGCTAAAATGAGACTAGAGTATTTGAAAAGAAAATTGAGTAGAAACAGTGACTTGAAAGGGAAGTATCAAACGGTGATAAAGCGTTATGAAGACGAAGGGGCCGCCAAGAGAGTGGGAGACGTTCCCACGTCAGATAGATGGTACTTACCTCATCATGCGGTCTATAATGAAAGGAAGGTCGAACCGCGGGTAGTCTTTGATTGTGCCGCTTCGTATCGAGGTCGATCCCTCAATGACTTACTTTATAAAGGACCAGAGAACACGAGTTTATTGATCGTGTGTTGACTCGATTTCGTCTTGACAGGGTAGCTGTTACGGCCGATATAAAGAGTATGTTTCATCAGGTTTACGTTCCGGAAGAGGACCGCAAGCGATTGTCTTTCTTATGGTGGCCTTCGGATGATTTCGATGCAAGGCCTGAAACTTATGAAATGAACGTTCATGTTTTGGAGCTACTAGTTCCCCCAGCGTTTGCGGATTCGCCCTGCGGAAGGCGGCTGCTGAAAAAAAGTCTTTATTTCGGCCTGAAATAATCGACGCTATCTATAGAGATTTTTATGTTGATGATTTGCTCAAATCGTATGCAAGTGTTGACGAGGCTATCTCTATTTCTAAAGAGATTGGTGCATTGTTAAGTATGAGCGGGTTCAAGTTGACGAAATGGTTGTCGAACTGTTCCGAGGTTACAGCGGGCTTTTAGGATGATGATCGCTCACCTGCTTTTCAAAGCTATCAATTCGAACACATTACTCAGAAGACGCTAGGAGTAGTGTGGTCAGTCAAAAGCGACGAATTCTCGGCTCACGTGTCCGAGAAACCTGATCTCCTGCCACGCTCTCGAAGAAGCGTTCTGTCATCAATCTCTTCGGTGTTTGACCCCTTGGGCTTTGCTTCGCCTCTTATGCTTAGGGGCAGATTAATCAACCAAGCCCTCTGTGATAGAAAATTCGATTGGGATGAATTATTGCCGGAGGATATGTTTAACGCCTGGAAAAAGTGGTTATCCCAATTACGGGAGGCTCAAGTTCGAATTCCAAGATGTCTAAAACCGGACTTTCGTTTCACTAAGGTTGAACTGCATCATTTCTCAGATGCTAGCGAGTCAGGTTATGGGATTGTTTCTTATTTGAGGTTCATATCTGAAACAGACTGTCATGTTTCATTTTTCTATGGAAAATCGAGAGTTAAGCCGTTGAAGTCGGTGTTTCGATCCCCAAGCTTGAGCTTACCGCAGCTACACTTATGATTTCGGCTGACAAGATGATATCCAGTTCGCTAAGAGATCGTCTAGCGATAAGTAGTACGACGTTTTGGACGGACTCGATGTTGGTTATAAAATATATTCGTAATGAGACTAAACGATTGACTGTCTTTGTAGCCAACAGAGTAGCGAAGATAAATGAGAATTCGGCCATCGATCAATGGAGACACGTACGCAGTGAACACAACCCAGCTGATGTCGCCAGTCGTGGCATTGATACGACAGAAAGTGCAAGTTGGCGTCTATGGACTCGTGGTCCGGAGTTCTTATGGGATTCTATTGAATTGCCGATGTCAGTAATCGATTACGAACCTTTATCAGATGACGATGACGGTGTGAGGAGGATTCAAAGAGTTTTTACGACTGAAGTGGATACTAATGAGTTTGGAGCGAATTGTTTCATCGGTTTCGTCCTGGATTCGACTGATTCGTGTCGTGGCTTGGTTGTTAAGAGCTTCTAAGGGATTTCGTGCTGAGCCTTTACCTCGGAGTAAAGAAATAAGTGTTGATGAACTGCATGACAGTATCCTGATGGTTGTGAAAAATGTTCAAAAGCACCGAGTATGATGATAATCGAATTTCTAGCTCTTTGAGAAAGCTGAAGCCTGTTATACAGAACGATGTGTTATGCGTTGTGGACGTCTTCGCAGTCAAGCTTACCGGACTCAACAAAACATCAATGGACGGAATTGCTTATTCATGAATCGAACGGTCACGTCGGTGTAAATCACAGTTTGCTGAGACTAAGTTATTGGATTCTGTCCGTCGTGTATTGTATAAATGTCAGACTTGTAGAAGGTACAATCAGCGCCCTGGTAGTTAATTGATGAGCTCATTACCAGAATCAAGAGTTGAAGTGCATGAAACTTCCTACCCTTTCGAATGCACTGGTGTAGATCTGTTCGGACCGTTATTTGTACGGAAAGATGGAAGAACACGGTCAAGAGGTAAGTCATATAAGAGGCATGGAGTATTGTTCACATGTCTCAAAACTCGTTCGAAACAACTGGAGATTGCACAAGACCTGTCTACGGACAGCTTTATAAATGCTCTACTTCGTTTCATAGCCAGAAGAGGCCCTCCAAGGGAATTGAGAAGCGATAATGGCACGAACTTTCGAGGTGCCGCTGTTGAGGTCATTGAAGGTCTAAAGAGACTGCAGCATAACCGAATTCAAAGAAGAATGAGCGAGAAGATGGTTCGATGGAATTTCAATCCTCCTGTGGCTCCTCATCAAGGAGGTGTATGGGAGAGAATGGTGAGGTCTGTTAAGCGCATCTTGACATCTCAAATTCGTGATCGAATCGTGTCTGACGACTCCTTACATACGCTAATGTGCGAAATCGAGAAAATTATCAATGATCGTCCTTTAAACAAGCTTGCCGATGATCCGAGTGATACAGATTGTTTGACTCCAAATCATATTTTGCTGGTGAATAGAAATCCGTCGAAATCCTTTCACGCAGATGATTATGATCCCCGAACAAGTGAACGATGGAAATCAGTGATGGCTCTTGCCGATGAGTTCTGTCGACGATGGAAGAAGGAATACTTGACATCATTGCAAGAGAGGCAGAAGTGGTGTAAAGAAAAAAGGAATTTTGAAATTGGGGATTTAGTATTGATTTGTGATAGTTGCTCCCCGAGAGGTTCGTGGAAGAAAGGATTGATACAGGAGGTGCGAGCTGGCAAAGATGGTCTAGTGCGCGAAGTGCTTCTTAAGTCTGGCGATGGTTTGTTGAGACGCGATATTCGTAAAATATGTTTGCTTGAAGAGAATTTGTTGCGTGTGTCTAGTATTTCTTAGTTTACTTGACTAACACAGGCCTATTGCTCATTGCTAACTCGTTTGAATCCATGTAAATTGTTCCTTTTCCCACCGTGCTTCAATTTTGGACTTATCTTCGAAAATTGACTTGACATGAGTCAGAAAACAAGGTTTTCTCGCGGGTAGTGTATCGCCGTGATTGGCGATGTGAATTTATCCTTTTATAATTGTTGACACTTATTTGAGCCTTTTGATTATCCGGAGAAAATTGAGTGCAGTGATGTATATACTCTTAAAATTGTTAGTAGTGTGTATATTCCATGTGTATGTGTCCAGCATGCGGAAATCGTTTACGATTTATGTTCTATCGAATGTCATGACCCAGTGTGGCTTTGTTTGAACAGACGGTGAGACGCTAAATATATAAGAAATTTTGACCTGTTTGAAAACACAACTCTCTTGATTTCGCTGCACTGCGGTTGTTTTACCTACACGTACACCACACGAGTGTAACAAGGAAAGGAGGTAACAAGCTCTTTACACATGGATCGCAGTCGATTGCTATCCCTGTATCAGAAGTGTAAGCTATCTTAATTTTATTTAACACTATTTCATCTACCATCATCACCCATATGAAATGTTATAAGATTTACAAGTTAGACTAAGCGTGCTACTATTTCCAAATGAAAAAGTATACATGGCTAAATCATCCACTGAAGCCCCATTCAAGTAAGTCAGTATGAAAGCAAAGATAATATGAAATAAAAATTTATTATGGCATGTATTTCAAAAGGTCTTCATCGTCAATATCGTCCCAGAGTCTGGCTTCACATAGATCACAAAAACTGTTCACTTGTTTCAATCGTTCTTCCACTGCGAGCCTCACTTTGTCGATATACTCCCACTCCGCCATAGTTCGTGGCTGGGAGTTAGGGGTGTACCACTCCCATAATTGGTGGAGGAATTTGTTGCTGGTGATCTCCATCACATCGTCAGTATCGTACTGGAGATACTTCCACCTCACGCCTGTTAAGTCGGGACACTCCTTCTCACATACACTCTCTTCGTTGTCCGCTGGTAATGACAACTTTCTGATATTGCCCAGTCGGTACACCTTCTCTACCTTCCCCTTCGTTGGAGCGTTTGGTGCAACGAGCGCCTTTGGTGTTGAGGATGGAGAAGAGAATTTTGTGTTTGGTGTTGTCGGAGGGCTTGTCATGTTGACTGTGAATAATAACTTTGAAATGTTTTCTAATTCTTAAGTATCAACAAGCAACCAATCAGAATGAACAGCCAATGAATGATGAATACGAAAGTATATATGTAAAGTGACATTCGTGTCATTTCGCTCTGTCTTTGTGACATATAAGTGAAGTGTTCTCTGGCGAATTCTATATTTGAGGCGTACAAGTGAACTGCTCTCTCGTGAATTCCAAATTTGAGTGAAGTCTCTATCTTGTTGAAGTATCAACCTTAAACTTGATTTCGTTGAAATGGTAAGTTGAAGATTTCCTCTCTAATCTCCCTCAAACGTGTGGCTAATAGCATCTTCCTCAATTTCAGGCATCAACTTCATCACCAACGCCCTCCCTTCTCGAGGAAAGTTTAGAGTTGTTGAGTCAAGGTAGGTTGTAACAATACACTGAGACTTGAACAGAGATGAAAGAATGATTTCTCTTTCAGGTGATACCAGTCCCATCTCGAGCGAGTTGGATAAAAACAGCGACTCCATGTCAACATTTTCGCGGGAATGCAACGATCGGGAATGTGCTGACTGTGGACACATCTTCACGAGGAAGCGTGATCTCGCCCGACACATCAAGCGAGGTGTTTGTAGACCTAAGTCAGCATCAATCTCCGAAGGTGGGGATGATTCTGTTAACGATGTCTCCTTTTCTTGCGATTTATGCATTCAGTCTTTTGAGTCACATTTTGAACTATCTTCACTTAGACTTCGACATACACACAGTGACGATAGTTATACTAACAGCGCCTCCTCTATCCGACTCTCTGAAGTGTCGATAAATAATTTAGTGAGGAACTACCAGATGGAATCCTCAGAAACCATTACTGACTTTGAAGAATGGTTTCATCAAAATTCATCATTGATAGAAGCGCTCTTCAACAATTTAGTCAATTTTAGAATGAAGGCGCTCATCTATCTCAAAATAAAATATGTAAAAATCGACCACCATACTGGTCAAATAGTAGAGAGGTTGGAGTTTCACATATCCTCCTCTCCTGCAACCGAAGTTGTAGACTGCGAGTCTTGGATAAATTTTCATATCCAAGGGTTAAAATTAAACATAGATAAATTTAACGAGCGTGATAGTGGACTCGTTTTTGATGGTATTGAGACCGCCATGATTAAAATCACTTTATTAGAGAACTACTCTGGACGAGGCTCCTTTAAACTTCCAAAAAATTTAAGAAATAAAGCAGCAGTCATTTCTGTAGATTGCGAATCGCAATGTTTTAAGTATGCCGTCCTCTCCATTCTCCACTATAATGATGTACAGAATAGCCGATACCGTAAGAGTAAGTATCAACAGTGGGAGAATGAATTAAAGTTTGATGACTGCAATAGTGAAGATATGAAAATTAAAGATATAGAAAAATTTGAAAAATTGAACAACATCAAAATAGTTCTCCATGTTTGGGAAAAGGGATTGAAGGGTGTCCGCTACAACTCGCGTTCGAGTTGTTATGACCACGTTGTCAACCTTTTATTAGTAAGACAGGATGATAGTGAGGAATGGCACTACTGCGGCATTCCCAAAATTTCTCGCTTATACCACCACCTAAGAAATTCTACCTCATCAGAGATTTATTACTGTGACAGATGCATTCGGAACTTTAGGAGTAAAAACAAATTTGAAACTCATTACGAATGGTGTAAGCGAGGTAAACTACAAATGGAGCGCATGCCCAAAGATAAGGAGTTTTCATATAGAGAGAATGGCGATGAACTAAGTCCTCTTCGTGTCATCTATGCTGACATCGAATGCTATATCGATGATAACACCCATCGAGCAGCAGCCATTTCCTGCTATGAAGTATGGCATGACCATTTCCAAAATAGAAAAAATAAAATGCACGTCTGGCAAGGTGAGGATTGTATTTACCAATTCCTACAATTCCTCGAACAGGCTGTAAAATTTCAACAAAAGTATGATGGTGAACTCTATCGCAGATCATTGCATATGACAGCAGATGATCAAGCAAAATTTGATAGTTGCAACGTTTGCCTCAAATGTAGGAAAACATTTGATGATGATAAGATTAAGAAAGTGCGCGACCATGATCACATCACTGGTAAATTTAGAAACGCACTATGTTCAAAATGCAATTTTTCACTTAGGATGAAACGGCGTACATTACCCGTCATTTTCCATAATTTCAAGGGCTACGACAGCCATATGATAATAAAAGGAGGTTTAGGTCAAATGAAAGAGTGGAAGCTTGATGTAATAGCACAAACGAGAGAGAAGTTTATGGCCATGACAGCAAAAGTGCCTGTCGATAAAACTAAAAAAAATAAGACGGTCTATTTTGATATAAAATTTTTAGATTCCTACCAATTTATGACTGCATCGCTGGCCTCTCTCGTACAAAATCTAAAGTCTCTTCCACTAACACAAAATCTTAAGAAACAATATCCAAATCTAACCGATGAAGTCATCACACGGAAAGGAGTCTTTCGATATGCATATTTTGATGCGATTAGTAAACTCGGCGAGACTTCTCTTCCACCCATAGATAAATTTAAAAATGATTTGACCGGCGCAGAATGTAAGACCGAAGATTATGATCATGCACAAGATGCATGGATAAAATTTGACTGCCATACATTTGGCGAATATATGATTGCCTACCTTAAGTTAGATGTATTTTTGCTGGCTGATGTATTTCAGGAGTTTCGACGAGTGGCATTAGAAAAAGATAAGTTAGATCCCGTCCACTTTGTCAGTCTGCCAGCCATGTCATTTAAGTCTGCTTTTAAAATGACTGGTGAGACCATTCATCTCTTACAAGATCCAGAGATGTATAATTTATTTGAGCGAGGAATTCGCGGTGGTCTCACATTTGTAAATAAACATAGGTTAAAATCAAAATTAGTAGGCGATGATCAGACTCATCTCAAGTATTATGACCAAAATAATTTATATGGTAGTTCACTATCCAAACCACTCCCTCACTCTGAGTTTAGTTGGTTAGATGATACTGAAATTCAACATCTCTCCAACCCTTCTAATATACTAGCAATTCCAGATGAAGGTGATTGGGATATAATTTTGAGATAGATCTAATCTATCCAAATAATATTAAACATAAAACCGTAGATTTTCCACCTGCACCCGAATCAGGTGAAGTGACCAAAGATATGTTTTCCGACTTTATGAAACAATTTCATAAAGATTTAGAATCATGCGGTCAACCCAACTATAAGCCTTGCCGCAAACTTTTACTCACCCAGTATGATAAGGAAAACTATCTAGTTCACTTTAGCATCTTAAAATTTTATTTAGAAATGGGCATGATTTTAAAAAAGAGTTCACCGCATTATTAAATTTAGACAGAAAGCCTTCCTCAAACCATATATTGATAGCAACAGCCAGAAACGTGCACTAGCCCAAAATAATTTTGAAAAAGATTTTTATAAGTATAAGAATAATGGTCTATTTGGTAAGACGATGGAGGATGTTAGAAAACGTGTAAACTATAAACTAGTCAATGATGTTACAAAATTTAAGAAATTGGTCTCATCACCTCTATTCATCGATAGAGATATTATCGATTAGGACCTTATAGGTGTTAAAATGATAAAATCTGAAGTTGAGTTGTGCAAGCCCATCTATATTGGCCAAGCTGTACTAGATTACTCTAAGCTTGAAATGTACCAACTCTTTTATAAAATACTAAAACCATGTCCTCTCGTAAAAGAGGTTCGTTTGTTGGGTGGTGATACAGATAGTTTCTTCTTAGGTATTACCACTCAAAAAGATTTAAATTTCAATGAAGTAGGAAAATCTTTAGAACGATATTTTGATACATCAAATTATCCTACTGATCACCCACTCTACTCCATCAAAAATAAGGCAAAACTTGGCTGCTTTAAGGATGAGACAGCAGGGAAGGAAATAGATGAAATGATTCTCCTCCGACCAAAAATGTACAGTATGAAATTAAGGGATAGCGACGATAGTATTAAGCGTGCTAAAGGCATATCAAGATCATTGGTCTCTAACATGAAACATAAAAATTTCAGGAAAGCCTATAGAAATAAAAATATAACGTTTGTCAATATGACAATCTTAAAATCTAAGTCGCATGAGATCAAAACTCATACTTTTAGGAAACGGTCGCTTTCAGCATGGGAGGATAAGAGGTATTGGTTAGAACATAACATATCTCTTCCACATGGACATCCTGACACAAACATACCACCACCCAAAAGAATTAAACTCACACTACCACATTCAGGAGATGTATTGACATAATCATCCTTAACTTAGTATTTTTATGTTGACTTCTGTAGATAAACATTGCTGTTTTATGTATCGCATGAGATCGTTTCTTCCTTGTGAATATATGCCTACAGTCAGCCCATTCCCCTATATCTGTGAAAAGACTTTTTCATATACATATTTTTATTTCAATAAACATATCACAATGACTTCACTTTGTTTTCCGAAACACTAAAGTTACGAGGGATTTAGTATCTTTCACATGGATGCACTCTTGTAAACCATTGGTAATTTTGATAGTAATAGAGGGTATAGTTTGTTTGACGACGGGATGATAGAAAATAGATTCAAACATCTTCTCGACTATTCCATATGAAGCGTCTTTATCATGAATGAAATCACGTAAAATGTATTCTTTTTTCTCACCAACAGAAATAGGTAGAATCAAATCACTTTGAATGTAAAGGTGCTGTTCATGTTTATCAAGTGTCATTGGCGTTTCTATACCAATCGTATGCGCAGCAGCAAACACAGTTTGTAGCATTGAAAAACCAAAGAGTTTTTTCAAATTTTTACTCAATTGAATTGAATGTCATCACCCAGTTTCAGAACAACGCGTTGATTTTCAATTGAAAACGAAATGTGGTGTGTCTTTACATCATATTTACTTTTCATCACATGCTTCAACTTCTGTTGTATATAAGGATTTACTACATGAATGAAGCTTTCAACTGTATGATATAGACGCGAAATTATATTGATAGCAACTTTAGATTCTTCATAAGACTGGTAAATTTTCTTGATGCGATCACCATAGATGTCCACCCACCATTCATCATTAACTGAATCAGCTTTAGTGTGATATTCATGAGAACCATACACCACACCGCTTCCAATAATAGGTGTATAATGTCTTACAAAATGACGCAAGGTTGGAGAGAAATAAACTGTAAGTTTGTCATTATATTTCTGAATAACCAACTTATTTTTGTCCGCCATAATTTTCTCTCCATACTTCTTACCCACAGTCTCATTCCATCGTTTTACTAACTCAATAAGTGATAAAGGTTGAACACCACGCTTTTTCAAAATGATGCGTTCTTCACATTCTACAACATCTTCATCAAATATTTTAAATCTATAATGAAATTTGTTGATTCGATTTGAATAAACTTTTTTAACATTTGCAGTAGCAATTGACGTTAGATGTAGTCCATGGCCAAAACCGAGATGTGGATAGAATTCATTATCCAACCTCAGTGTAAGACCTCTAGTAAAAGAATGAAAGCGGAGGAACTGTCTCCCACTCCAATGATAGATAGTAAACTCATAAGCTTTCTGATTTTTATTCTTCATGGTGGAAGTATTACCACTACTGAACGCCTTAATAATTTTCTCATTCCCAAATGGTTCATAATAATCTGATTTTATCTGAATCCATTCATAGTTCCACTTTCCATCTGATGTTAAATTGTATGGGAACTGGAATGCATTATTCATCGTTATTCCATCATGGGTGCGAGGAGCATTTCTTCCAAATCATTCACATTCTGAATATTGCTATCATAGCAAATACTAGAAACGCCAACCTCCCATTCACCTTCTAAATGCAGTGGGCGATTTAATTCTACTCGATAGTCTGATGGTTTATTTTTGGGAAATTTATTCATAGAAGCATTACTGGGTAAGTAGAATAGAAACGAGTCCTTATTTTCACTTTCCATATTATTCACATTGGAAAAAATATATTAGCATACTTTTGCATTAACTCTTCATTCGGAAATGGAGTGTGATACTTGTCACAGCATCTTTATGAAAAGGAATCAACGCACCAGCATCGTCATAAATTGCAATATCAATTTGTGGGATGTAGTTTGATTTCAGCTTTGTATAATGCACTTTCTTGAAAGTATGCTCAGATAAAATACTGCAGCTTTTTGGCTGGTATGGTATCATTGCTAGCAATGGAGCTTCAACATCTCCCACACGTACATCTTCACCAATATTGGAATATATCTGAAAATAGTTAATACGACGCGATAGCGACATGTCTGCGCTAGCTTTGGTTACAGTACCACTTTTAAAGATATTTTGATCAAAACCCAAAATGTCCATTAGAGTTTTATCCATGATTAGTTCAATACCTTTTCCACTTATAGTGAGAGACAAAGTACCTTCTTTTTCAGAAAATGAAATATGTTGCTCATTAATCACTTCATTTAAATAATCTACAACCAATTTAACTGAAGTAATAATGCGAGGCATCAACGCTCTTGTTTCATGTAAGATACCACCTAAAGGCTCTACACACTTTCTGTATAAAGATACGCTCCATTCTGTATCAAATTGATTTGACCTTTCACATGGTAAATGTTGCATATCAAATTTTCCATGAACAGCTGCAGAATGATGTCGTAAGAACTGATGAAAATCTTTTGAACAAACTAATACTAGATTATCATCGTTTAATTTACTTATTGCAATATGATTAGATGATTTGATATAAGTCAATGTTGCCACTTGTTTACCATCAACTCGAAGGAGATAATTAAATTTCTTCAATAATGTTTCAGGAGTCATGTTTGTCTTTCTTGGCTTAATCACAATCTTCTTCACCAACGTCTTCTCATTTCTTGGAATAAGATCTACATAATAAGCTTCCTCTCGATATATTAACTGTTTATGACCACTTATGTGGTAATTAACGTTAAAATTATCATAGCTTGTTAAGGCGCTAGCGATGTAGCCTAAATCATTTCTTAAACTTGGACTTAAACCAACAATCCAATCTTTCTCAACTACATGATGTACATAAGTATGATCACCATTGTGCGGAGTAAATTGGACAATATGTTTACACGCTTTATTCAGGAAATCATAAATAAACTTTTTACATGATAGGAGATCTTTCTTTGGCCACTGTGGAATGTATACTCGGCAGCCCTTTTCACATTGGTAAACAGCTGTACGTCTCATATTAATAGTCATCACCTCATGATCAAAAGTATAGACACAGTTGCTATAAACAAGTTGAGTGACACCCACTTCCCAATTTCCATTTAACTGTTGTGCATGATCAATGAGAGTAGAAAAGAGTGCGGCTCGATTACTAGCAAATCTATTTGCGGCCGCATTGCTAAGCAAAATATGATAAAACGACATTTTTATATTGCTGATCTGCGACTTTGCATAACATCATGAAGACTTGGATTTTGGACTCTCTACAATATATCAGAGTTGATCGTGATGGAAACGTACATTTCAAAAATTCTCATGGTCATACATCAAGAGGTATTACATTAACATGGCGACAATTTGTCAACCTCAATGATATCATGAGGGATTTGGAATATTTTGAAACATTAAGATTCATCTCCTTGGGTGATCAAGTTTGGCTTCAACATTACAGAAATGAAATTCAAATCTGCCATTCTCATTCCGCAAACTGTTTCTCATTTCGCAAATACAATTGGGAGAAGTATAGAAGATACATACATCGCTCCATCATGACATTTATTCGTCGTGAGTTCATCGCCCTACTATGCAAATCTTAATCAGACATGACTACCACGCACCATGAGTTGGAAATTAGATTCCCTACAACGTATTGAAACGGATCATGATCGAAACGTCTATTTCAAAGATTCAACTGGAAATGTGAGAAGAGAGTTTGCTTTATCTTATCGTCATTTTTAATCTCTACATCATATCATGAAGGATTTGAAATACTTCTATATGAAAAGACATTCACGTATTGGAAATCGCATCTGGCTGCGCGTCAACAATCGGCGAATTCAACTCTATCATTCCCAACTTCATACTAACTTCACATTTCATCAAGGTAGTTGGGAAAAGTATAAAAGGAAGGTACATCGCTCAATTTACTCATTCTTTCATCATGAAGCGTCATCGCTACACCATCGTCAACATTCTCCGTCGCTTCAGACTCTACACCAAAATCGATCTCACAACATTACACCAACACCTTCCAAACAGCAAGTATTACCCGGGCCGACCTCAAATGTTAGTGGTGAAGATGAACAATTCACGGAATCTTCAACTCTTCCCAAATGGGACTGTACAGATTCTCGGCGCCCTTTCTCATTCATCGGCGCAGTCAATGCGCTTAGAGCTACAAAGACTACTACGTCGGATATGGAAGAGGGAGAGTTGTGTGATGTCGAATCTGACTGTGGACAATATGGTGATCTCTACTCAATTGAGTGAAAGTGTATCATTTTTGAAGATTCGTACCAGCAGTTACAATTTGTGTTATGAACCCGAACTTTTTCCTGCAGCTCTCATTAGTTGTTGGTTACCTGTGCATGTGGCAATCTTTCATAATAGTAAAGTGATCATTACTGGACTAAAATCTCATGTACAAGCAAATGTGATCCTAGACTATCTCATCGAGTATGTACGTACCCAGCGGATTGTAAAATAAAAAACAATTTTTCCAACATGATGTTTTTATTTCAAATCATGATAGAACTTACAAATCATTTTTTCATTAGAGGATGGATTACATGAAAAGTTTTGAATAACAGATACAAATCGAGATACATGTAAACGTTTTAAGATGAAGTACAGTACAAAAGCACCACACGTTGATGAAAGTGGATGTTGTAGTATGCGTTCATTTCGCTGATATTGACGCGTATGTTTTCTCAACCACTGCTGTGTTGGTATATTTGGAGGTTGAGCAAGAGAGTCAAATAGTTCACCACGTCGGTCTTCTCCAATAAAGATCGCTTTCCAATGCTCACCGCCTAAATTCTGCGAATGAGTGTTTAGCACAATAAAGATGGGATAGTGATTTACTGCAGGTGGTAAGGTATCGAGTGAATAGACATTATCGAAAGCTTTCAACGTCGCTTCATCTGCATTACGCTGCACTTTAGTCTTAATATCGTCAGCAGTCAACCAACTCATTAACGATTATACTGAAGAATCACGTCACGATACTTTGTAATTTCAATATTTGAATCGAAGACTGCATAAATTAATACATTGATCGTCTCAGGTAGTGTTCTTTTGAACGTCAAATCCAAACGAATATTATGAGGCACGTTCGCTTGACGATAGGGTGCACTAATATCGCTGTCAGCAGTCAAATCAAATGCATAAATAGTATATCCACTCTTAAACTCTTTCATAGTGAGTCCGTTGGTGTTATCCGTATTGTAAAAGCCAAAGACATCCATAAAATCAACATAACTGCGCATAAATTGATCCGCAGCAAAATCTGGTTTGTAGCGTGGACCAGGATGACTAACACCATTTACACGTAAAGCAATTTCACTTAACTGATTGTGTTTAAAATTGAAAGGATTCTTCTTTATATTACCATTAAATGCATCATTTTCAACCATTGCCACCATGAGGAGCTTCGGTGCTTCCGATGGAAAGAGGCCATCTTTCATGAAACTCTTTTGATCTTTCGGAATTGTAAAGTTGAGAAGCTTTGTATGCTGAACGGGGTAAATGGCATTTTGGCGGTTAAGGCCTTCAGCATGTCCTCTAATGACACTTGGATTCGGTACTACTCGACGAATGTAAAGTGCAATATCTTCCACATGAATTCTAAAATTGTCAACTTTAGCAAATGCATTCAGCGCAAATTCAGGCTTATTCAATGTCAGCTTGAGTCGCATGCTGGTATTACAGAGTAAAAACTTTGACTGTCTAAAGAAGTCTAAATTCAGCGGACCATATAGCTGACATACTTTACTATCTTTAATCATAGCAGATCGCTTTACAAAGCCACTGTTTGTTTCAACATCAAATTTTCCTGCTTCATCTCTGTACCATCCCATGGCTTCCATATGACTTTTTTGTGCTGCTGGATGAAACTGTGATACATGATTGAAATATGATTTATAGGGATAATCGCTTTGGCCACCTTCCACCTGCTGCTCTCCAATCGTTAGAGAAACATCGCGAAGTAATGTAGTCAATGGTAAATTGTTCAGCCCAACTTTATGTGTATCGTCAATAGGAGTTCCATCTGCTTGCTGAATTCTAAACCTCAAATCAAGCATCGCATAACTCAAATCTATGTAGTCATCACTACCACCAGGAATAACAAATTCAATGGGGCCAGCATTCTCAGCTGTTCGAGGATGATAATCTACAATACTTGAACTAAGAATATCTGTCTGTATGGCTTGTTGATCAAACAAACAAAAACCGGAAGTTTTACACTCCATGATTAGAAGTTATAGCAGCGTCGTCGTTTAGCGCCTGATGAATGATTAGAGCCTCTGCGACGTTTGCGTGAATGCCTTTTGACTGAAGATCGCACCTTACCAGCTCCGCGATGTTTCCTCCTTCCTTTATTCATTCGTTTAGGTGATTTCTTTCCTTGAGTAACACCAGCAAAGGTCTGCTTCAATGTTTTTAAACCGCGTTCCTTCCCACGATTCAACAAACTGCTCTTAAAACTTCTACCTCTGGAAAGATCACTAGCAACATCACCAGCAAAGCCAACGGCATTACTTAAAACATTTCGTTTTAAAGATCTACCGACATTGGATATGAGAGGTGCTACAACAGATTTCAGTGCACCAAGTATGCTACCTCCACGTTGGCGGCGAGCGCCGATGTAAATTTGTCCTCCGCCACTTACATAGGAGGGTCGTGAATAAAATGAGGCAGTTGGATTCATAGCTCAAACCCTAAACATTGTTAGTTACAACTTTGCATGAATCACTGTCGATCACTTAGATGAAAGATGTCGGCACGACGCATCCAAGAGTTCATACTTGAAGGATAACCAGTCCATTTAACAAGACACCATTCTTCACCTAGCCGTTTTTCACATCGAATGATTTTCTCTACCAAATATGTTTCACTTTCAGTGACTACCTCAATCTCATCGCGGTAAAAGCTACCCTCAATTTCTTCATTATCATAATCTTTCAACTTGTAGGTGGTCGGAGAGTCTTTTTGATTAATCCTTGATACTGTAAATACCTCCTCTGTCCAATTCGGAAGGTACCCTTTAGCAAAAACACTTTTCACTTTTGAGATACGAACTTTATCACCAATTTTCACATCACTTTTCACATGAGTGCGTTTACGTTGGAATGATTCGCGCACTTTATCTACATTGTCAGCATTTACATATACTGGTCTGAGTCCAATAGAACGATGGATAGAGTGATTGTAGGCATGGAGTGTATCTTGTAGAACCTTTGTCCAATTTTGTGTCAAGTTGGCAGTAAAATTTCGCCACAAGCGATTTTTTAATGTGCGATTAAAACATTCAACGAGTGCAGCTTTATAAGCACTCTTTACACTAAACAACTCAATGTCATGCCTCTCAAATAATCTTCGCACATGCTGATTTTCAAACTCTTTTCCTTGATCACTCTGAATTCTTTTTGGAATGCGACCTTCTCGAAAAATTGTTTGGAATGCTTTTGCTACTCCTTTCCCTTCTTTAGTTTTTAAAGGTTGAGCCCACGCATAACGCGAGAAAATATCAATGACGGTTAAAATAAAATTATTGCCCGAGTTATGTTTTGAAATGGAGGCAACATCACACAAATCTGCTTGCCACTGTTCATCGATGTCATGAACAATATAATGGCGGGTGCGGTACTTCTTTTTCGCTTGTTTGTGGAGTGTATAGGTAGCCTGACCCTTTAACCATCGTTTCACTTGTGAT
This sequence comes from Prostheceraeus crozeri, assembly GCA_907163375.1. Taxonomy (NCBI): domain Eukaryota; kingdom Metazoa; phylum Platyhelminthes; order Polycladida; family Euryleptidae; genus Prostheceraeus; species Prostheceraeus crozeri. The sequence continues at coordinate 106,125 of CAJQUW010000639.1, read as the reverse complement.
TGTGGAAGACCACTCGCTTTTGATAATTTCTTGATCGATGCAAATCCTGCCGGATGTTTTACATCATAATAGATTGACTTCAAACGTTCAGTCGATGACGACTGACTCTTTTTCCTCCTTCTCATCTTCTTGCTTTCTTGCCTTTCTACATTTACAACAACTGCAGCATTTAGCTTTAGCGGTTTTGCGATCATGTTCACATTGCTTAGGGGTTTCATTGTGAGAGCTGGCGCAGCAAGTGCAAGTGACAACGACACTCACCTCCGGCGGTTCATTACATGGTAAGCAACACATCTGCTTCATATTAATAGTCTGAGAACATGTATTTCCTGGGAGGAGCTGTTTTACGTTCTCCTTTTACTAGTTTAAGTGGTGATGTAGATCTACGTCCAGTTCTTCCTCTTGTTTGCTTAGTGAGTGTGAGAGGGGATGTAGCAGGTGACGTCTTAAACCAATTTGTTGGCATTTTCATCGTCTGAAGCATTGGAGCAGTAGCCACTGTTGAATCAAGTTCTTTCAATGTCTCATTATTCAAAGCAAATTTTGGTACATTATGCTTTTTCAATAGTTTAAGAAAGTATGACCAACCAGGTGGAACATAGCCCTGACGGCGCTTTCTACGTGTCGCATACTGAATCAAGTCTTCATAACGTGAAGCATCAATCACTTTATTTTCATCTGTAATGATTTCTCTTCGATCATTTACATTGAGATGGGGTTCAATACTATTGAAAAGAGATATGGCATGTGCGCGAGATGCTAAAGGTGTAGCAGTCGATACAGAGTCACGCATCTTATTTTTCAAGTTTTGCAATTGCTCAACAGTTTCCGATTGTAATAATACAGCACGATGTGGATCTTTGATGTGAACATTTTGCTGATAATCTATTTCTTTCCTATACATTTGATTTGCAAGAGGTTGCTTTACTTGCTGCATGGCAGTCAATTGTACATATTCATCCTGAGGAATAACAATCATGCGAGAATAAGAACTCATAGTTTGTAGATAATCATGGGAGTTTTCAAAATATCACTTCGAAATCTAAATTCTTCCGGACACTCTTGCGTAAAGTCAATGAATAAGTAACCGTATGGTTTTTCAGTAGCTGCTTGAAAAATTTCAATTAAGGCTTTTGATCCTCTGGGTGCAACTTGTCGCGCTAAAATTTCAAATTGACTTTTATCTCGCGGATTCTTGAAAATAGCATAATAGTGTGTATTCAGGTTTCGTGTACGAGCTTCTTTTCCATCAGGAAACAAATTTTGTGTGATATAGATGATAAAGCACCTTTTATGGTGTGCTGCGCGAGTGAACATATCTGTAACATCTTTTGAATTCTTACTTTCTTTTAATAAATCATCCAATACAACAACATCATTAGACTGAAGTTTATCCACTGGAATAATTCCTTCATGTCGAATAAAGTTGCGACTTTGCAATTCCTGAAACAGCGACGGTTGATAATTACCATAACACCAAATCACTCGATTGATAGGTTCCTTAAACAACTCCCTTCTTTTATCCAATAAATTCAGCGTGAAAACAGTTTTACCTGCATGAGATGGGCCTGATACAGTCAGAACTTTATCGCATTGAAGTCTGAAATCCATTTTAATACTTTGAGATTCAACATTTGCATAATTAACGCTTAGAGCCAAAGATATTACCCAATAGGTTACCCACGACAGGAGCTAGCATCGGAAGTATTGCTGAAAGGAAACCGCCCTTTTGTGTTAGAGTTTTCCTCTTTCTTTGAAGGGTGACTTTAGGATTGGAGATGAAACGCAATTTCGTAGCATATCGCTTAAGTAACTTTCGTTGTTTTGGTGCTAATTTCTTCGTCCTCAACTTCCTCACATGAGAAATAATTTCACAAATGAATTTATCGTTAGCATGTCGTATAGCATTGTATCGCTGATTTGCTTTCATTCGTCGGAGAGCTTGAATGGCTGAAGAAAACTTTGAAGACTTTTGACTTTTACGTTTCGTCATTTTACGTTTCGCCATTTTCCGCGTTAGTCTTTGCTAAAACCTATCTTTACCACATTTGCATAGGTACTAACTATTGCGACATAAGTGGCACTCGAAATGAGCAATATCACAGTGGCTACATTTGCAAAGTTGAATGCAATTACGTATGAAACAGCGTTGACAAAAAGCATGCTTACATCTCTTGAAGATGCGCTTTTCATTTCCATCCTTTCGCTTACATACATCACAACACATAGTTTCACCGTTACTGATGTCTATAGCAAGTCTTTTTGAAGATATGAATTTGCTAGCCTTTTCTAAATAATATACACATGTACAGAAGGAATATACTTCGAGAGTGAGCAGACATAGCTCGAAAACCAGTTGTGCTACAATCAAGTACCACTGCATTTTCAATTTTTCTTTATAGAAAGTTGAATGTGAATATCTGAAATCGCTTCAATCACTAGACTGCTACCATGATGGTTAAATGCGTTAAGATGTTCAGCAATTTTTATCATATGTCTTTTAAAAAATTCTTGAGGTGATCTACCACTTCCATTGAATAAGAAGCAAAATGGAAAGAGCGACTTTCCACCTCTTCCTTTCCAAAATGACTAAACTTAATTTTCGCAACTAATCGCGCCATGATAATGCTATCAGAGAATGTATTCATTAACTCTAGAAATAGAGTGCTAGCATCATCGACCACTGCTTCGATGTCGGTCTCATCTTTATGAAAATTTATCACGTAATCTTGAACAGCTCCTTTTAAACTTTGCCTATGAAAATGTAATGTTCCGCAGTCGTTTGAGAAAGACATGATCGCCCTTTATCTAACCCATCCATTTCATGAAAACAACTCTTCTCATAGTAACATTTATTGAATAATGGTAACAAGCATGCATTATAAATCAATGGTTTGAAAGAGATAAAATAGATACAGCTGGTAACTATCATACAGCGAGCAATGATAACCATACAGGACTTTGGCAGTGTTGAGGCAAGGAGGAAAGAAGCATTGGTTATGAACGTAGCTACTACAACGAACAGACAAAATAGGAACACACAAATCCTTAAAACGTTTCGTGACTTCATGATAATGTTGATTCACTCTACTATCCCAAGGTGGGAGCAAAATATCATCAATGATTAGATTGGGAAATACTTTCCTCTCCTTACCAGGATTATTACAAAAGATGCGTATAACACTGAAAGCAGCTAACCATCGTTAAAAGTCAATAAGAAGAGCACTGTCACAAGAAAAGCCATAGTCTTGCAAATATTTCAGATTAAGTCCATGAATGTGTTTTCTCGCCCATTGATCAACATTGGGATCGCAGTTGGCATGTTGATGATAGACACTAACAATCTGATATGTCCAATTGTTCATAGCAATAGCACTGAGCTCCTGTACAGGTTCACCCTCACAATCCATAAAAATGATGATAGAAGCCTAAAACGGAAATTACACATCTAAGGAAACGTTCTATAACATATTACAAAATGAAGAATTACATCGATGCTTTTCACGACAAAATACACAAATGATATGATGGCAACGAAGAAGTAAAATGTATCTAATAAGACCACGTCTACGACACTCAAAGCACATAAGCGAATTGTCATAGGGTAGAGTTAGGAAAGGACTAGTAATTCTCCTTCTTTGATTTGCGTTTTGAGGCAGCATTCTTCTCCGACTTGCGCTTCGTACCACTGCTGTTCAGGATTTGATCAATTATGTCGTCCATGTTGGGTGGTTTTGGAATATATAGGATGGATTCCATATGCATGGAGAGAGAGACTATTTTATTATCCTTGTGTCGACCATAATATAGCCCATTCACTTTGAAAAGGATATCCCAAGTACCTTCTCCGAGCTCATCACATCTGATGGGTATTGATTGATCTCCCTCCTTCTTATAGTAAGTACACCAATGTGATACCGGTAGGCAAATGTGATTACCACCCCAAATCTTTCTATAGGGAGTATCCTTGTCATCTCTCGCCTTCCACTCTTGAGCAAGAGGAGTAGGAATGTCCATATTTAATGTCACGTACTCTTCAATAATATCAAGTTGGCGGCGAATGTACGGACTCACCGGGATCAGTATGTAGTCCCCATACTGATTGCCCATTATCTTGACATCCGTGGAAGGGAGCATTCTCGTTTGGAGTACTACGCTATGATCGTCATAACGCAAGACTTGTTTAAATTTACGCTGTAGCGGTGTAGGATTATGTACCTTGGTTGTTTCTTCCACTGGCCTCAGTTGTAGATGATCTGGTCGTAGCGAACCTTGTAACGTTTGACCGCCATTTTGTCCTACTAGTGTAGCAGATGGAGTAGATGCCTGAAAATGAAAAAGATTGTATTAAGTTACGTTCAAGGGAGGAGAGGGAGGGAAGTAGCGACTTACCATTTTAGTTGGATAATAGAATAGAGAGAGAGAAAATGTGCGTCCGTCACTCGTGTGATTTAATGATGGAATGATTCTCAATGTGGAAGGCTCGCTATTTTTATAGAAATGCTTGATTCTCATTGGATCACGATCCTCATTGGACAATAACATCAAGCTGATTCCAAATCTGGCCTCCGTTTACCAATCCGAGCCTTCATTCGCCCGCTAGAGCCCAAAACGTCCAAAATTCTAGCTCTGTCGTTTTTCGCCAATCTCCCAAAATCTTAAATGGCGTCTCACATCTAAACGAAGACAGATAGGAACAAGCCGTTTCTTTCAGTGAATTTGTCTTACTCTTAGCTTTCAAACGAGCTATGGCACGACTAAATCCGTCCACTGGAAGCCAAGATCGAAGCTAGCTCTCCCGAGGGGGGGGAGTCAGCGAAACTTTTTCTCTCCGATTTTCTTGAAACTCACCATACAGATAGAGAATTTCACGCTGATTCCAAATCTGAAATCCGTTTTCCAATCCGATGCTTCGTTTTGAAGCTACAGCCCAAAACGTCCCAAATTCTAACTCTGTCGTTTTTCGCCAATCTCCCAAAATCTTAAATGGCGTCTCACATCTAAACGAAGACAGATATAAACAAGCCGATTCTTTCAGTGAATGTGTCTCACTCTTAGCTTTCAAACGAGCTATGGCACGACAAAATCCGTCCACTGGAAGCCAAAATCGAAGCTAGCTCTCCAGAGGGGGGGGGACGTCAGCGAAAATTTTTTTCTCTCCGATTGCGTTCAAATTCACCATACCGATGCAGAATTTCACGCTGAATCCGAATCTGGCCCCCGTTTTCACATCCGAGCACTCCTTCCACTCGAAACAGCCCATTTTACAACCCCACATTCAGCAGATTGCACGAAAAACATCACACACTATAGCCTCAAGACAAATCCTGGCGGTCGCCCAAGTCCACCACGACACTCTGTCGTTCCAGAGGGGGGGGGAGTCAGACTCGAAGCACCACGGCGGCCGACCACGACACTCTGTCATTCCAGAGGGGGGGCGCGCCGGTCGAGTGTTCGCCGTTTTATTACTACTTCTTTGATTATGTGATTTTGCTCCGCAAGTGGCATGTTGCCTGTGATATGATCACGCTTGAGGTTGAGCATGAAAATAATATAGGCAAATCTTTGAATAAGAATCCATCGAAATGCCAATCTAACAAACATTAACTCTCGAAAGGCTGTCATGACACTGAGAATCTGCAAAATGCCATCATTCCTTCTGCATTATCATGATCACTCATTTCCGTGGCAATTTCTTAAAAACTGCGAAAATTTGCATATCTCACATTTGGAAACAACCGACTGTACCCCCTTTGAGTTCATTTAATAGAATCGAAAGTGTATACACATTGGGGATTTAATAAATGCAGAGTTACCACTCTACCTAATATACTTAGGGCTAGTGATGAAAATTTTGAATCAAAATTTTCCATGGAAAATTTTGGAAAATAAGCTTATAGGAAAATTTTGGAAAAAATCGGAAAATTTTGAAAGTTCTGATTTTTTGTGATAAGCCCTGCTTTGACCGCTTCCACAGCCGAGGCAGCTACACACCAATAGAATGGGTCTATAAAACTGGTGATTTTGATCATTATTTTGAATAAAACGATTTTGAAAAATGAAGAAATTTGAATTTTTGTGATATAATTTTTACGTTTTCTATCACAGCCGAGGCATAGACACATCAATAGAGTTGTTCTAACACTCTTGATTTCATCATATCATTTAGATTAAAACAATCGTAGCAATGCGAATCCCGTCCGCGGATTTTTGAGCATTCCTTTGCCAGCAGTTCCTTGTGGCAATTTGTTGCCATTTTTAATATCATAACACAGACATCTTTTGGGAGAACGTGAATTTTTCCCTTTACAATAGGGGTATAATTTCATGCATTGTGAAAGATCTGGAGCAGTTTGTGGCTTGAAAGTTAAGCTCTATTATGCAGCCTTGATTGCAATGATACAAATTCTCCACGTGTTGATGAACATGTTAAGCAGAAGCACACAGTCCAACACAGCATTATACATGAGCGACCATATATTGAAAGATACATGTATATAAAGACTGTAAACTCGTGAGATATTTGGAAACTAAAGATATCTGTGGTGAGTAGAAGAATATCTATATGATAGCTTCTGACTTCTGGCGCATTGTCCGATATCTTCGTGGAGGACAAACTACACATTCCATTTCTAGCTGGTTCAGATAGTTCCCAATCGATTTCAGATCTACTTAAATGAATTTCAGACTTTTCCAGATGAATTGGAGATTCTCCAGTTGAATCTAAGATCCTTTCAAAGTTGAGTTTCTGACAGATATCTGAAATTCAATTAGAGAAATCTGAAATCCATTTAATGTCTGATATTCAGCTGGAAAGATCTGAAATAGACATGGCGGGTGCAGTTGGTTCCAAAAGTTGACATGCAGGGATGATAGAGCAGTTTTCGGTCTTTGAATATTACATAGTCTTTTCAAACGACTGCAGAAAGTCTCCAAAACAATGGCAAAAACGTCAATCACCGAAAAAAAAATTTCAAAATTTTCCATCGAAAAATTTTGAAAAAATTGGAAAATTTTCCATTTGCATCACTAGATAGGGCTAATTTTGCAATTATTATAGTAAGCGGTTTAATGCTTTTCCAGTCAGTATATAATTTAGATTGAGGGGGGGGGTAAAATATCATATTGTCTAACACCCCTGCTCTTAGTTTACGGACGGAAAATGTAATAGCCTATAGCTTAGAATTTCCGGGAGAAAAACAGTTGCAATGTTTGGAACCATACTCTATGTTTGGAACTGACTCCTAGTTTCTGTGTTATTCATCCCCCTCTTAGAGCAGAAGCTACAAAACTCAGATATCGAGACTTGTAGCTTCTACGATGGGGAAATTAAGTAAGAGGCTATCTGATTTACATTTTCCGGTCTGCAACGTAGATTGAAGGGGGGGATGGGAGAGGAGCATATCACAACACCAGTACGCTAATACTAATTTCACAATTTTATCAACTACGGCATACAAAATGCATCAAGCGTGTCGAAAGCCGGTCATACAGGTAATCAAGAGCGGCAATAGTTGAGTTCACAAACACTTGCTCGACCTACTGGTGCTCATCACAGCCTCATTCTTAAATATGTTCCTCCAATTTATCTACTCTCTGACAATAATAGCAGTCAAGCCAACCACAATGAAATTGATCTCGATAACATTTAAGCAGCAAATTAGTATGTAATAATACATATAGACCGACATGTAGTAATTAATACACAAAACAAACTGATTCCTCAAACAAGAACAATCATTTATTCATATTAGGGCAGAAATCATTCTTCAAAAATTGATCTTTCTTCAACGTTCACTTCTGAGCTGATATCGTCTCGCTTCACCATCGTACAGGCCCACTTTCGCAACCCAGGTAGCTGAGGCTTCAGCTTATCAGGGAGGATAAACCGCCAGACGGGTAAAAGGAGGCTGATGAGGTGCAGATCAGCTAATGTAAGTCCATCAGTGACAAAAAAGTTTCTACCGGACGATAATTGAGTCTCTATGATGCGAAGATATTGAAGAAGTCGAGATACATCCGCCTTCCCTTTTGGTCGCTGCAGACATTTGGCTACCTCAGGCCAGACGGTGTGAGTCGTCCATGTACTCCACTGAGTGACCTGAAAGGAAATATTGTCAATAGACAGCATATTGAATATCATGCAGATTCTGATCTCTGATAAATTTGAACCAGGTTTTGACCCTTTCCCATTTCATAGTACGGATGTTAGACAGTAGAGATATTATTATAGCTGGAGTTCAAAAGCATATGCTCCATTTGTATTTTGTACAACGAAGTCCTTCCTAATGTTTGTTTGAATTTTACACTTTACTCCATTATTTTGCATTGTTTGTCCATGGAGCAAGTACATTAGGTAAAGCAACAACTCAGCACTAATTAAATCCCGAATGTGAATGCAGCTTCGTTTGATTTCATTAAATGAACTTTTGTTTTTACGTAGTGCCATATGTAAGATTTGCAATTTTCTACTATTTTGGAGAAATTAACACGGAATTGACTGATCATGATAGCAGACCACCCAGTCGATTCCAATCTAAAAAAAGTGAAAAAAAGTGAACCCATAATTTTTTGCATCAAGCTTTGGAGAAGAGCGTTATAACGGCATAGTATGTCATCAAGTCATACACCACCACGAACTGCACGAAATTGTGTAGATTGCGAATATTAGGCTACTTGCTGGTACAAAAATGTATATTTCTGTAACCAAGTCCAAGCTTTACGATACAAAGTTGTCATTGTCATTCCTGTTTACTGATGATGTATTTACCAGAAGCCACGAGTTGTTGAAGCATATGAGACAGTTGATGCCGCATAGCTTAGCACACAGAAGCTATGAAAATATTTAGTGGTAGAAGTCTGCAATCAATCTACATTGACTGCAGCAATGTATACGGCAGTCAAATTATTTACAAAATAGTGCAATACTGTTAGATATAGTATTTTTCAATCTATAACTCAGAAAGCTTCAGGTGGTTATGCAAAAATAGGCTACACCTTTCCGATCATATCGGTATCTTTATAAGTAAATGCAACATGATTATGATACACATCGACTTTTTCCTAGCTACGCGTACTTGACGAAAATCACAGTGAAAATGACAGTGTAATAAAAAATGTGTGGACACGAGTATTATCAAATTGTGTATATTATCATCCAAATTTCTTGGACCTATTTATCAACATTATGCAGTGCATCTCTCTCATTCGCAGAAACTGAACAGTTTGCCTTACTGATCCAACATCAATCTTCTAAGCAGCTCAATAGCAGACCTCCCGTGAGTCGAAGGAAAGCCAGCATGGCTCGAATTCTTTGACTGATGAATACGATGACATTCATTTGTAGCACAACGCGCTTATACTTCAAGGTTACTGTAAGAAAAAATTATGTAGGTACCGGAACGCACTATGACAGGGCTTTGCCTTCAGGAATTTCAACAACACTTTTTTGCTAATAAAGGTACATTTTCCAAATCCCTATATAATGTAAGTTTATATAACTATAGGTAATCACACAAGATTATGTAATTATCAACATCTCGATTCATTAAAGATTTTTTGTCATTCTACGCAGCTTTATATATTTGCAATGGTACTTTTGTCATACGTGTAGTTTTATATAATATTGGTTTATTTCGGTGATGACTAGGACACCTCCACTTTGGTCACAGAAATCAAGATCTTATTGCGTGTCAAAAGCCCAACTTTCTCTCTCAAGCAGATCTCAGGTTTTGACACCCAGAGAGCTGTGAAGCACATGTTTACACAACAAACTATCTTCCTGAAACTTGCAGTCCTGTTTTAACAATTATATGATGAAAGTGACCTCAATATGTAAATGGATTTAGGTTGTGCCAAACTTTACAGTTCTTCGCAAATATCCCGTTAAGTGCATCAAATGTGATCTGCAAATGCATGCAATTATTGACGACTTAGTTGTAGGATTCCTCAACTAAGAATGCGTTATGTGCTGTCCAATAACAAGAGGAGGTGCGCGCTGCAAGGCACTTCATAAACAGCCAATATCTAATCAGTAACCGTCTTTTCCGGCTCTTTATTTCAACCAATTGTTTTGATCTACCAGCATAAAATACACCTGATTAGGGGCAAAACAAATAATGACAACATGACTAAATGACGATGACAGCATGACTAAAACAAAGGGCAGCATGACATAAAGCCATGTTGTCAACATGTAAATAAATAAATGCACGAAGAAGCACTTTTTTCTTGTTCTACCAAAATAACGAAAAATGAACGAAAGTCACGCGATAATGACGAAAAATCAGACATATTTTCAAAAAAGTGAAAAAGGCGGATGTCTAAGTGGTCTGTGATGGCAATCGATAGTGCTGTCTCTAATTCAATCATGTGCTATGGATAGATACCCAATGATGTAATGGTGTGTTTGGCTGATTAAGAGCTTCAGTAACTGGCGTGCGTAGACGATGTCATGCAACTTGGTGCCGCCGACAGTGATAATTTAGCAGTCAACGGTGACTGGCTTCAAACAGTCAATAAGTTTTATCATTTCGAGAACACATCGTCGAAGGCGTGTGAACTACTGAAGGGAACAAGGCCGAAAATTAAATCAAATGACGCTTTCACAGAATGATGAACACCCTATGAATACTACGAATCTGTCCGTCTGCCGACTTTTGTCAGACATTATCAGAGAAAAAACACATGTAAATCCAATGGGACGCAGACTGAGGTTTTTCGCAAAACGACACTTCTTTGTGTTTCCTATGATTAGGTGAGCAATACTAGGTCTGGACAGGGTGTCCGCGGCTTTCGAGGACAAAATTCCTCTTTTCCAGGTCCATTTATGTAGAATTCCAGGTATTTTACACTAACTTTTCCGGTTATGTTTCAAGGCTTCATGTCTAAATGTTGATATTTTATCGAGTTGACAAGTTATTTACAGTCTAAGTGCGCATGTTATCATGCCGCTACGCAATATGTTGCCAAATCGTCGCCAAATTAATACATCCTTGACATGATCACTGTTGGTTTGTCTATTGAGGCCATTCCAGACGTTGCAGTAAAAACCTCCTTCGGGATCCTGCACAGGACTGAAAGGTGGGTCGACTTAAGCCCGATTTTTCGTGAACGAAAGAGCGAAAATAGCAACAAATTTAATCATTTCTATCACACTTTTCAGCAAAGACCTTTCATAGAATCATTGCAATAAGTGATTCACAGAAAATGAAGATCTTATTCTGGAAAGAACTGAGAACAGGATCATAATCCAAAGCATGAGTTAAAACTTTTCAGTAGCACTGAATTTTCCCTCACCGGACTTATAATCACACGATGACAGCAATAGCCACATGATAACAACCGACGACATCATCGGTGAGGCACACCAATTATAGCTGTCCACCAAGAAGACCGAAGAAAATATGTTATGTCTGAGTCGAAGGAGACCTAGAATACCTGAAGGTCAAGGAGGACACTGCTCTGGATCAAAGGGAGTGGAAGAAAGTCATCGCAACAACGTGCAATCCTGGTGGAATCGGGAAGAAGAGACAAAAAAGATAAAGCAAGATGCCTATAGGCTGTATATGTGGGCCTTTCTATGTGTTTATCAAATACACATGTATAGCGGTAGCTGTGCCACTGATTCGTCGTGCTCTACAGTGGACGGTAGTAGTGCGAGGAGTGAAAATTCTGAAAAAAAGCTTTCACAATTTCAGCTTCAGCTTTCAAGGGGGATAGTTTCAGAGCAAACATTCAGAGGTTGAACTGAAGTGATTATTAGCGATTTAAATGTACGCAATCGAGTAGAACTACGGTGCATAAGAAATGCATCAGAAATCCTCATATCAATTGACCGGTGTGAATTACGTGTAATGTCCAGGGTGGCGGCAAGATTTCAAGCTTTAAATTCCCGGGCGATTCCCGGGCTATTTCATAAAATTTCCACGCTATGTTTTATATTGACCAGACATCTTATTCCAATTACACCGCTCAAAAATTATCCGGGCACTTCTTTAAACTGCTTTTATCATTAAATTTGAGACATTTCCTGTTTAAATTTTGCCACCAAATTTATGCGTTAGATAATGAACGATATTTGACTCTATCGCACTCATTTTTCATAAGTTGTGAGCGGTGGTTCTTAAATTAATAAGCATATACCTTCCCTCAATCGGCTGCAGTCAGTGAACTACTTAGGGGATCTAAATGATTCCACATCGATAGAAAAGTTCATTTCCTGAATTTTCCAAAGATGAAAAACGACTTCATTATCGTTATCTGATTCATGAAATTCTAGAAAGCTGTATTTAGCCGATATTTCAGACTTCAATTTTCGAACATGTTAAGTTGAAGCAACAAATTGCATTTCAACATTTTTAACTAGCGTATTCATGCAATGATAGAAAACCATGATATCTACATAAGCCCATTGGTTTAGATGGCCATCCTGTTACTATTTACTGTGAGGTTTTCGAACTCATCACTTAGCTAAGACATTGACTTTTATCAGAAATACCAACGAAAACTCTGATGTGCTTCTTTTCAGTGGCAGCGTTGGTAGAATTTTGTTGGCATGATTTTGTGCTGATATCTTCCTCCACTTGGTATGGATGTAGGCGTATAAGTAACCTACTGTGTTAAATTGCGCGATTCTTCCTTAGATTTTTTATTGCTCAAAAAGTTGTGCACTTGTAAAATATCTTTCAACTAATGAAATTGATAACGTGAAGATGAACAATCATTTCGATAACTTTTTACTATGTGTTTAGAGACTGGATAATTTGCCATATTACGAGTCTGTTACGGAATTGCAAGCAAGCAAGTTAAGAAACACAAAAAATCATGACGATTTTTACGACCCCTGTCGATTGATTGCGAGCTTATGCTTACATGCACGAATTATAGTCAACCCAATTATGTACACGACTTCGATGTGAATAGCTACAAATTGCTTTTATAGGATGTAACGATTACTTAATTGGAGAACTTTTAGCGAATTCACTATGAGCGACGCGTAAACGATATAGCCATCGACTAACAAATATCATTGACAGTCATATGGAAAAAACAAATTTATGAAGTCATGAATATTCCATACAGATGTTGTGCCACATGCATATTTACTTGATTTTATCAATTGAGATTCGAAGAAATTTGATAGAAATAGTGGGCTTAATAATAGTCACATTAATAGCAGCTGATATCGAGAAACTATATTCATTGAACTTAGCCCTAAAACATCACAAAATGGCATTCCCGGTCTATTTAAGGGCGAATTGAATATTTCGGCTAAATTTAAGGGCGATTCCCGGGCTCGGCCACCACCCTGAATGTCGCAACAGCGGTTTGTGTATATCTTTGAGTCGAGTTGCTATAGCAGTGATCATCACAAAGATGGAACCGGTCTGAAATTTTTCAGATTGGAACGGACTAGTTCGGTGACCGGTACCCCTACATCGTTGACAGATGGCATGTATAAAATGTAATAGCAATGTTCCAAGAAATGTAATAGCGCAATTTTCGGGACCAGCTACTTATCAGGGTTCTCAACTCTCAGTTCATGGAACAATTGACCATGACGTCAGTGTGAGTTGTGGAAGGGATATATCATAACTGTTCCTAGATCTGCTGCAGATCGTCATCTTACTCATCCGCTCGAGGATGAAACAGCAATTTCAAACGTGAAAATTTAATATTAGTGCAATGATGTGGCGGACTTGGAGACTTCGACTGGAAGGAATTTTGGCCTAGAAAACTGTCCCTGAGATGAGAGCTCAAACTGATCTATCAAGCTCGACTTTGATAATAGTCAGACTTCATTAATTTCACAACTTACATCAGCGCGTTGTTTCGCACAATCACCTCCTTTCATTTCTGCTTTTTCTCCTCCCTTCCATGCCACCAACAACTCCATCATGGCGTGTGGGTCGCTAAGTGTTGGCCACTCCTCACCTTGTGGGCCGCTCATGTGTCCAGCTCCTTCTTTCTCTGTCACTTCCAACTCTACCCCAGCACATGTCGCCGCTAATCTCACTGCCAGGAAATGTGGCGTTTCTCTATGTGGTATTTGCAGTCGCCATCCATCTCCATTAGTCATTTGAGAAAGGGAAGACAATGCTGCGGCGGTTCGCTCCATTTCCGTTTCTAACTCCTTAATTCGTACATCGTTTGCCTCACGTACAGATACTGGAACTTTCTCTTTGTAGTCACCACGAGCCATCTCTTTTAGCAACTTATCCAGCTGTTGTTTGAGCTTCGTACGTCGTTCGGTGAGACGTGAGACCTCCTTGGAGGAATCAATCAGACCAGTGAGAGGCAAGTGCACGACACAGGCACTCGACACCGTCCCAATGACGCAACCAGGTGGTAGAGAGGGTGTAGAGAGATGAACTTCTGCTCCCAAACTACTACTCAACGGGATGATGGTATGAGGGAGGAATTTCTGCAGAATCTGAAGAAAAGATGAATTTAAGATGAGTATCATAAACTCACACAGCCTGTTAACTCATAGAACAGGGTGTCCACTCCATCTAACGAAAAATGTTCACGTACAATTAGCGCACTCGATGAAAAATTCGTGTTCCACTCATGATCTTTCACATTTTTCACCAATGTTCTCACTCATTTTTTACCAAGGGACCTTTCTGATCAACTTTACCTACTAAGGGACCTCTCTGATCAAATATACTCACGAAGGGGCCTTTCTCATCAAATTTTATTCATCAAGGGCTCTTTCTGTCAAGCCTATTCACTGAAGGTGCCCTACTCATCAAATTTATTTATCAGTGGGCTCTCCTGATAAAGCAGTTTATTTACCAAAACGGGCCCTTTCCATCAAATTTACTTGAAAAACGAGGGGCGGGTCCTTCGAATCAAATTTATTTATCAGCTGGGCCTTCCTGATGAAGTAGGTAGTCTATTTGCCAAAGAGATCATTGTAATCAGGTTTATTTATCAATGGGCCATTCCCACCAACTTTATTCGCCAAGAGCCCTTGACTTACCAAGGGACCCTTATCATCAGGATAATTATCGAAGGGCCCTTCTGATCAAGTACATTTACCAAGGGATTTTCTCATCTCATCTATTCACCAAGGGACCCGTCACATCCACCTTGTTGACTAAGGGGCCCCTTGAGGCAAGATATTTAGATAGGAGGGTTTCATTGCAGCCATCCCTGTTGGCCAAATTAGTCTGTTTAAATAGAGGTAGAAGTAAATATTTTGCCGTTATCGCTTTTATTGCCAGGGCCTCGCTTGCTCTCTACGGGACATATTGCAAGAATGATCAACATAATACTTGGTGCAGCAAACAGCACATAAATATCGTTCACACTACGGTCAATCACACAGAACATTTACACGGATAATGAGGACAATATATAATGGATGCATGCAAATCAGCGGCCAAAATAGAGCAATTGTCGCGGTCCAAACAGATACAAGTCATAACTTCAGAGCAAATAAGAAAATTTATGTCATTAAAAATGAATGCACAGAAATAAAATAAAATAAATAAGTGCATCAATAAGTCAAAAAAGAACCAAAAAGGATATATGTACAATGATATGATACACACAAAAGTGATGAAGTAAGTAGCATTTCAACTAAATATAAATGAAAAAATCGAGCAATAAATAAATAAAAATGAATAAGTAATACTGAAACAAATAACAAGTAAATTAATGATGAAGATAGAAAGTTAAAGAAAAAATAAATAGATAAGTAAATAATAATACTGTTAGCATGCAGGACGGAACAGAAGACAAAGAAAGTAGAACTACAACTCAAGAATGCTACAACAACCGCAGTATAAATAATCTGTCTTTTTTATACAAACAAATCAGGCTTTTGACTATTATACTATATTATTGTATCTATTATCTATTGTCTTCATTATCAGTGTAAATGTTCTGTGTGATTGACCGTAGTGTGAACAATATTTATGTGCTGTTTGCTGCACCAAGTATTATGTTGATCATTCTTGCAGTATGTCACGTAGAGAGCAAGCGAGGCCCTGGCAATAAAAATGATAACGGCAAAATATTTACTTCCATCTCTATATGAATTTACGCATAAGAAACGTTTAGTCTGTTGAAGTCGTTTTTCGCCAATGTATACTGCTTAAATCGTTTAGGGTGTGCCTTAATCCGATGCAAGCAGCAATTTTCTACAAAGAGGATGTCCTAGAACGCACCATTTTCATACTATTTACGTCAGAGGGGTCCCCGCGGATGAATGGCATGCCTGGCATGACGATGGGTTTTTTAATCATCAGTGTACACTACACTGAAATTCAAAACCACGCGATGACTCTCCGCTTAAAATTGTTATAACGATGCTTTATGCTGTTAGCGTCGTTGCTTTCTGTAATCTGGGAGACATTTTATAGAAAGGCCTTTGTTGAGAAATTTTGTCGGGACCTCAAGGGGTCCATTCTCCCATTGAGAGCGTTATAAGAGAGTCCGTTATAAAAGGGTTGTACGAAATATAAAGCAGTTTTAACGTTGTATTTTCATCTTAAACAGTCTGACCCCGTTCAACGTGGATAAGAACGGAAAACGGGGAAGTAATAAGCAAGTTTCATTTATACAGTCAGATTGAAACACTGAAATAAGATATGACATCTGACGGACATAAAGAAATCATGCTTCAACTTTTTAACACCATCACCCCAAAAATGACCCCTCTTGCAAAGACAGCATACAAGCATGAGACGCTTGATGGGGATAAAAATAGACAAATAATGATTTAAAGAAATGTGTGAGTTCACTAATTTTTCAACTTAACTTTGATAACTGTATTTAAAAGAAAAATGACCAAAAAATCTCACCTCATGAGTGGCTGCGTCTGAACAAACGAAATGAGGACTTGTCTGCTGTTTTGGAGTCAGACAGTAGTCGGCGCGGAGGGATCGCACTGCATGGATTACCTTCTTCACCAACTCCATTTCGGACTCAAGCGTCTCGTCACGCAGACCTTCCACCTCACTCGGGACGGGAAACGGTGTGACACACAGACTGGGTGGGTCATTGGCAGCATTCCGGCGAGGGAGGCGTTGGAAGAGCTCCTCACTTACGAAAGGCATGAATGGGTGAATGAGGCGCAGTCCTGCGTCCAAACACGTGTAAAGGATGTGTCGGACGGTCTCCGCCCGTTCTCCACCTTCTCTTACAGCCGGCTTGGTGTATTCTAAATATACATCGCATAAATCGTACAGCCAGAATGCATGCAACGCCGAAGTGGCAGTCGCCAACTCAAATGACTTTAAAGCACGATCGACGATATCCACAGTGGCCGCTAATCGAGAAAGGATCCATCGATCAGTGCCAGTAATGGCTGGCTGAGACAGAAGATTTCCTCGGCTCTTTGGAGGCCGATAATCACTGCCCAAAGCATGAAGGAGAGCGAATCTTGCAGCGTTCCATAGCTTGTTACAGAAATGTCGATACCCTTGCACACGCAGAACATCGAGATTGATATTTCGGCATTGAGTAGTGTAAGCACACAGAGCAAAACGAAGAGCATCGGTTCCACATTCCGGTATTCCCTGTAAAAAAGTAAGGAGAAAATCGTAACATCATGGCTTAAAAGGGGATTGTAGGGTTGGGGGAGGAGGCTGTTTAAGCGCTTCAGTGAGCTGTCAGATTCTGTGAGCGCAATGATTTAAAAATGACATCACTTGAATCAATAGGCGAAAAATATCTGTTTTCCCTCCCGAGTAATTTTAATGCCATCAAGTCAAATAATTACGAATAAAAAATATGTACACCGTGTAGGCTGTGTGTACATATTTTTTATTTGTAATTATTTAACATGATGGCATTAAAATTACTCGGAAGAGAAAATAGATATTTTCACATTATTCAATCATTATGGTCCACCCGCCATCAGCCATCTCTTATGACATCACTTAATATAACATAGTTAATTCACATGGATCCTGGTTAGAGTATGGAAAAGGCAGAAAGTGCTAACGCAAACAATGCTTCAATTTTCCACTTGACGTTACCAAAGCACGATAAAAACAATAACCAGTCAAAGTGTTGAACTACATGTATTATTATAGAAAATAATGTTACCAATGGAGACTTGACCAAAATTACATTCAAATCAAATGAAGCGACAACTTGAAGGTGCCTCATCTTTCCAAATTTCTCTGACTTTTGGTTTTTTACATTTATACTATCATGATAATCGTTTTCATTTTTTGAGTATTAAATATTCATGTTCTTCATTTACGAATGAACTTAAGTATAGTCGTGTCATGAAAACATCAAATTTAATTGAGCACGGCTATGAACATGGCGACGATAGCTGTTAATCAATTCATCTTCAGCCTGGTTTCCATTAACATCGCTTGGTCGCTCCGTCGAGCTGCCGTCTTTCGATCCAGTTCCCTGATTTGATAAATCATTGCAATGTCATCAATCTTTTTTCGCGTCGCCCAACTATTTATTTTTGCAAGTGTGAGAAGAGCACCAAAGCGGAGTGAAAGCAAAATTACACATGTAGGTTTAACAGTTGGCATTCAAAAAATGTACACTGAGCTGCATTCGATAAGCAACTGCAGGAGTTACAGTCTTCAACGATTCTGTGGGAGAAAAGTTGAGGCGAATGCTCAACTTACACAGCTGTCTGCATATTCTGGGCTTTATGACCACATGCTCTAATAGTATTTGGGACGATGCATTTTCAGGATCACATAGCATGATGCAGTTTATTTTCTAAAACAGTGAGGTTCATGATGCGACGGCGACATTGGAGTGATGGCAGTTGCAGACGTTTCATGCCGCTCTTCGCATGTTGTCGAAGTTTCCATTGATCGCTCTAGTGAACCTCTCATCGCTCCTCTCTTCAATCGTCGTTGTCTGGCTTCTTGCATGTCGTTGCTTTCTTCATAGGTTTTGGAGCACAGCGACAGTGAGTTAGTTTTAATTTTGGGATGACCCAAATGATTTCGAAAATGATGATGACAAATGATTTCGAAAATATGAGCCATTGACCTTGTTGCAGTGTATTCTATATTTAGCTTTTCTGGGTCCGAACAGAAGCGATCTGATGGAATTTAAATACTACGCCCATCACAGTCGCTTTACAGTGCATCGACATTAGGGAAATGAGTAAGTGAAGCGTATGACCTTTCCCTTAGACGCCATTGCGACGAAGCGACGATGAAAAATTGCTGCAAACTCGACCAAAAACTGCATCTGCGAATATCGGTTGAGATGCAATGCGACTGGATAAAGTTAAGTTGAACTTCCACAAGAATAGCTGTTGCCTGTAGAACAATATTATTGTATAAAAAGCATTAAGCCACCATCCCATCACATGTCTCTAAAATCGATTTAAATGATTGGAAATCCGAATGAGATTAGCTTTGGAATATAGCATGGTGAGTGCATGGACATTGTGAATTTGAAATATTTCCAAAATCAGTCGAGTAGTTTTTCAATAAATCACAGTTTTATGCATTTCATACTA
Organism: Prostheceraeus crozeri; assembly: GCA_907163375.1. NCBI lineage: Eukaryota > Metazoa > Platyhelminthes > Polycladida > Euryleptidae > Prostheceraeus > Prostheceraeus crozeri. The sequence goes on along the minus strand of CAJQUW010000639.1, from coordinate 86,660 downwards.
CTTACAAGATTTAAGCGTCTCGTAGGCTATGAAGAAGAAATCCGAATAGCATCTTATCACAGACTATCAACATAAATATCATGTCAATACTGTATACAAAATTTGAAACAAATCTGTCGAGACAATGTTGAGAAATTTTGAATTTTTCACTGAAATAGCTTGTAAGTAGTATGTGTCGCAAGGGATCAGGCTAGTGTGCCGAAAAAAAATCCGAATGGCATGTAAATTGATTCATGCTCTTTCTATGGATACAGATTGTCGAGTATGATTGTTTAAGCAGATTCCATCGAGTCAAATTGCAGAAAATCTAAAATATATACAAAAATTTCAAAAAAATTAAAAAAATTGAAGAAAATTTGAATGTAAAATGAAGTATATGCCACTAAATCCGAATGAATTGAGATTTGAAAAGTGCATTCTCCAACGTTTCCCATATACTCTATCAAAATATAAAGCGAATCGGTCGAGTAGTTGTCTCAAGATTTAGGCTTATATGTATAGAGTTTTGCGACAAATAGTTGTTGACATTGGACATACTTACATTGGACATTTGTACGCTTCATTGATCTCATGTACTCTATGTAGGTAGAGTCAATATTACTTATCACGCTGCGTTGAATTCTGTAATCAACATGGAGTTACTGTTCAATGAATCAAGGCTCATTGTTCAATGTTCAATTAGGTCAAGTGTGACGGTTATTGCTTGAATAGGTAACACATTCCAGCTGATATTTCGATCATTGCATCTGACTTTCTTCTTTCCAATATGCTGATCTGTTGTATTCTAACCCAATGAAGATGAATCATGTCGACTTCTAAGTCAATGGGCGGACACTAAGGCGTTAGCTGGCATTATCTGTATCCATAGAAATTAACAATACCATAGAAAGTCTGTACTTCTATGTCTGTATCTGAATTACATTGAAATTGCATTGAGATAGAAACTGCATTATTATCCGGAAGAAGCGTTCTATGTCAAATCCCCATATAAATTATGCAATAGTCAGACTTTTTGAGTAAAACTTTTTAGATGTCTATATCAGAAGCATAGATTGTCATCTAAGGATCAATGTTTGTAGCCATGTTTGTAGCATGGATTTGTTTGTAGACATCGCCATAGATTTCATCTTCATTGGGTTAGAATACCAATGATATCCACTTTTATCGGACACAAATGCAAAACTCCTCGAAATCTATGCATTTATGTCCTCTAAAAGTGCATACTATTCCTATCATCTAATGATCAAGGATGGCATTGTTTCCGTCGCGCACGGGGATATCAACCCTATTCAGCAATGTGTCAGAATCACCACCCACGCAGCGTAAGTGAACAAAGCTTTTCTTAATGTCTGAGCGCGTGAAGACCAGCGCATGCACTTGATTGAATCGTGCGGCTGCGAGATTGTGAATTGTCGTGTTGTAATTTATGGCGTCGATTGTCTCAGCATTTCATGACGAAGCTAAACATAGAATATGTAGACGATGTGGTGAAGTGGGTCTACGATCCAAAATGGTCACGATCTCTGCTTCAACTAAACAAGGTTATCAAGATTATTGGAATATTGATTTGAGAAATGATAATGCCTTCTTTGCACCTGAAGTTCTTTGCAAAACCTGCTATACTGATCTTCGGCACTTGATGAATAATAAACCTGAAATAGTTGGAACATTAGCCAGATCTTTTAGTCAGTTTCCTTTCGACGGCATTTCAAACATCGCAACTCGCTCGATCCTGCCCTGTACAGTTTCACATCCATGTTCTTTGTGCAAAATCCTCAAAAATTACCAAGATCGTACAATTGTTGAACAAAAGGAACTATTTGGTACTGCACGTTGTGGACGAAAACGAACTTCCGCTGTTATTTCACGTGTTGAGCCGTCATGTTCAAAATGCAGCAAAATCCTATCGAAAACTGAAATGAGTATTCCAAACACACATCGATGTGTTCCTCTCTCTGAATCTGTTGACGTTTTATGTCATACAATGGAAAGAACGGGAGTAGCGGATAAAGTCATGTCAAACCTTGTGTCAAGCAAATTGACAGATGATAACCTTGAAATGAGTCCGCCAGGCACGTCATTTTCTGTTTCCCGTTTGAATGGACCACCACTCAAGTTAAACATCTCAAATGAGAAACACAAGCAGAGATGTACGAAACTGGAATTGAGAAGTTTGATTGGAATTAAATCATTGTCAAACTGTATCTCTAACAACAGTCTGAGAAAAATCAATTCAGCTATCAAAAGCAAATCAGTGAAGTTTCCAAGTGTTTCCTCCTATTATTCGGATCGGGATGCTTGTCTTAGCAATTACTTCTCATCCACTGATGAATTTCAGTTTGAAGTTTATCAAAAAGATGACCAATCTACAGATGACAAATACCTTGCAAATGTTCCAATGATATATTGCAATGACATCAATGGTTTAATCAAGGACTGGTGGTCATCTGAGACACCTCCAACGCTTGTCATCAAATGTTCCATTGATCACGGCCAAGGGTTTTTGAAAGTTTCTGTACAAATCCTCAATGATGAGCGCTATTCGAATTCTGTATCAGAATTGCTTTTGGTTGCGTTGGTAGAGGCACCTGAAACTCGTACAAATTTGTTGACAATATTTTCGATAGAATCTTTTCAAAACTTCTTTGGCGATCCTGATTTCAGTACTATTTTAGTTGAGGACAACAAATGCTTGCAGTTGATGTTGGGAATATCAACAGGAAACTCTAAGTATCCCTGCGTTTTCTGCACCTGGAAGAATGGGTCAGATTCATCTGATGACGATGTAACCATGCGCAGCGGAACGCTACATTCTCAGCAATTGCAAAAATTCAATGACGAATGCGATCGGATAGCAAGAAAAGCAAAAGAATGTTACAATTCAATTTCTCCCTCTATTCTCGGAGAAACCGACTCGCCCAATCTCTACAAGTGTGGAATACCCATTCTGCATGTATCGCTTGGCATAGTGCAGCATCTCTTCAACAAAATCGAAGAAAAATTGTCTCAACCAGAGAAAGACGATGTTGGGGAGACATTGAACCGAATAAGAGCTCATAGGTCTCCTTATCATGGGAAAGCGTTCGAAGGGCGTGGAGTCAGGAGCATCTTGGAAAATCTTGATATTTTTCCTACTTGTTTCAAGCGAACTGGCTATTATGTAGCACTACGTCGTTACAAGGAAGTCCTGGACGAATGTGGAGGCGTAAGACGCAAGCACACATTCCAAGACAAAATTGAAGAATTTAAAGAGGCTGTCCGTCAAGCAGGCATTACACCCTTCTTGAAAATTCATTTGCTTGACCATGTCGATTTATTCCTGAGTGTCATGGATGAGATCTGCACATTCTCAAATCCTGGCTTAGGCTGGACCAGCGAACAGGCCATCGAAAGCTCTCACCACCATTTTGCAAATACCTGGAGCCGCTACAAAAAGACTCCTGGAAACAGGAAGAAGGCCCTTCTTGGTGCAGTGATAGACTTTAACTACACAAGATTCTTGACATCTTTTTCTGATTAACTCCGAACATTTTTCCATTTCCAGCTTTCGTCACAGTGTTGTTTCGTGTTCAATATAGGTTGTTATTTGCTAATATTTGGTTCTGAATAATATACTTTCTGCTCAAGTCTTAAAACAAGGAAAAGATAATGCCTATTCTAGTACTGACAAGGTCAATTTTTTGCAATTTGTAAAAAATTATAAGAATGAAACAAGTAGAGGACCATTCTACAAATAATACTAATTTATATAATTTGCAAAAATCTATAAAAAAAACAAAATAAGTAGAAGACGATCACTATCCTAATATTGTTTGGGTCAATAAATGGATCATAGATGGATCATAGGACGGTGAAAAAATCGTGTAACCAATTTTGTTTAAAGTTATGCCTAAATCTTGAGAAAACTACATTCAACATGATAAGTAATATTGACTCTACCTACATAGAGTACATGAGATCAATGAAGCGTACAAATGTCCAATGTAAGTATGTCCAATGTCAACAACTATTTGTCGCAAAACTCTATACATATAAGCCTAAATCTTGAGACAACTACTCGACCGATTCGCTTTATATTTTGATAGAGTATATGGGAAACGTTGGAGAATGCACTTTTCAAATCTCAATTCATTCGGATTTAGTGGCATATACTTCATTTTACATTCAAATTTTCTTCAATTTTTTTTATTTTTTTGAAATTTTTGTATATATTTTAGATTTTCTGCAATTTGACTCGATGGAATCTGCTTAAACAATCATACTCGACAATCTGTATCCATAGAAAGAGCATGAATCAATTTACATGCCATTCGGATTTTTTTTTCGGCACACTAGCCTGATCCCTTGCGACACATACTACTTACAAGCTATTTCAGTGAAAAATTCAAAATTTCTCAACATTGTCTCGACAGATTTGTTTCAAATTTTGTATACAGTATTGACATGATATTTATGTTGATAGTCTGTGATAAGATGCTATTCGGATTTCTTCTTCATAGCCTACGAGACGCTTAAATCTTATAAGTAGTATGAAATGCATAAAACTGTGATTTATTGAAAAACTACTCGACTGATTTTGGAAATATTTCAAATTCACAATGTCCATGCACTCACCATGCTATATTCCAAAGCTAATCTCATTCGGATTTCCAATCATTTAAATCGATTTTAGAGACATGTGCCATCAGACAGACGAAAAATTGACTCTGAAAAGCATGAAAGCTGAACTTTTTAGTCGTTATTACCCCTTCTTCACGATCTTTTCGAAAAGCCAATCGGGAAGTGAAGCATGATTAGTCAAATATAATTTCGGATTTGAATTGCAGAAAACCAATGTGGTGCAGAGCAGACCTAAATAACTATTTAAACGTAAATATTCCGTTGCCAATACTTCATATTTGATGCTAACTTTCCTGAGCTATCAATATTGAGTTGATGCTTACCTGTGGATAATCCTTAGCTTGGCCTGCTTTGGCCCGTGATACTTCAGCCGGATCGAGGTTGCTATTCTCGAGAAGTTTCTGGAGACCCTCAAGAGTGACACCGAAAATTACGTCCAGAGGATCGATAACGTTTCCGAGGGATTTTGACATTTTTCGACCATGAGCGTCACGAATCATGGCATGAAGGTAAACGTGTGTGAACGGCAGCTGACCCATCAACTTCTGTCCCACCATTACCATGCGGGCCACCCAGAAAAAGAGGATGTCGTGGCCTGTTTCAAGCAGAGTGCCAGGATAAAAGCGCCGTAAATCCGGAGTTTCATCAGGCCAACCAAATATAGCAAATGGAAACAACTGTGAAGAATACCAGGTATCAAGAACGTCTTCGTCCTGCTCCATCACCACTTCATTTTCCGAACATCCTAGCCTTTGGGCAGCAGCTTTTCTCGCATCATCGCACGTTCGCCCACTCACCCATGCCTGTGGCTCTGATGTATCGACTGGACGCTTCTCACTACTTTTCCAAATAAGGTAAGCAGGAATTCGATGACCCCACCAGAGCTGGCGAGAAATGCACCAGTCACGAATTTCTCCCAGCCAGGAGAACCACGTTTTGTGAAATGCCTCTGGGACTATCGTTAATTCACCGTCTGTGACTACACGCATTGCTTCCTTTGCCATTGATCTAAAAAACAAATAACAGCGCATCATAGTAAATTAAAATTATGATTATACAAAATCCAAGAACAATTCGACGAGCGGTTGTTTACCATACAGAAAACAATATGAGTTTATTGAGACAAACATCTTTACATCAGTGTATTGACGAAATGAATATAGTAACCTAGGTTGAGGTTACGATAGTGACAATCTGATCAAATTCGTCACTTCATTAGTTCGTAGGTGGTGCAATAAAAAGGGAAGAGGACAGATACCTGGGAAATGGCCAATTTTCCTTAATCAGTAGTAAGAGTCTAAACAAGTTAAGTCTACCTGAAAGCTTCAATTTGTAGCTCTCTAAACTAACGCTTTAACTGCGCTTAAAAATTAACGTTTAAGTCAGTGTTTTTTAAGGTGTTCCACGGGTCACATTTTGCACCGTGGAATTTTCGACTTGTACCGTGGATTTTTGCCTAGAATTCATCTCATGATAGCTCATTGACAAGGAGAATGGCACTGCTAAATGCTAAATGTCATACTGCATTCATGACTTCAGTTTCAAATCCTGAGTGCGTTAGGCGTACACTAATGAAAGTCAATGTTGAGACGATTTGAGTGTGACCCGTGGGAATGATCAGATGACCCGTAGCAAAACCTTAAAAAAACCCTCGGTGCGTACTTAGTATTGACACAATGATTCAATTTCCGTCACGGAACATGATCGGCTTATTTTGAAATGCTGCACTTTGAGGTTTTTCGAAAATAAAAAAAGAAAATCTATTGACAAAGAATAAAATAAAAGTAACTTTTACTAATGACATGTATGAGAATTGGAGGAATTTTTGGGTTAGAAAGACGAGTAAATGATACTCATTCAAAAAGTCAAATATTGGCATTGCCGATACAAATGGTTTATATTTAAACATATTTCTTCTGTATCTATAGGACAATAACAGGCACAATGTACTCGGTCATGTGATCGATCCACCCTTCCGACTTATTAGGCCTACTTATACTGTGTCATGTATGGATGGAACATGTGGCATCAATGGAATGAATATGACTAAAGGTTCCATAAACAAGCAATAGATACTGGATTCTAACGAGCGAGCGAACAATACCTACGAAAATATTGCCAGCTCGTTGCTTAAACTGCTTGTCGAGTGTAAGAATAGCCGATATGCATGTAACATGTATAAAAAGTAACATTATATTTTTGATAAATGATTGGATTAACTACTTTCAATTACGTAATAGAATATTAATTATTGGCGATAGATGTTGACTTGATAAGATGGAGAGCTTACTTGCAGTCGAGGTACCATTGAGGCTTAATCAGTGGCTCGATCACGTCTTTGCTTCGAGAGCACATGGGAAGAGTCATGGGGTTATCTTGTGTTCCCACGTAAAGACCACGTTCAGTCAAGGCCTTCAGCACTTCTTTACGGGCTTCAAACCGAGGCATACCGGAAAATGGACCACAGTTATCACTCGTTTTACCCTCTTCTGTAATGACGGTCAGGAAAGGTAATTTATGTCGCATGCCGACCTCAAAATCAGTGTGATCATGAGCTGGTGTGATCTTTACAGCACCGGTACCAAAGTCTCTGTCCACAAAATCGTCACAAACGATGGGTAGTCGACGATCTAGCAGAGGGTGCCTCACGTACTTGCCATGAAGATGCACATAGCGCGGATCTTCTGGATGAACTGCCACTGCAGTGTCGCCTAACATCGTTTCGATACGCGTGGTAGAGACGACTAATTTCTCATCTTCATTGCCCTCCACTGGATATGCGAAAGATACCAGTACACCAAATTCCACTTTCTGCTTGTAGCCAGGCACAGCGAGCATCGTTCGACCCTCCAACTCCTTCTTATCTACTTCAATGTCAGAAATCGCTGACCGCAAAGAGCACGACCAATTAACAAGACGCTTGGCGCGGTAAATGAGACCTTCATCATGGAGACGGACGAACGATTCCGTAACTGCACGACACATCACTTCTTCCATTGTAAATCGTGCACGATCCCAATCACATGAGCTGCCAAGTCTACGCAGCTGCTCATAAATCCGATCTCCCTTCCTGTAAGAGAAAAAAGTACAATAATGGAGACATATACAACTGTCACTGATGAATAGAAGTCATACGTATAATGGAATAAATCATATAAACGACACAGCGGCCTTTTGATAGTGTTCGTGTTCGCTCTCTGTCCGGGAAACCAAGCACTAGATTTAAAAATAGGCACGTTACTCAAATGCAGAATTGAGAGCGTGCTTTGACTTAGAGCCTATAAGCAACATCATCCGCAGTGAAACTCGAAGACATTTCATATTCGACTCAGCTCGACAATCACTGCTACACAATGAATCTAGGGCCCATGCCCAATTTTCAACGCTTCTATACTATTTACGTAAATTATCAAGAAAGGACTCCGCTGAAGCAGATTCGCTTGAAGATAGATTACTTAGGCTTCCTCTCACCAAAAGGATCTGTGATGTGCACACAATATACATAGATTTCAGAATTCAATCATGCTTCAATAAACAGAACACTTCTTTAATTTCATTGAGCTTGATAAGATATGCTAATGCGGCAAATATAAATCTTCACCAATCCGGACTAGTTCAAACTCTGGTTGAATGTCTTAGCAAGTTAATACGTGAAAGCATGACATTTCCGATAGGCAAAATTGTCTTTATCTTAAGAAAGCTTGACAATGGACGACAAGAAATTTGTCAATTATATTCAGCAGCAGGTTGCTTTGTAAAATGTAGGATTTGACTTTTATGTCGATCAATTATTATCTTTACTCAGAAATTAACGAACATCCCAACCACAAATTTAACAGGATATTATATAAAGTAATATAGCTAGTATTTTCAGTTAAGAATATTGAGGTTTACTCTCCCTCTTCATTAATGCCAGAAGAAATATTGATTATCAGCGGACGTTTCGGGTTCAGACACTATATAAAACACACAATGGAAGAATTTACGGTAGAAATAGTGGACAGTCAGAATACTATAATGATGAAATTGTACTTACTCCTCTTTCCATTTCCAGACTTCTTTGACAAATTCTTCTCGACCGATGTCGTGTCTGGAAATACCACGCTCGCGCATTAGCTTCTTTTCAACTACCACTTGCGTGGCAATACCAGCATGATCACAGCCAGGATTCCAAAGCACACGATGACCACACATACGGTGCCAGCGGCTCAAAGTATCTTCTATGGAATAGTTTAGCGCGTGTCCGAGATGCAATGAGCCAGTAACATTTGGGGGTGGAATAACCATGGTGAACTGCTCCCGAGTGTCTTCTCCATCCTTCGCTGCCTGAAACCAAGAAGATAGGGGTCGGACTGTATAACAGCGAAGAGCGGATACAACTTCTCAAGTCTGCTGCTGTGGAGGCGACTGTTTTCCCTGATGTCAAAGAGCTGCTGGAAAAGCTTTTGTTCATCATGACAAGGAATGACTCCGATAATTGATTCTCCAAAATATTATCTTTAAAACAGATACACATGAATAACCAAACTTCGCGGTGGAACAGCAATTATCTCACAATTGCAGTTTCAGGTATTTTCTGACATAAATACTCATGTGCAAAATTTAATTATTCTATAGTTAAACAATATGCCAAAAATTGTACCATACATCCGGGATTGGTGAAAAGTTAAAACCCATCTAATGATACAAAGCATTTCTAAACGAAAGATGAAACTGCAATTTTAGGATGAATGGTATAAATTTTGCAACAACTGAAAATCTGTGTAATTGGATAAGATTCAACTTACAGTGTATTTGTAGCTTCCAAGATGCTATCATCTTGTTAGCTGCTAGCATAGTCCACCACAACTTGTAAGACGAATATCTAAACGCTGTCTAGATGAATGAATGCATGTTGCGATTACGAATGAGGTATGTCTAAAAATAGCCACATTATCGTTGTTAGTAGCTCTTAATTTCCTGCGCACAATATTGCCTGTGCGACGATCGTCTAAGGACAAAGCCTTGCAGTTGCGATTAATCGTTGCGATATCGGGATTTTCGATCGTCGCCTGGGTTGATTATCTTTTCCAAAAGCAGTCAAAAATTGAGCCAATTGTTCAAAAACTGCACACAAGGAAGTCACAGAGTTCAAATAAACATCCAAAAATGTCGAACGTAAGTATTTTTGTTAATTATTATGGGGGGTACGCCTTTGGACGTGGGTCCGCCGGCCAATGATCGTCCAAGATGTTAAAGGACCGGAAACGAGACGTAGGCAGTCAGTCATCTTGCTGATGAGTGCGTTTCTTCTTGTATATATTTTTTCATGAAGTAAAATTATTATTTCATTGTCGAGTCAACTTTTGTCGTTTTTGCCTGAGTGAACGCAACATATATGAGTCTTTTTCAGGACTACTGAAAGTTATCATCTATGTGTAAATAATTCTTATATGCTTCTTTTAACATGTTTCCTTCGCACGTAATTGGACGTGAGTTGCATTTAGCATCCATTCCTGCTATCAAAACGAAGCCTTTACATTACTCCACATCAATTCAAATGCTCTAGATGACAATCCCTTAGCAACTAAAATACGACAAGTAACCAAGATTTAAGGCTTTTTATCTACAACTGCATGTCAGTTTCATCAACTATAGGAATTTCTTTTCCACATCAATTTAAATCCACTGAAAGCCATCACACTATTCAACAGAAAATGCAAAAAAGCCAACACTTTGGCGCCATTGAACAGATCAGCCAAAAAATGCCAAACATGCAAGATAGCTTCGATGTCTTGGCTACCTTTCGTATCAAGGGATTTACATTTACAGCAATTGATATTGATGTGGAGGAGTGCAATGACATCGTTTTGATAGCAAGCATGGGTGTGAAGAGCTTAAATTCGACATTCTTGAATGCTCAGCTGAACTCTGTGACTTCTTTGTGTGCAGCATTTGAACATTGGGCTCAATTTTTGGCTGGTTTAGACAAGATAATCAACCCAGGCGACGATCGACAATCCAGATCTCGCGTCAATTCATGACTGCGGATGAGTCAGACTGCAAGGCTTTGTCCTTAGACAATCGTCACACAGGCAATTGTACGTAGGAAACTAAGAGCTGCTAACAACAGCAATGTGGCTAAAAGGCATGGCAATCGCAACATGCATTCATTCATCTACACCATTTCCAGTTTAATTTCAGACATAGTCATTCTAATTTTAGAGGCATCAGTTATATTTCAGATATCATCAATTTAATTTCGGATAGGTCAATTATATTTCAGACTGCATAATATATACTTCAGATATCCTCATTTATAGTGTAGATATCTTCTCCGATGTTTGACAATACATGTAATTTGAATGATTGCATTTTTGAAATATTGTATGTAAGATTTCAAATAATTTAAAATGGCAATCATCATTAATTATCAGGATCAGTTGATATCGAGATGTCTGCCGATCTATCAGAAAAGTTGAGCATCGATGATAGCGACCGTGAACCGACGGTTAGAGGCATCTACTCAAAGCATTCCTTTGATGACAGAGAACGAATCCCTTCCGCAACTGAAAACGGTAATGTCTGGAAAAGTATCGCAAGGTTACTCAATGTCAATCATAAGACAAGGCACCATTGGATTCGTCAAAATCGAATTCATTGCAAAGAGCGAGGTGGCTACAAGAAGAAAAAGTAATCACCTGATCAAATTCAAACTGTGATATCATGGTTTGAAGAAAATAGGCAGCCGACCCTTCAACAGACTGCAGAAAGGATTCGCCATCAATTTTATGCCTTGTTTTCTGTCTCCAACGTCGGCAATTACTTAGATGGTCACATCATAACGTTCAAAAAGGCACATAAAGAACCGCGATCAATGAACAGTGATGAAAATAAGATCAAAAGGCGACAGTTTTGCCTCCAAATGGCGGACTTGTTGAGAGACGGAAGGCAGATCATATTTGTCGACTACTTTTCACGTCTATCAGACTTTCTAAAAGAATTTGTTACACAATTAGAGCATTTAGGACGCAAATGAAATGGGGTTTTTTATTGATTCAATTAGTTGGTAATTGATTCAAGGAAGAACTGAGAATAATAAATCAATTATATCATAAATAAAAATATTGAAGAAATGTAACAAAAAAATAAATCAAATGACTAAATCAAATTTCAGTAACTACTTATTGAAAACCCCATTGTACAGCATGACGTGATTATGATTAACCTCAGTTAATTGACTAAGATTTTGATTGATCTAATGATTGATCCAGCCTATTGTTTAGACCAATCAGCAAACTGCGTCAAATTTGTTTAATGTAAACTGACATTTTCTGTTTTTAACGGTATACAGTTTACGTGTAGGCTATTGAATGCAGTAAAACCTATTCAATTGAAAATTGTATAAAGGTGTAGTTTTATGTTATGTACAGTTCGCCACATTTACATGGGAATATCAAATGGTTCCCAAAAGTTAATTGCATGAAAATTGTTTCTGGACTTTAAATGGAACATAACTGGCCCGTTTGATAAATCAGAGACAGTTCACCAAGGAACCGAAAGGAATTCATAAATGAACTGCGTTTAGCAAGAAATATTTTGTCTGAAATTAAATTGACAATGACTGAAATACACATTGCCATAGCTGAAATAAATTTGATGATATCTGAAATATGCTTGATATTGTCTAAAATTAAACTGGAATGGTGTAGACAGCGTGTAGATATTCGTCTTGCAAAGTTGTGATGGACTATAGCAGCGGCCAACAAGATGATAGCATCTTGGAAACTACAAGTGTAAGTTGAATCTTATCCAATTAAACAGAATTTCAGTTATTGGAAAATTCATGGCGTTCATCAGTGTACTTTAACAGACGTAGGAAATGCAATGCAAAGAAGAGAATTTGCGAATTCTGCTGGATTATGTAAAATTGAGCACGATTTTTTTAAACGAAGGCAAATGTGTGAACGTCATCTTCTACACATATAATTAAACACAATTGTCTACGCTAGTGCAATGAACTGAAGCGAGGGCTTAATTCATTTGTATCAAAAGTCATTAGCTTCACTCAGAAATATCTTCGGTTGACCCTGACTATGGAACACTTGTTTTGGAGGCTGGAGGACGGGTGGCGATATCTTGCGGTCCGCTTATTTAATGCATATACGATCGATATGCTACTCAACTTAACTAACGATAACTAAGTTAGAGAAATGTAACTAATAGAGCATGCAGATAATGTCCATACAAACTACTTTAGCAATAAATTTTCCTATGTGTTAATGTCAGCTAGTAATTTCTTGATGTGTTGCTGCATGCGCAATAATTAAGTCAAAAGAATGCACCAAAAAATGATCAGATTACTATTGAGGGCACACATTAGAAAACGCTGTTTGAGATGTAGACTAAATGTATAGCTTGCCGTTCATCACTCACTCCATATTCCGGTTTGAAGAATCCACTTTTCTCCCACCAGGAATACCATGCTGCCTCCACGTAGCGTGGACTGTACGACTCTGGCATTTGACCGCTAACATCTGTGGATCGAGTTCAAATACAAAATGTTATGCCTGTTCATAAGAACATTGATTTGAACAATGAACATACACATTCGTTGTAAAAAATGATGAAAATGACTCAACAAATACTTCCTCGAAGAATCAAAATTTTATTTTATGTTTAAATAAAACCGAGGGCTAAGGTTATCTTTCTTACCGTCCTCTAGAACTTGATATTTCTATATACAATACATGTATTGCGTTGATGCGGAATCGAGTATAATTTGTGCGGTTTACAATCATGTCTATCATAAGACGAACGCCAAAATCATTATTTCTTCGAGATATGACAGAATTTTCCAAGCATTTTATTGATAATATGGAAATTTCCTTTGAATTTCCATGGAAAGGCGTGTACGTGTTTGCATGCTTCAAATTATGAATACGTAGCATCTACGAATATGAAAATGTGGATGCTCACTTGCAGATATACATCAAAAATTGTATTCAGTTGGTGGCTATGTACATTAGCTTTTGAATACTCATGCGCTTTTGTTCTGAGCAAGAAGACATTTGAGTGAATCTTGATAATGCAAAATATTATAATTGATTGTTCAATCATAATTTGGCCAATCATGGGAACGATAAAAAGAAGTCATTTGAATTTAGATTAGTAGTTCAATACACACTGTGCATGAAGAGTGAAGTTTATCTAAATATTTGAAATCTTGTCTTTCGATCAGTTACCAAATTTGAATGAAAATCAACAAAAGACATCAAAAGTCCACTAATCGGCCGATTACTGATTATCACTCTGCAGTGTCAATAATCGACCGATTAAATCGAAAAAACTAAAAACTTTTGAATTCGGAAACATAATGCTATGATAGAGCTTTAATTAGAATAAGTTACCTTTCTTCTCTCCTGGCCCAGTATCAGCTGTGTATTCTATAACGTCTCTTTTCTTCTCCTTTAATTTTTTTTTCTTCTGCAGAAGAAGAGAAAAGTAATAACTGAAAAATCAATGACAGGTAAAGTAAGAGGTGATTTTTCATCAATAAACGATTTATATTTTACAACTAATGTCTTACATGAACGCTAAAGTGTTCGAGCCATGAGATCAAAAGTTCACTTACTAACCCTTTCTTTGTAGAATACATTCCATCTGCAAGATGAAGATCGATAAAGATTTGTGCAACTTAGCCTATAGGTCACAAATCTGCATGTTTGTCTATACAAATCTACTCAAGAAGTCGTCACTTAACAAGAGGTGAGCCTTGGGCACCAGTCAGTGGCGTGCTTGTTATGATATCACTTGGAAAACTTGAATATTTTTCATTGATGAATCCTGCGAAGAGACTGAGTGAACTAAATTTCTCATGCCTACTAACTTCTAAACAACGAATCTGACGGACCAACATTATTAAGAAAACTTGTGTGCAATAATAATAACTCTTCGAATCTGAAGGAGATCTGTGGAGATCGGAGAATTCCACAAGCACATTTTCCTATCTCGGTAGGTCATTCAGAATCCCTATCTGCCCACTTACTGAGTTCCAGCATGAGCTATCGTTTTGAATTAGTCTGCACTACTAGTAAACTGAACACCTATTTTGATTTATCATTTTGATTGGCTTTCAAGATTCGCATCTGAAATTCCGCTACAGGAGATGTGTTTACTAAGGCACAATGCATGTCATTATATTTCGAAAATATTGCGAGTGAGAACCCTCCTCAATGTTATGGTTCAATGGGCAATTCAGATCATGTGGTTGCTGTTTGGTCCAATTCCACATTGAAGCCGATTATCTCATTGAATAGTATTCGAAAAGTGACTAATTGCAATAAGGCTTTCTTCTGTGAACAAATTCAAAAGTATAACTGGTTGAGTCTGGTTCGGTCAGAATCGGATATTAACTCGGCGATGAATCTTTTCCAGAGCTGCATGTATGCGTTATTTGATTGATGCTTCCCCAAACGAATTATTCGCATAAGATTAGGGATCCTCCTTGGATGCGAGGCTCATTGAAACTGCTGATCAACAACCGAGACAGAGCACACAAAGAAGGGAAAATGCAGAAATATGCAAGACTTAAGGGTTAAGGGTAAGGATGAAGTAAACAGACATTGCGCTTTCTTAAAGCAGAACTACATTCAATCAACTATTTCAACTGGTAATTACAAAGAAATCTGGAAGTACGTCGCAAGATGTGAAGTCAGCAAGAGTACTGATATTCCATTCTCTGCTCATGAACTCGCTGACTATTTCTCTTCCTGTTATAGTCAATCACATGTGTCTCAGCCTTCGTCTGAAGTCTTTTACGAAACATCGCAATCAAGCACAAGTGAACTTCATTCTGTCACGACTTTTTCTGTTGATGAGGTATCATCTGTTCTCAGCAAAACTTGCATCTGGGAGGTAATCAAATCACTTACTTGACATGAAAAACATGCTCCTATTTGAAGCCATTAATTTGCAATTATGAAATCTATAGATAATTTTGAATAGGATGCATCAATACTTAGTTGTCCATGACAAGTCTCACATCAGGGCAATACGTAGAAATAGGATGAAGGACGTAGTGATAGCATTTTGCGATCAGCTGATGACTTTCTTTTTGGAATGAGTTCGATTCGTGTGGATTTTGGAAAATACAAACTTCAGAAGTCAAAATGAATCTAGGATTTCTCAAGATAGAATCATTCCTTTACCTGAACAGACCTCAGTTATTGTACACACAAGGACTAAGAAAAACATATTTTTGAATGGTTACCTCAGTAGCATTCTGTTCAGTGGCAGTTTTCGCCGACTTTTTCTCCATTTTTGCAGCGAATTTTTCCATCTTTTCTTTCCGTTTTGCATCCTTCTTCAGTTGAGATTTTGTCTTCGGCTTTTCCTCCCCATTTAGTTCTGGACACTCCTTGTTTACCTCAGCCATTTCTGTAGGAAAACATAATTTAGCAATCTGACATTTCTACTGTTAATAAATTGGCAACTCATTGCGACAATAATCAAGCACGGTAATTCCCTCTCTAAAAGCAAGGATGCCACTCTTATCAAATACAAAAATTGGAAATGCCAAATCGCAATGGACCCCTAAAATATGGCGACATGGGCCTCTCAAAGTAAAAGAGAAAGTTCCGATCAATCGATATCACATTATCCGGTCTTCTTTGAAAACGTTTAGGTACGGGTTTGCTTGGATAAAAGGAAATATGAGTACGAACACAAAGCTCTTTGGTCAGCAGGTAAATAAATGGCTGCTATTGTATCAATGTACACCACATTCAATTTTCTCATTTAAATAGCTTATTGATCTTTTTAGGGATGCTTAGGAACTGCAAATTCACCGGAGCACCTTGAGTATCGAATTTACACTGACGATACATGCTTAGATATCATTAAGTAGTGTCATCGAAATTGTAACGCTATCATCCTAAATAAAAATTATGGTTTTTAATCATCAGCTTTACTTTAATATTCTTCAATTACCATGAAACGTACTGGTGATTTCAGGGTCATCTTTAGCTAAAAGCACCAGAAAGTGCATGAACTGGAAGTATGCTCAGATCTGTTTCTGAAGGTTGTATATTAGCAAGAAACCATAGTATATTATAAACAAAGTTCATGTTATGATGTAAAATGTCACTCACCATGCTACAAGCAAAAATCTGTTTTTAAATGTCATAAAAGCCCTTTTAAGAGTGGCAGCACTTTTAATTTTTTTCTGTTTTTGTTCTGTTCGAACTACATCACCAACTTGACCGACCATTGACAATCGATGAAACTTCCGCATTTTCATTCTACCTCTAAGTCAGGACTCCTAAATAGGGACTTACAGCGGAGAATCAGTCAAAGTAGATGCGTAAATGCACAAATTATTAACAATTTGATGGAGATAAGAAGTTCCGCAACAATATCTGTATTAATCGGAGTAAATTAGAAACAGTACTAGACGGCATGGTAGCTTCGAATCGAAATTTCCGAAGATTTTATTTTTATATCAGCTTTACATCTTTCCTTGGTGGTCGATTACCAAAATTGAACATGCTTGTACCTGTAAGCCTATACAGCAATCGAAATTTAGTAGGATAGTGCGGGGCAATAAAGGCAATATTTTTTTCGTTTATCAGCCATATTATGTATCAGGCAATACATGATGTATCAGCCAAGTTTTGAATGAAAAATCAGTAAGTCGTTTTTCTTTACGTTAGCTCCTCATTTGAATAATCTACGGAGTATATTAATCGGAGCTCAACTTGTGTTCCGCGAAAATTTTAAGAAACTGACTTACCCGTGCATTAGGTAATTCGTGTAGAATGGGGTAAGTAAGATAACTCAATTTTTTTACAGACTTTCTTGAATGAAATGAGATGAATTAATCATGTTTTATAAAATACAACAAAGGAAGCAGTGCTTTGATTGTCTAGCTTATATATGCAGCACATACACTAGGGACTTTCATTTCTGAGAAAATCAAATTTCAGTGCATCGAAAATTTATGTGGATGTGACAACCCGAATGCATCAAATATCCATTACTTAGAAAATCAAAATTCAAATTATCATAAATATTTTTAGAATGTAAAAATGTATTCAGAACTCATTCGGTAACAGAATCACGACTGAGACGCACGGTGTTTGAAATGTAGAATAAGTGGAAGATGTGAAGTGTTAAACGCAATTAAAAGTAATTTGCTGAGTCGGATTGACGACACGATACCTGTGTAGATTTATGTAATTCGGATTAATTCAATTTTTACTTGACTGTTCCTGCTGAATCCGACCCGATCCGAAGATTATTTTAGCAATCCGAATCCAATCCAAATACTAAGTGATTGATCCTAATCCGATCAGACTTCGAATTGGATTCGCACACCTTAACTTCGAAGCATGCAGTGGGTGTAGCTTGGTGAAGGTGTTTGACATTGACAGAAAATGATCGTCTAGTCCTGCAGATTCACACGTATGTGAACCATCATTTAAAGGTGAGGTCTCCGTGGCACAGTGGTTAGGTGTCTGGCCTAGCGATATTTCGGTGCAATGGTCGAGTCCCGAAAGTGTCATCGAAAGTCGTCAGGAACGGCATCCGAACTAGAAGATCACAACGATCCATATTAAAGTCTGACCATGTAAGCACCATCCAAACTCCCATCATGGGGCAGTGGTGACGTTACAACATCATTTTCATTCATTTTACATGCCTTTGTATCAACGGCTTTAGGATAAAGCAGCAGAAAATGCCAAGCCAATATTGCAAAGCTTTTGCTAGAAAGCTTGGTTGTGAATCGTCTTCCGGTCCCGGAACCTGCTGTTTTCATAGGTGATCTGTTTCACTTTTTTGAATTGAAAAACTTTGTTTCTCTCACTGGGAGCAAATATCCTAGGTCGGTTGATACTGCCTCACCTTTAAAATGTGTACAGGTGGAGAGACTGCTGAGGTTAGACAATGTACCCTTATACGCTCGGCCGATGAGGCATATCAGGATGCATGGAGGCAATTAAGTTCGCCATGTGGTGATAATTTCCTCGCTCAACGTGCATGTAGAAAAGAGATGGCACACTTGCCGAATTAAAGTTCGATCACATTTCCATTGACGAAGAAAAGAAGTCTTCAAACAGTAAGACCTTAGCAACTCAGTTGACAAAGCTTGACTCGCATGATGCTAAGAAAAACTGTTGCAATGGAAGTCATGTGTTGTAGAGTTCCTTCAAGTTTGATAAGATGACTATTGATGATCACAAGAAGCATTTGTTGGCAGCAAGTTGTGCTTTGACTATCTGAGAAAGGGACATCGCAGGATTTGTCAACAACGCTGCAACATTTTGAAAAGAAAGAAATTGCTGCCAGAGTTAAAGCAAGGATTATCCAGTCGTTGCTTCATATTGGATTCATCAGAAAGGACTTTCAACTTCCATAGCAAAACCGGTTTGGATTTCTGTTGAAGCTGCTCCACAGAGATGGATTTGTCTGTCGCCGTTACTCTATAGAAGACGCGATTCTATTTCAGCCATTGTATGCAATGGTAGAGAGATGTGGAGAGATATATCTCCCTTTAGCTTGCGTGATTGGCCAAGGGTGGACAATGGGTAAGGAAAGTTGCATTAGGGAACACATGAACTAGCGTTGTAACATTGAAGGCTGAACATCTGGCATGTGAACAGCACCTATCTTTGAGTCAATGTTTCTCCGTGATAAATTCGTCAAATGGAATTATTATCCACATCGTTCGACTCCTCGCGATCTAAATTTACTGACCATATACGTTCAATGCGGTGTCAATGATTTAGTTAGTCAGAATTTGCATTACGTTCAATGGAAAATTGATCTTTCTGACCCTCGGGACTAGTTCTTGGCGTGACCATCAGTATTAAAAAATGTCATCTCTAGAACAAACAACGCAGACAAAGCAATTTATCGCTGTGAGCTGCTCCCTCAAGTGAAGTGTTCACATTTGCCTTATTAGATATTCAGAGTGATGCATAATATACTTCAGATTACTTAGGTGAACGGCTTTGTAAACAAGTTCGCAAGATAGAGCTGAAATTGTCGACATGCACATTTGTAGCAACAATTTCAAACCACATCCAAATCGGAACAACCACATTTCAAATTGGAAGTTGTGGCGTGCACGCACATCAGACTCGGTGAACCTTTATTGTGTTCTCACATGAAACTAGCCTATCCGTCACTACTTTGTCATCAATATTTCGAGTCGGAGCTCCACTGACAGATACAAAGGCGCAGAAACGGGGAAGCATTACAAAGCGAGATCACCAAGGCGGAACTCAATCCTACGAAACCATCTATGTGCATTAGAGTAGAGATGAAAATCCCCAGAAATATGAGCGAAAAATGAAGATGTCGAGTACTTGACAATATAGACAAGTCTCTCACACACCCCAGAATCCAGAGAGAATAAATTGACAAAATTTCCAAAAAATATGAGGGAAAGGAAGAGTCAAGTATCAACGATCGAAACAATTCTGCACAGAATCATGTTCTCAAAAAGCATGTGGGTTAATGAAAACACACGATTTCTAGTGTTAGTGTTCTGTCAGAACAAGTCTCTCACTCTTCCCAGCTCGAGTAAAGTGGAGAAATTCATGCCCAAAAAGCAGGAGCGAGGAAAAGAAAAGTCGAATATCCCCAAGTATAATAAATTAGAGAACAGGAGAACGACGCTATGTTTCATTCCAAACAGAGTGAAACTTTTCAAGAAATATCAGGAACTAACCATCTCAGATTTGTCTGAAACCCTCAGGGCTGATCTATGTAAGCATGGAGCTAGGATCAGCTTGTTCACCAAAATTCCGATTGCTTCTGATTTTATACATTTAAAAGTGATAACTGTCAAAAGTGGACTTTCAAAATTTGCGATTTTTAACGTCATATATCTCTGGATAGGATAGCTCGAATGAAATTTTAACGTGGGCTTATGTGCCCCAAGCTGACTTGGAAATCGATTTGGACGCTTTTTGGAGCTTTGGTGCCAAAGATGCAGTCCTATGAAAATCGAGAGAATCTGCTCTCACTTTTGCTACTTTGAATTTTAACGAAATTTCAATAAGATTCTGAGAATTTGTCATAACCCATTCTGCCAGAATAACTGTACATAGAACTTCTCCATCATGTAGGGAGACAATCCGTGTTAAATGCTAATAATAGGTATAACAATGAATATCTTGCTCCTGTTATTAAATGGTAGCAATAGCCACTGCCCTCATTGCAGTGTAGCGACTCATGGGGTGAGGGCTGAAACACGCCCGACATCTTAAAACACGTCCACATAGTACACACATCCAAAAAAGGTAGTGGCCAGTGTATTCATTGCTCAGTAAGCTCTAACATGATCGGTTCAGCATTAACAGACCACTGGACCACTCGACTAATACCTCATGCGACAATTACCTCAATTTTACACAATTTACAGAAGTATATGCAAAGATTTTCTGTAAATTGGTTTTCCTCGTTGAGCCCATCTCAATGCGTTTCAATGCTCATGTGTCACAACACAACTAACTCTATTGACTGTATTTTTCAGAGTCTGATACCAGCGACTTTCGTCATACACGGGCATCAATAGCCTAATGCAAGATGCTTGAAAATTCAAAATTGATTTGACTTCCAACAGAAATTATGTAGGCCTATCTATTAAGCAAGAATGGGAATATATTAAGCACTTGCCAAAGCATGATTTTAATAAAATTCGATGAAACTCAACTTGAACTCAAGAAATTACGAGACCCAATCAAACTTTCGGATAGCAACCCAGTGACCTTAATGATAAACGACCTAAGTATGAATTGTTTGAATCAACACAATGCAATGAGATAAATTCGTTCATAATGTGCGACATTAGACAGACAAATATCAATCAGTACCGTGTGTGAAAAATAATTAAATAGATTAAGTCATTCATTGATTAATAGTTGTCTGTCTAATGTAGCGAATTGTGAATGAATATATTTTGGTGCAACAAATTGTCAGTTAGCGCGAACACTCCTAGTACACGATCATTCAACACAACGCAGCATATTCAATATCATTTTTTCATAGATGGAATCTTCTAAGGTTGTAGTTTCATTAATACTGCTTACTTCTATTAACTTATTAACTAATATATCAATTCCCTTAAATCAATTTCTAATGAATTCAGACACTTTGCGAGAGAAACCGTGTAGCTGCAACAAATGCAAGTGTGTCATCGTTGACTTGATCATTTATCTGGATTTTAAAGGAGATCACGGACTTCCTTAAGATTATGTTTCGGCCGAAAACACAACTGTCGGGCGAAAAGCTGTTGGCGAACAACATGCACAATGCATTCTCTCCTCAAATTTAATGCACTTATTATCAAAGCTGGCAAATTATTGGTTATTAATTATTCCTCCCTTAAAAATGCATGTTTTCTTTATATGTGCCTCATTTTCAATTAAATACTTCGAAGAAGTATGTATTGGAATACTCCTGAAAAGGTGCTTTTGATGTAAGAAGAATTTTGGTTCAATTTGGAAGTAACCAATTGTTTTACGTGACTGATGAATATTAGACGCTTGACAGATACGTGATTGAATCATCTCGTCCGACCGGCAGCACGAGTTTCTGCAGTGACCGAGGCTGAAAAGTGAACTCGGAGAATGCAGCACACCTTATTCATGGCTGCTCGGAATCTGCGCGTATGTCGAGTTCGACTCGCTTCCTCTTCTCATCAAACAGGATAAAAAATCATACTTGTAAATCCAAGTGGGTGAGGATTGAAGCTCTTGAACTCCTCAAAGAGTGTAACACTTTCACTGTAAGAAATCTGTCGGACTAAAATGCCTCCTTTTAATAAAATATGCCTCACTCTGGAGTGAAATATTTGTTCTCGCCTTTGATGAAGTTCCCTATAAATAAAGAAAATTTCCATGGCTCCCTCTGTGACTCTTATCTCATTAACAGTTTTAAGCGGGAAGCATTATCCAAATTTGAGGAAAGTCCGAAAGCGAGAGATATCATCGACTTCTAATTGGTTTAGCGAGGCCTTTCAGCCACAACAGGAGGCTAGCCCTGGCCTGCCTCACAGGCCAACAGGCGACAACAGGCGAGCCCTCTGTAGTGCCTGAAGATAGCCTCCTGCAGTGGCTAAAAGGGCTCGCTAAACCAAAAAAAATTAGAAGTCGATAACATCTCTCGCTTTCGGACTTTCCTCAAATTTGGACAATAAATCATTCTGTGAAAGTCTCATTATGGGTGTCTCATTGTAGGCCCGACTATATGAGGAGCCGGATATTCTCGTAGCCGGCCACCACGGCTCCGAAACCCTGACTTCAGCAGTAGTAGGAAGTTTGAGCACACAAACTAATCTCCGACTGGTAGAAAAGTTCGATGCCGAACATCGTTGTCTAAATAACGGTGCTGATCCAAGATTTCCTCGGCAGTTCGCTTCGATTAATTCCACTGCTCTTAGCGCTTAAATTCTCAGAATTCGGGCTTAGAAAAAATTCTCGAGGTTACCGACAGCGACGAAATAGATTCAAAATGTAATGTTTCTTAGTTAAAATTACGTATATGATAAGCAAAAAGATGGAATTCCACCTATTGATGAAAATAATTGCGAATGATTAGATGGTTTGCAAGCTAAATCCTGGTCAAGAATTAGCTATATTTATAAGGAAGTTGAGATTGTCTTTCATTGATATGTGACACGTATGGGACAATTTATCCCAATATTTTGAGCAGTTGCTTCATAACTTACATAGATGTCATGCGTTTAGTTCGTGCACTAAAGTATGCATAAAACACTTATGTACAAAGTATGCATAAAACATGCTTTACTATTATTCAATGTTTTTACGTGGATAGGTTAGACCAGAAAACTTGACGTAAGAAATAGCGCTGATGAAGAATTGAGAAAACGCTAGTGTTTTTTTAAAGTGTCCGCAGCGAGACGCTTCAAAACGCCCTGGAAATTTTGTCACTCTCTCTACTTCGCTTCTTCAGCAGAGAATTTTTCTTTTAAAGACGTTCGACGTCTTCATCCGTCTTTGCCGCCAATGCCGTTAATTCTACCAGCAACTTCTGGGCACGTTGTCGTTCTTGCAATTTTATCTCCAACTATTTCCCGACACACTTCTCTTCCTCATGTAGCTATGATAGGGCTGCACACTATTCTCTTTCAATTTCAATCATCAATTCCTTCTCTAGTGCATCCAGACTGACCACTTCGAAAGAAGAAAAAAAGAGACCTGTAGTAAGTAGTATGGAAAACGCGAAAAATTACACTTCATGGAGTAAGTTGTTCTGGACATGGTAGTAGTTATTAAATTCAAACTAGGTTTCGCATGTCATCAAACTCGAATATTACGCACTTTCGATATCATCCATAGCACATGTAGCAATTAAGGAGTGTCTATGAGACATGCTGATCATTGCAAGCATGCATGCACGACCACAACTACATGTATTTAAGTAAACATTGCCCATGCACGTGCATGAACCTGTTAAATAAAAACGGACAGACGTGTGAAAAGGATATGATGTATTTTGTAAATTGGAGTAAATAAGAGTACAAAACAATAACAAAAACAAAAGGCTGCATGATCGCTGATTAGACCGGAAAAAATTATGTATCACAAAATTGAGATCAAAACGGATTATTAGACTAACAAGTGGCAAAATGACTACATGATAATAACAAGATTGAAAATGGTGAGTGATGAGAGACGACTATGGTCCATGTGAGGCAACTAAGGGCAACTCTGAGACTTGGGACATATGGACTGAAAAGTTTTTCAAACAACTAGCAATTTTCATCACGAATTTTAAGATATTCGGACTTAACACGCAAAGTGAACTTTTGCGTAAATAAAAATCCAAACTGAGCCGATTATTTTGAGTGTCGTCTACAGTTGCTTTTACAACAAGGATTTCTTATCAAGATGTTCTACATCACTGCCCATAGTTTTACTTTATATGTTACATGTTCAACAAAATTTAAGGAACAAAGGAATGGTCGAAGGGAGAAATTCACTGCCTAAGAACGCGAGTTAAAAAATCTGTCAATTACCGATGCCGATACAGTCTCATATCGATCGGAATGGCTTCGGCGTTCCTCTTCTAATTTTTGCCGTTTGGCACGAAGCTTCTCCATATCTTCCTCAGCTTTCTTTAACTCTTTGTCAAACGCTATTATATCCGCCTTGACACTCGATGGATTTCTCCGCTTAGACACCTGCAATTCTCGCCGCAGTTCCATTGATTTCAGCGACACAATGGCTTTCTGTTCTGTCATTTCCTTTGAAACTGCTCTATACTTGCTGCTTGCCTCAGACAAGAGCTTCAACAAATCAGTAGGCGGTTCGTAAGATTCAAATGTATCTCGACTGAAAAAACCGCTAACAAAACGTCTACTGTCGTAGGTTTCAAGAGTGATGTTCGCCTGGAACTTCGATTCACTATGCTTCATTTCACTGAATCCCCTTTCGACAGACATATTATGTGGTAAAATGAGCAAAACACTTTTACAAACGTGAAGCAGCAAAGGGCACCCTCGCAAATGTCCTTTTTCGAAAGAAGTTACCAGGCTTAAATCCATGATACCTTCGGCTTGAGTTTTCACTCGAAGTGAGCTTAACTCATCCTGAACGGTAGAACGAGAGCAATCGATAGCTTCGCACAGCAAACCAAGCCTGTTCACGCTTTCTTTTGAAAAATCTTCGATTCTCAAGAAGAGAACGTAACAATATAATGCACTATGTCCGATGACAGAAAAGGTGAAAAGCGATTCAATAACCGTGAAAGCTGATCTTCGTTGTGCTTGTCCCATTCAGCTTTGATGTCACGAATTTCACTGTCAAGCAAGTGGTCTAATGCAGCGATTAAGTGATGATTGTTCTTCGAGTATTGTAGATTTGAGCACTGTGAGGTTTGAGAACTGAAGCTTCGTGCAATATACAAAATTTTACATACAAACGTATCAAAGCATGACTACTTCGATAAAAAATTGTCTGTCGGCAAGCGACTTGCAAAAATCATTCATGGCATGAAATGATAGAACTCCAATGTTGTGGATCACAAAGATGTAATCCATTGATCGTACTGGCAAATTGAAGTGAATGACTTTCGGCGACGAGGAGTTGATCATGAAGTTCAGGAGCGAAACTTGCGGTCACGTCACATGAGAGTTGAAAAATAGGTGCAATGATATGATGATTTTTTCATTCTAAAACCCCAATTATACCCAATCACGACAAATCAATATATTCACAAAATTACTTTGCCATCACCAATCAAGTAAAGATTTCGTAGCTGTTCCTGAAAGCAAAATACACTTTTGAGCCAAAGCATGCTGACTTTCAAAACTTATTTTACTCATAAATGATATATTGTGCCATCGATTCATCAATCTTTGAGAATCTTAATGACACATTGTGATTGAATTTTCTGTATCAGGACAATTGATTGATTTGTTTAGATAGTTTATGCATCCGCTTGCATGAAAAGAATATCCCACACTTCAGATTAGTGACTTAAAGAGAGGTTTCTAAAAAAAAGAGACCTGTGGAAAAAAGAGACCGAAAAGAGATGAAAAGAGACCGGTCTCTAAAAAGAGACCAAGTGGTCAGCCTGAGTGCATCTCTTCTTTTCTTTTCTTCATCTTGCTTCCTCCTCCGCCTTCAATTTTGCTTTTGCATGCGCTTTTTCGGCAAATAGAAGAAGCTGAGGAGTCATCAAGAGTAATAGTGTACAATACTTCACTCAGAATATATCTGGAAACGACCAAAGCAGCTATCGTTTCGGAGTACTGGCTTTGACGTTCCCTCTGTACGACACAGCGAAGTCACTGAAAACGTGCTAGACTTCCTCATTTCCATGAGGTAATACTAGAATAGCACGGACCAATTTTGTTGACATTAGAAACTTTCCAGCTTCGTTAATCTTCGTCCAGTAGGAGGCAACATGGTTGTCGAAGATGTCGCTCGGAGCACTGTTATTTGTTTCAAAAGATCTTCACATTAATCTAGAAAATTCGTGATGTCAGAGGTATAAGGATATAACAACGCGACTGAAATCGCTCACCAGAATGGAAAAAAAGATTCTGAAATAATAGAGAGCGGTATATGTTAACTCATTTATAGAGACTATTCGACCTTGAATTTGATAACAGATTTCTTTGATTGACACTGGATAAGAGGAAAACACGCCAAAATCGAGAAAAAATTGATCCCACGCCTAAATAATAAAGACACGCGCAGACGTGAAAATACGAGAGTCGCAAACCCACTCATTCATCGACACGTGCATGTGTAATTCGCGCTCATGAAACATATGGCTGAAAATGATTCTCCGTAGAAAATGCAATAGAGATGTGCCAAAAATACATCCATACAAATTAATATACGCTTATATTTTCCAAATTATTGATGAAAATCAGAAGCACGCAATATCTTTGTAAAACTCAAAATATGATGAAACCGTGACGCAAAAAAATTTATATTTATTTCCTACATCCCGCTGTAATTGGCTTGATACATTCAAACACGCATAAAGGATGCCGTCGCTATTATATATGGCAATTTTGGTTAAATACACAGACTACACATCCATGCAAAACATTTAAGCTGCATTTATTGCAATTGCCATTGCACAGAAATCATAGATCTTTAAGTCATGTAAAGCTAAATGCAATCGGTGTAATCCCTGGAATCGTGGAAACACTGGGCCAATGCATGGTCACATAACCAATTTGAAAACGTTTATTGCGGCAAAAAGGTATTTTAGCAAGCTAAAAATTAAGTGCATTTTTTCGAAATATTGTTCCATTTTATGATGGCTCTAGCTCTTCCTAACCAATTATTGAAGAAACGTCACACTCTCATTATTCTAGCCTAACAAACTACGTCAGATAACTTTGTTTTCCAATTGACGCTGGCTAGCGGGCCATCTTCAGATGATATATTATCTAGATGCTTAGTTTCAAGTCATTCCATTTGTGCACAAAATATAGAGCAAGTATATTAGTGTAGTAGTAAGCGCCTTATTCTATTTCACAAAATTTGTTATAATAATTCGAAAATTATGTTTGAACTATAATCAATATTTTGATGAAAACGCCTGTTTTAAATGTTGATGTTTTTGTGCACGCTGTTGCCATGACCAATTTAATAATATATTACACCTTTTGATTGATTCAATTGCGTGTTGATAATGTAGACATGAAGTGAGCTTCATCTTCATGAATATTCAAGAATTGTATCCTGTTTTAACCCCGTTCGGACGCGCGGCGGGTACTAACCGGATAGCCTATCAAGTGTTGCGCTGATTAAGTGGTCGATGAATTATCGGTTTCTTCTACAAAACTGGTCATATACCAGCTATGCCCATGGTTAGACATGTGTTAGCGTCTTGAAAAGGATGAAGTGTGGAATCTGTGTGGACTATAATTTCCACGAGTCATTCCGACACTTGCATACTAGTTGCGATGAGATATTCTTTTAAGGGAACACATCAAGCTATACCGTGCACACTTATGTGAATATATTGTAATGGAACTAATAGGTTTCAGGTCTTTTGTATGACGGAGTGGTTACTCTGTAATTGTGCGAATAGACAATTACATGTTTGGTTAATTACATGATTATCTGCATGAAATGTAGATTCAAGGTTGTTAAAACGTTAATTTTGATATGTTAAATAAATTTGGGTAATTAACTTCCGTCCTGATTGATGCGGGGCTAAATGAATTCTAAGTTTTAATGCAGTTTTGTAAATAAATAAATGAACCTTATTTATAGTCGGAAGCACATTAGTCACAGAGCCTTTCTTCCATGTGGCCGTTGTGATTTATCCCACTCATTCTTTTTGGGCTGTGTTTAGCAATAATGCTTATCTCTTTTTAGCAGAACACATTCAAAAAAGAGTACCTATATTCAATGTCTTAGGTTTGACCCGACCGTAGTTGAACAAAGGTGTCCCGTACGCAGAGCGAACACTCTACCACAAGGCCACAGCGACTGTATAAGCATAGTTCAAAAAATGTCAAAGATCTTCCCCTGTTAAGGATTTTTACTCGTGTATTTTAGAAAAATAGGAATGTTGTAAACACAAATCTCTGCAGATGAACTCGTGCTTAGCCCGTTAATTCCTGAGCCCGATTCGTCTCGAGAATAGTCAAGACTTAAGATAACCTCTGATTCCACATGATCCTTTCAGATGTATCTAATTTACTCATTATCTCGATTTAAGCAGGATTATATTTCCTAGGATTTGAGAAAAATTATTGTCAATCCTTTGACTATGTGATCATGATATTTGGCATCAAGTTTTTCATCCATTTTTTTTTGAAAAGATGCGTCATTCACGCAATTCAGAATCTCAAAAACTGGATATTTCAATGCTGAGGTAAAATTCTTCGGAGACACAGAGAATTATACAAATTGGCTTAGCTGCTGCGATTAAATTATAGCGAGTAAACTTGTGCTTCGTTTTTCATTGTATTAAACGCCTGCAACATCCCAGTGATATTGTCTTGCTGTCTCGGTCCGAGTTAACTTGAGCTCAGTTTCTCATGATACTGCCTCCACAACGCGGTCAGTGATATTGCACTATTCCATCGCTACGAGTTAAGTCGGGCTCCACAGGTATATACGCGGCATGTTCAAAACGTTTGCCATTTAAGTGATATTCACCATTTATTTTTTCCATGACATGAATGTGCGTGCGAGCATCAATAATTCACGATTAACAAAGTTGTTTGCAGTTCAGGGAACTGTCAAGTGTTACGCCGAAATAGACGGGCTTAGGGTCGTGCTTCAATCGGTTACTGTTGACAAAAATGTCCAACTCAGATGGAAGACGCTTGATGCAGTTTTTGATGTGCTTCATTGAAGTCACGTTTTGCAGTAGTTGTTGATCAGGCTCATGTCGGCGTTGATGATAGTGTTTAACTGACGGAATTCCTTTGCTTGCTAAACTGTGCAGATGTGATCTGCATAAATGAACTTCTTGCTCTTTGTCATTGGCAGGTCGTTGATTTAGAGTTTAAAAGTGTCGGTGCTAATGTGGATCCTCATGCCAACCGTTGATTTGCAGCCGCCATGAGCTGGATCGGTCACCAATATGGACTCGAAACGCACGGCTCTGCAGGAATGTAGACACAATGTTAGTCACCTAGTTGGGTAGGATTTTCGATATTAAAAGTCCTTTCTGTTAGATGGTGTCATAGGCCGCCGTCTAATCTAGGAAAACAACGCCAGTTTTCAGTTTCTTAATATACAGGGAAAATATTGTCATAACCTGCTGCTTTACCCACACCTGAGTTCTTTAATGGCTCTGGAAAGTTCATCATTGGTGATGTCTGTGGGTTCGTTGCCAGTGCTCTCGGTGTTGCGGTGGCAAGCGCGCCACTGTTTGTTGATCGTTCTTTCGAGTTCATGTTTAAACGGAGGTTTGCCCAAATTCAACAAGTGAGTTGATACTGGGTTCGGTTTGATGCTCGACCTGGAGGGCGTTGCCCGCTGTTGACCAATATTTAGTTGGCGAATAAGGTGCCAGCTTCTGCGACTTGAGTGTGTGACGTCGAGGTCTGGCGTGGCTTTTTCCCAGCGAGTTCTACGGGAGCTGTTCAGAGTTTTATGAAGTGGTGGAGGACATCTCCGTCTCCGGTTCGATTGTACTCGTCAAGATCTTCGTAAGCTTAGTCGAAGCAAGGCGCGTATAGCGGCCTGAAGTCTCGGGGATGCTTGCTTTCGTGGCTCAAAAAATTGCATTACAAAAACGATCATATACTTCTGACTGACAGAGGGATGGTATGTGGAATATAAACACATGATCTGTCGAGTAGTTCTTAAAATATTTCCCAGTTGGCTTTGCGGAAGCTCCATCTAGGTTTCGGCAGGGATTCTATGAGTGATTGCGGGGCCAATCATAAGACTTTGTTGGCAAGTGTTCTAGAAATTCTGGAGGTATGTGATCTGATTCAGGAGATTTTCCTTCTTTAAAATATTTGATGTCAGTGGTAAATTCGAGTTCAGTGATTTCACAGCACAGATCTGCATCAGCCAATAGGGAATGATAAAGTTCTTTGAGCGACTAATTCACTTTCCTGGTGAATTCCTTGTCAGGATTTTGGAATTTAGCGTTATCGGGGACGCATCGCGCAACTGCATTAGCTTTAATTTGGTTTGCGCAGCATTTTGTTATTTTTGTTGTCTTTCTATTTCCCAACAGCTAGCCAAGCTTTTCTACTAGAATGTTTCATATCGATTCCTTCGACTGTTTCAATCCATCGGTATTGTCGAATACTGTTCAGGTGATTGATCAGTTCGGTAGCAGAAGATAGCTTTTGCTCAATGGAAATTGCATGTTCGTGATTGTTCAAAAGTTCATCACAAATATGATCCCAACCGGGGACATAGTGTTTACGGTATCCTCGAGGAACAGTCTTCTTGGCAGCATTTATTGTCATGGCACAAAATTCTTGGTAGGCGATGTTGAAATCTGAATTCCATGGGTCTTGGAGATTATTTGTTGCTTCTCAATTTCTGTTTCATGCTCATGCCAGTTTGCCTTGCGGAAGTTCCAACGCGGGATAGGTGCCGATCTAGTAGACGTCACAAGAGCTGGGTATTTGATGATGGTTGGTCGGTGTTGGGAACGCAGTAAGTTGGATCCGACCGTGCGTATAGCTTGCGGCAAATGGAATTGGGGGTCCGTGCTGATAAACGTCAGATCTGGATTGGAGAATGTATTCCAGATCGCGGAGTGAAATGTATTTGGCTGCTTCGCATCAAACAGTAGATTAACATCCGTGTTGGACGCCTAAGAGTTGTGTGCTACGCCGTTTGGATCGTTGGACCTGTATCCCCAGCTGAGGTGGTTACAGTTGAAATCGCCGCTGTAGATTACTGGGTGATGGTAGATCGGGCGATCTACGAATACTGCATTGGGAGGCTTGTATACATTTACGATGGTTAGGTTTTCTATCCTCGTTGTTATCCACTGAATTGCACTGTCAGCATGTGATCCTTCAATCTCAACTCCTTCAATGCATGATCTCACTAAAGTAGCAATGCCGTGGTGATTATGATGGATGACTCCCATCAAATCGAAATGGAGATTTGAAGGTTGTAATCATGACGAGTGTGTGTTTCTTGAAGGAGAATAACCGAGATTGCGTGCTTTTGGGTTATCTTATGAATAACCTCGCACTTATTTTTGGTTGCTCCGTCGATGTTTAATTGTAGAATGCTGGGACCTGTCGGATCTATGAAGATTCTTCGGGATGATGCTTGGATGGGTTGACGTCGTATTTGTTCAGTTGCTGGCATCAGTTTCCCGAAAGAAAGAATTTGCAGGTTGGCAGGAGCACCACGAGCAGGTTGCCATCTCTTTCCTCTGGAAACCGTCTGAATTAGGGTACAAACAATAAATGGAAAGGTTTTGTTATTGCTGACGTCCTGAGGGAGGGGTCAGAAGATAAGTAGACCTACATATGTGGACAGGAAGTGGAGTGTCGAAAAAATGCTATTGCTTAGCAAACCTGAATGAATCCTTTGTGAATGGTCCCTTAAGACGCAATGCGTGTGTCCGGGAAATTAAAGAACATTTAGTCCTACTGTTTTGTAGACCTACAACCGTATTGGAAGAATTTGTTCTAAGCGTTGTTAGATTGCGGCTCAAATGAAAACAGTGTTACTATCCTCAGTGCATTGTTTATAGAGATAGTAAAACAAGGCATTGAATTACTTAGCTAGCTTCCCTAGGATGAATTTAGTTTCTTCATATAAGTACCCAAGTTTCCTTCCAGGCTTTCGATGACTATTTGTCATGTAATGATCCATGAACTTGCATAGATCCTCACCTGTTTTCTAAGTACATTCAAATGTTTTAACCTCAATTTTGAGAGAAATCGGTACAGCAGTTACTTTGCGAAGTGTATTTTTCATGTAAGTAGTTATATGCGTATGTAATGTAACACAAAAATTGGCACCCTCAAAACTAGGGCACAACCGACAATAAACGAGGAGTAAGAGTAAGTAAGTAAGTAAGGTAATGACCAAAATTACCTATTCCTACGGTTGTTATTTATTCGTGAAGGCAGTTTTTGTGTTACTTGACTTTTTTTATGATAAGTAGCAAAATCAGTACCATATTTCACCCTTCTGAAAAATTAATTTAAAGAAGTATGACCAATTTGAAATGTTTGCCTTATGATGATGTGGAGAGCATGAAGTTCGTGTTTTAAATTTCAGCTGACTCCTACGAGTGCTTCGCGAGGCATTAGAAATTAGATTTCAAACAAGATGCACCTCGTATATGAAGAAATAGCCTACACAGATTTTGGACTGATTTCCTTCTAACGAAGTAACTACTCGGCCGACTTCGTTCAAAATTGATTTTAAAACATTTGAGTGCGCTGGAAAATGTTAGTATAGACGTGGTTCTCTTCTATCATGTGCCGGCAAAAAGCGCTAAAAAGTAATGTAAAAAAGCAGCTTTTTGGATTTTTCTCTAAAACCGCTGTGGAAATTGGAAAAATTTTACAGGGTTATCTAATCAACAACACTAAATCAGCATGCATAGTTTGAAGTCTGGGTATATCTTCGATTATTTTCAATTTTGGCCACCGATGTGTTGGATGCTACAGGCAACAATGAAGTTGCCTGTAGAATTATAGGAAGACATTTGAAGGTTCATTGATATTTGAGTCTGTTGTTATAGGCATTTAACTTTTTTACTGGTTATTTAAATTATCTAGTTCACATCTACTTACAGTGGCGTAGCGTGCTTCCAGACCATAGACCCTCGCTCGGCATTAGAATTCTATTTCTATACCAGATATTTTTTATGTTACAACATTAATCTTTATATAAGATGAATTTTTACTGCCAATTCGACCCTGCTTCCCGAATATTTTTGGGCCAAGTGAATGTGCAGATGAGAAGTTGATTGCTCATGTCGCTCTACCGCCTTATTCAATGAGCTGAGATCACTACCCTCTCTCTGTCCAGACTCAGTTTTCTCGAGAAACGAGGAGCCAATTAATGCCAACAAAAGAGTTTATTACATTTCTTACAGCCGGTCAGCCACACGTACGTTTGAAATTTTGATGCATTAAAATGTCTTGCATTATCCTTATTTCTTTCCTTGAGAGTGCTTTCAATGTTCATATCAGGTGTTGGCCTACCTTGTCTGACGACTGTCAGCCATTCGGCATATTTCATATATATAATGAAAGGCGTGGTTATGATCTCATCTGTAGTACTAATCACAGGGTCACATCAATCACGTTAAAACAAATTAAAGAATTCTACCGAATCTGCGTGTTCGAGTCAGTTGCATTACTCTGCACTCATTGGCGAACGCTCATCATCTGATCGCAGTATTGTCTGAACGTCATCATCCGCTATTTTTGACGTAGTGGCCTTTCTGACAGGAAACGAAGGCATTGACAATTGTGCTGCGTTTCCCTTTCTATATTTAGGTACTGAGCCTCTATCAACAATTGCAGATTATTTCAATGAGACAAGTAGAATTTCATCACAAAAATTGGAGAATGCAAAGCATTATGTCTATCGGCAGGAAAGTCGAGATTGGCGCTGGCGTGCGCTGTCTGAACACACCATTAGCGTGTGTGTTTGATTGTTCGAAGAAAACAGCTGTGATTCGGGCACGCGCGGTAAAGAATGTTCACTCTGAGCGTCTAATATTAAGACGGAAGGCTGTGCATAGCTATTACGAGAAACTATCAAATTTAAATGATTTTTTCAGTTTTAGAAATGTTAGTAAATTAGTTTTGAGTATACGACGAAGACTTCGCAGGCACGGGGAAGACGCCACTGTCCACTTATCATACATATCAGCATGTTACATACACAATATATAATATAAATGTTACATATCAGCTTGGCAAATAGCATTTCTCTTCTTATGAGTGAATCGTCAGTTCGGATCCATTTCCCATGTCTTCTAGTAGCATCGACGTTGGCAGCGATCTGACATGGGAGCGTGGAATTCTGTTCAATGTAACTGATTCATCACAAAGTTTTAACCTCAGAGGATATCGTAATATTGTGGTTTGGGAGGATGCATAAAAAAATCGGGAGAACCGTTATTTACAATATTATAAGTCAAAATTGCAAAGTGGGATACGAATAAGGATTCGGCAAATTTCGTTACCGACCTGACATATGTTTGTTCACATATGGTTTTTCCTTTGGACAATTTACAATAAGGGATTTACGGTGATATTTATATGCTGCCGTATAAAGTAGACCTCTTTATTAGCTTCATCTGCTTCTGAGAGAAATTTCGAAGTGGTATTATTCAGCGAACACCTATTTGAAATTATACATGTGACATGTAAAGTCAACTTTTCACGGATTAGCAATCATTTCTTCAACATTTTCAAGCTTAGGTTCACAGACTTAAACGTGTGTCACTTATGGAATGATTTTGTATTCTTTCTTACAGTTTGAAAAAAGCGGACAGGTTGATATCTTTGTGGAAATCACCATATGCTAAGACATTATCTGAGTCAAAATCAAGAATCATCTTGGTCCAACTGTGATTATTCCTTCTGTATCACCCCAGGGATCAGTTCTTGGACCATATTTGTTTGCGGCATTCATGGGAGCTATTGATTTCTCTAGGAGATCACGCACTTTAGCATGTATTAAGTTAGCTGATGATGTGACTATAATCGAACCTTAACTAAATCATTTATCTTCGTTGTGCACATCGATTAGTGTAAAGCTGTTTTCGAAAATTTTGTGTTATCTCTCAATCTACAGAAATGTTATCAATTATGCGTTCAGCGATCACGCGATATTCCTCTTGATGTCAATGCGGGGTATAAAATCGTAGACTCTTGTATAATATTTGGATTCGTTTTAGATTGCAATATGAAATAGGATCTTCAAGTTGCCGCTGTTATTAAGACGGCACCTCAGAGACTTCATATCATCCAGTGTCTTAGGTTCAACACATCCAAGGAGAATCTGATTATGATTTATTATTCCACAACTACATCTGTCTTCCTGTATGCCTCACCTGTTTATGGCTTTTTGCCTTGTAAACTTTCATGTTTGAAAGTTTTCAGAAACGGAGTCATCGTTTGATTTGTAACGATTCCTGTACTTGCAATGGATTTCCAGCTATTCTCTAAAGTTTAGAAAAGCTGCTATGAGGTTATTGTTTAAGTCAGAATCCTGTCGGCATCATCCACTATATCGTCTGGCTCCGGAGAGACTGCCATTTTCACGGTTGTTGAGAGCTCCGCTGTCCCTTACTCAGCGACGTTTGTGTTATTTTCTTTCCTGGGCCACTGCATTATAAAATCAGCAACTTCAAATTCGAATTTGATTTTTCTTCAAGCTGGTTTTCTATTTGTTCATAATGTTATCTTTCATAGCTTTTGTATTTTTTGTACATGTATGCTTGGTACCTTATAATCTTTTAACTATTGCAGATAAATGCTACTACTACTATTATTATCATGCTTTTATTATTTTCAGTCGATGAGGACGTAGCGGTTCGAGTCATCATCACTATGACCTCTGTAACCTCCCCAGGCTCTGCAAATGTGAATGTAAGAGGCATGTCGGGTAGTGAAGAGAACTTGGTCACATCAACAGATGAAGACAGTAGTGAGGAAGAATCTCGTCTCCCAGTTCTTCATGGAACCCTGAATAAGTGGACCAACTACCTTCATGGGTGGCAAGAGCGCTATCTAGTCCTGCGTGATGGGACCCTGTCATACTTCAAATCGGCTCAAGAACTAAAATACGGCTGTCGCGGTGCCATTCGACTTGTCAATGCCAGTATTAACCCCCATAAGTATGACGTGTGTCGATTTGAGGTAAGATTTAATTGATGTTGCTTAGTTAGTATACCTGCATCATGAGCAAGATCTATATGGAAATATTTGATAATAGATTTTGATTATAAGATTTTTGGATATGGGCAACGAAGAATCGCAATGAACAGAAATTCTTCCGAATTCTTTTCGGTCGTTTGATTTGAAGGCTAAATATGCGCGATTTTGAAGATAATGACCTCGATTAGGCCTGTGCATTTATGATTTCATTGTAGCATTCGATCGGATTTCATGATTTGGTTGGATTTGTATGGTGTTAGTCCTGGTCTCTGTTGATTTCCTCGGGCATGCGAGCTAGTATTCAATATACGAGACGCATCAGTCATCACTAGTAAGTAAGTTCCGGATAGTGTGAAAGATTGATGACAGGATTGTTTTCGTTGGAAGTCAGCATGACACAGGTGCAAATGAGTAGGCCTATAAATACCCAGAGTTGAGGAGATCAACGGTGACCTTACCATACGAGCAGGTATGTCCCTTATTGGTGTAATGCAAAAGACTCAAATATATGATCATTTTCTATAGCCCATGCAGTTCAGAACATCAAAGTATGTAAAGCTTGAGATATCTACGAGCTCAAATTGTGAACCATAGGAATCACCTCAATGTCATTTTCACTGGGAATGCGGAGATGGACGGTGAAATGCTCCTACCTCAATGGTATTACATAGCAAATTAGACGGCCTTAATCATGGCAATTAAGGCCGTCTAATTTGGAATTGGAGACATATAAACGACTTTCATAGAAAAAAAGACAGTTGAAATATCAACTGACAAACCAAATTGATCATAAATTACTCAGTAACAATGAAGATATATTACCTTTCAAATGACAGCCTAAATCGTCGCCGACGATTTAGGCTGTCATTTGAAAGGTAATATATCTTCATTGTATGTCTGCATCAATTGTAGCATTCAAGGACTTCTTAAGGGTTGTGAACAGCCGTTGTTAGTTTGGCACTGGTAAATTGCAGTTGGCTCCACCCCGTGTCATCGGTTGTTTCTTTTTTTGGTAGACAGACCTTCGTATTTTTACTTCATAGACCAAGAATTTTCTTGCTGCTTTACCTCGCCCTGTTCCACTTCCATAGAACATATACATCAAAGGAAGTCTTAAGTCAATATCCTTATTATTGAATAAAAGGAAATTGTCTATTGACTCAGATAGAAACTAACAGAAAATTTGTTTGACTGACCATGAGAAAATTTGACCTGACTAGGATAAAATGAAGAGACAATCTGACAGCTTCAGTTGGACGGAATTCATTCGCTGAGTAAGATAAACAATTTTTTTGGTACATCTTGATTTACGGCTTACTAATTTGTATTTCTTAACGCATTTGCAGTAGCAGTGGTTTCCTTCTGTTAATTGATGCAATAATATGCATTGATTGAATTGTTTTGCTTAGAGGTTATAGAGTATTTTTTTAACCTAATGTGCATGTACTTTGACCTTTTGGCTAGCGTATAACGTTTTAAAATTCATCGAAAATTACATAATGCTCCTCACGTTGAAATTAGACTTAATATCCTTATACTGGAAGGAAGGATGAGAGCAGCGAAAGCTCCTAAACCAGTAAAAACAGCACCATGCATTTGAGAAATAACACATCAATGTAAGACCTGATTATCAGAATGATTGCTATGTTAAAGAAGTAACTGTCAATTATCTTTTGAAAAAGTACTTTATGAAAGAAGCCTAGGAGACTTCCAGTTTGCGTATCTGCAGTTTCAGTGTATGGAGAAGAGTCATTAGAAAAGTGCATTAGTTGTAAGACTTATAAGATTCTGGTCGAACGGGTGCATGTGTAGAAAAGAGAAAATTGTTATTTCTAATTCCAGCCGGAACTCATAAAGACGAGCCACTTACTTAGAAGTAATTAGGAGTATTTGTTGTAATGAACAAAGTTTCAAAAATTAATAAAAAGAATTATACAAGCAATATCGTTCTACGAGTGTAAAAGGAATCAAACTAGTTCTCCGTTTTGAAATGTCTTAGAACGATTTTCAGTCACGGAATAAAAAACAAAGCTCGTCAGGTGCTTTTCAGTCGTTTTTGAAGTAAAGCAATATCAGATGAGATCCGTATCTAACACCAGCAGAAGTTGTAGGCTATGGTGCCACAGAGTTTGGAATAATACAAATGTCAAAGTAAAAAATTGTGGACTTAAGATATCATCTAATCTCGTCCTTAAAGATAAATGTTTTTGAAGAATTCACACGATGGTGAAGGAGGATAGCGCCACACTGTTGGCGCATCTTTACTTCAGTCTTGGCTTCTGTCAAAGGTAAATGTATGAGTCTATCGGACTGCAAACGTTTTGCGAAAAACCTTTGGGTGGACCATAGTGCATACGTGGATAATGTTATATCAGACATGGATTTCATATTGACATGTACTCTACAATAGTGTGATCATGTTGATTTTGAGTTATTGTAAAGCGATTTCTATTTTCTGAAACAACTTGTGTTGGTTTCGAAGAATGTATCATTTGAATATTCTACAATATGAGAATATTCAGATGACTTGATTTCGAAGCCAATGACGTGACAGTGATGAAAAGCAATAAATGACTGCCACTCATTTGTTAGGTCATTTAATTGATTCATCTTCTCATTACAGGTATCCCTCAGCGATTCCATCTGGTACTTGCGCTCTTCGAACGAAGAAGAGAGACAGAGGTGGGTAGATGGATTAGAGCAGCATCGTGCTGCTGTCTCCTCGGCGGCAGTAGCAGCAGCAGTGGCAGAATCCGGATATGGAAGCGAAAACAATCTTCGTCGTCACAATTCCCTTATTTCTATCACATCAGGCGCTTCTCTCTCCACCGCTTCAGCATCCTCCGTAAAACGTGGACTAGGTTTGAAGGAGAAACTAGATGAGATGGAAACTTTTAAGTAAGAATTCTATATTTCATTATTTCACTAATCAATAACTTCCATGATTAATATTTACTAGCATCAAGAGATGCCATAATTTAAGACTGTAAAACCAAAAATTGTTACTATATTTTAGCAGGATCGGAGGAGCGATTTATAAAGGGGGAATGATTATGCACATAGGCATATACTACTACTACATAATTTATGCATTTTTTGAAACATTGTCACCCTAGATGGCTATGCCGTCTTAGCTGCATATATAGCCTACTGTTGATTCGGGATTTCTTAATCGTAGGAGAAAGCGTCGTTCTAACTGAGATTGAATTATATGCATGCGCATGTACGTTATAGTGTAAATTGAATTACTTTCTCAGTCTGTCAAACCAGCCTAAAGGATAGAAAGTGAGGATATCCTTGTAATCTTATTTTATTGACAGGAATGATGACAGGATGCACTTGAAGGGAGACCAGTTGCATGTCATTCTTTTACATTTAACACAGTTGATTGACAACCACGATTTGAACCTCGGCTAGCTTTCTGCGGTCGAAGGTACTCGTAATTGAGGATTTAAAGTATCCATGTCTTTTTAGACTTCATACACTCAACAGAAGCTAACCCCCCCCTCTGCAATTCTCTTCTGCTAGAGAAGAAAATCTCGTCCGCGAAGCTTCATGAACGGATGTCAACCATCTCGCGATCGCTGGCTGTCAGAGACGCACACGGACCAACTAATTAGACCCTTTGTTGGTCTTATTCGCATTTTAATATTGAACAACAAAGGTCAATACATCAAAAGTATAATGATTAGGTAATTCAATAAAACATCTGAAGGTAACACATGTTTACGTGAGTGTTTATCGGCTAAAATCATGTTATTTCCATATTGCACATGAAAATTTAGGCTTCCGCTATCTGATTCATGCAAGCAATTCTAACATAATTTTTTTGTGAGTATTGACGGATAAATTGTATAATTATAATCGATGAGTATAAAAAATCTGCAGCCCTGCCCCATGCAATCAATATGAAGGAGAAAATAATGATCTTATCCAGAAAGTCAACGCTTATTAATGAAAATTACGCGTACAGCTGATACTGAAAGTCAGTAACGTGTGTGTGCTCCCGGAGCACGGGGAAGAGCAACCACGCGTCGTGTCATGCTGAGCACGAGTCGGTTGATAATCACCTGAGGAAGTTGTTCCCAAGCCTCCGTGATTGCTTCCCTGAGTTCATTGGCATTTTGAGGAGGGTGATTGTGTTGATGGATCCTCCTCTTCATGAGATCCCAGACATGCTCGATGGGGTTCATGTCTGGGGATCTGGATGGACATCGGAGAGTTTGGATGCCCAGTTCCTCCTTCAGCTCACGAACAGAAACCGCTTGGTGTGCTGGCGCATTGTCGTCTTGTAGGATGCAATGCTAAAGCCCACCGAACTTTGAATCAGCGAAGGGGACGAAGTGCTGTTGCAGTATCTCCGCATAGGTCTCGCCCGACACATTCCTGTCCAGCACAATGAGTTCCGTCCTCCCGTTCAACGCCTTGTGATTC
The DNA here is from genome assembly GCA_907163375.1 of Prostheceraeus crozeri. Classification (NCBI taxonomy): domain Eukaryota; kingdom Metazoa; phylum Platyhelminthes; order Polycladida; family Euryleptidae; genus Prostheceraeus; species Prostheceraeus crozeri. The sequence goes on along the minus strand of CAJQUW010000639.1, from coordinate 45,766 downwards.
GTGTATCTGGACACAATCCGACTGGAAAACTTGGGCGGAAGCGAGTCTCGTCGGTGAAGACGACCCTTCTCCATTGCTGGATGCGCCAGTGGGCTCGTTGCATGGCCCATCGCTCCCTAGCTACTACGTGGGCAGGGCTAAGTTGCAACAGCTTCTTCATCCTTCTGGATCGCAAACCGGAATCTCGGAGACGCGCTCTGATCGTGTCCGAGCTGAGAATCTGGGCAAGGTGGCCCTTCTCACCCCCATTAACCTGAGGAGAGTGGCCGGAAGAGTTCGATTGGCCTGTGCTAGGCATACTAGGCGTCGATCGGCCCTTTGCGTAGTCTGCCGTCGAGCTCTCCCACAGTTGCCATGAAGAACAGCCCCAGTTCTCCACCACTTTGCAAGAAGCTCACGAATTGTTTTCGGAGCTCGACCAAAGTAACGGGTGATGGCTTTACAAGAGTGCCCTGCTTCAGCCAACTGTCCGTAGCCTTTCTTCTTTAGCCATGTGACGCACCATGATCAACTCAAGAATCAAGACCAAGACCAGTTTGATCAAGTTGATTGATTTCATTTATAGATCTGTTAATTAGACATCCATTGACCTTTGTTGTTCAATATTAACATGCGAATAAGACCAACAAATGGTCTAATTAGTTCATCTGACATGCGCCGTGTGCGTCTCTGACATCCAGCGATCGCGAGATCTATTCATGAAGCTTCGCGGACGAGATTTTCTTCTCTAGCAGAAGAGAATTGCAGAGGGGGGTTAGCTTCTGTTGAGTGTAGTTGTCAGATATTTAGATACATTATGTACATAGCTGTACCTACAAATATTTAAGGTTCTACGACAAATCCTATGTTACCCATTTTAGACTCAAATATGGCTACGCAATTTGTCAGTTTTCATATGAATATACTCCATATACATGTACACTATATTGTATATACTTCATGAATGGAGGGCATATCACTGTGTTTTAAATTCTGGGGGTAAGACTTCACTTCGCATTCTGCCGCCGCTGCTTTTTAGCGTCGGCTTGTCTCCATGATGGTGATATCTATTCTATAAAGCTCAGTTACCATCATGCTGTAATAGAATAGGGCAAATAATCTTTCACTACTGTTTTCTTGCGCTCAAGGCCGGATGCTGGTATTAATACCCTGAAATTATGTCAGTGTAGCGATGACATTGTTAAAAACAATCAATCCATTCCTTGCGTGTTTTCTTCAATCATGCATGTGGTAGTGCATATAAAATTTAGAAAAAATCGGACTGAAATCTTCATATAATGTTCTATGAAGTGGATTTTAGTTTTGATATCTGCTTTTGGTTGTATAATTTGCTGAAAGGAACATGCGCAAGGAGCAATTTCTGAATAGTTTCAGCAATATCTTCTCAACATTATTAGGAGATCATTAATAAGTAATTGGTAGAATTGTATCGAATTTCCCTCGCGGATGACGATATTTCAATAATGTCAGAATTAATGTGGCTGTACAAATGTACGCACAATTATTATTTAACTTTGCACTGTATTGTGTCTAGCTATTGATGCGCATTTAAGCTGTCTGTCGGATTCGAGACGTTATGACAATCCAAACTGATGCTTATTTGAAAATTCCGATTTTTCATTTTTCATCCATATGATCTTAATCATCTAATCCTACTCAGATTCGGATTTTCGTATCCGATGGAATCTCTATTCGCAGCCCAGGAAGAAATTAAGACACGTCACAATGGCTATCCCGGAGCAGCTCAGGAATAGCCAATAATTTGTCCATGCACCATTGTTTATCCATTGCAACCACGACAAAGTCTTATTCAATGGCCTTATTTTTTCGATTACATCAGTGGCGTCTTCTCCCTACCTGCGAGGCCTTCGACGCATCCTCAAAAAATGATTTTCAACAATTATAAAAATGAAAAGTGTTATCACTCATTTAAATTCGATAGCTTCTCGTGACAGCTATGCACAGCTTTCCGTCTCAAAGTCAGACGCTCAACCTCATTGAACAGTTTTGCAGCACGTGCTCGAATCACAACTGCTTTCTTCGAACAATTAGACACACAAGCTGGTCGTGTGTTCAGACAGAGCGAAAGAGAGTTGTGTGCGTGTGAGGCAGTGAGCGCACCCAGATTCGGTAGAATTCCATAATTTGTTTATATGTGATTGATGCGACACTATGTTTAGTACTGCAGATGAGATCATAACCACGCCCTTCGTCCGAAAGTCGTCAAGAAAGGTAGGCCAACACCTGATATAAAATGAAAGTACTCACTGAGAAAGAAATAAGAAATACTACACAAGACATTTTAATGCATCAAAATTTCAAACAAGTGAGTGGTTGACCGGCCGTGAGAAACACAAGAAGCTGTTGACCTTGCCTCCTTTTTTCTCGAGAAAATGTGGTCTGGACAGAGAGGGGATATAGTAATCAGTTCCTTGAGTAAGGGGCGGTTAAGAGACATGAGCAATCACTTCTCATGTGCACATTCACTTGGCCTTAAAAAATGTTCGGGAAATTGTTATCGAAAATTCAACTTTTATTAAAATTAATGTAACATAAAAAATGTCTGGCATAGAAATAGTATTCCAATGCCGAGTGAAGGCCTATGGTCTGGACGCACGTGACGCCACTGGATTACATGTACTTGCACGATTAAGAATCTGACCATCTTCTTATTCAATTTTTACAAGTGCAGAGAAAATTCGCATATTTCAAGAGGATGGATACCATTAGAATCGAGTGCTCATACAATGGACCTCTCGTGGTGCTATATGTATGAAGGTGATTATTCATCTTTTTGTAGATTTTTGAGAATCAGAAATATATGGCCTATCCGTAAATGAATATTTCAATTTTTTCCACAGATCTGTATACATTTTATTGTCATGATAATATGTGAATTCATCAAGTATATGTACATTGTACATGTATATTTTCATCTAAGCTCACCTTCACCTGCTTTCTGAAGTACTGTCTAAATATGTTGTTATAGGCTTACATAATTACTCGTACAAAATTTTGGTGACAGTATGAGGAAACGACATTTTAGTGACTTGGAAGATAATTATTGAATCATAGTCTCTACACAATCATAAGTTGTTGTGCGACGCATGAGGAATATTTGAGATGCGCCGATTTTTGTGCACTGTCACACAATTTTGTTCAAATTTAAACGGGACAGATGTATACCAAGCGTACGTGACCAGCCTTCCTTCTTTAACCAAAAGGAGTTCAGCATGAAGAAAATGAGTTAAGCAAAAAGAAATTCATCATAATTTGAATTATCATTGGCAATCATGCCTAGTGTGTCATTTTGGTGAATCTTCATCATCGCAATTTCCCAGTACCTCCCCCTCCAAGAATCGGTAGTAACTAATCGTCCGATTACCGATTATTGCACTGCCGTGTTAATAATGTCGAGTTGGCGAATGTATTTCGGGTTCATGTTCGGGCTCGGTTTGATTTTAAAATATTCAGGTTTAAATTTCGGGTTCGGAATGCATGAAAAGTATTCGCCTATATTTCATAAATGTGCATGTTTACACAGTTGACCATAAAACATAGCCGCGAATTTTCTAAATCTTTTCTTTCTTGAATCTAGAGACACTTCCTTTTCGAGTACAGTCAAGAAATCTTGACTGCCTTTGTGCAATGCCCTGAAGTTGTCATTTCAGGCTTCACTTTTCAAAAATGATGTTTCTTGGAATTTGTGTGTCCAAGTAGTTAAAACCTATACATTTTTTAGCGGGCTGCCGTCGCTGAGCTGTATTTACATTAAGAATGATTTTATCATCTGGAGGAAGAAAATTTCCGGCTGTGGCATGACATGTAAAAGTCATTCCGGTGCAATGACTAGACGAAGAACGCTTTTATCTTGATTGCAGATATTCAAGAAAGGAGTAAGAAAATACGCAGCCATGTTTTGTGGCTAATTGTATATGTACACAAATGTTATGCATGTATATGTGTACGTATTACAGAATATTGAAAAAATGTCCTTAATTGCATATCTGTTAACAACGGTATACATTTTGTGTTTCATCAAGCTGCAGCTTAGCATTTTGAAATGTATGTGGGCTTAACATTTGAAATAAATATAGTATGATTAAACATGAGACTAGAATGCAATATTAAGAAACTAAACTAAAGTTTACTGAAGTCCATCATTAAATTTTACATGTTAAGATACATTGTTGGTATGTCAATTTTACTACATGTCATTCGGTCAATAGAATCAGAATTTTCTGACAATTCTCAGTACAACAGGTATAATCATTATAAATCCTATACTCCAAACTAGTATGAGTCGAAATTTCATGACGATCGGATGAATATTTGAGGAGTAATAAAAGTTTAAAATCTGGCGGTTTACGTGCGCCACCCTGTATAACAATAATGATGTCTTAATATGTTGCATTTTGATGCCACATACTTATTACAGCGAACCGATGTAGCTGAGCAATATGCATTGATTATCACTATTACTATTATTGACGGCATCCGTATTCATGATTTGCGACTTGATTGTAATCAATTCTAGCTAATCTAATTAATGGTACCAGTCTATTAGTGCACTTCTCGAAGGCTCAAGCCCAAAGTTTGGAATATTCATTCTCCACGGTCGCGCAGTAATTTGATTTTCAATTAATTTTTTCGGGTTGTGTTCGGACTTTTTTGCACCGGTAAATTTTTCGGGTCGGTTTCAAAATCATGGTTCGGGTGAAACGTGGTCCGGTCGGTTTCGGGTTTCAATCCATAGCTGCTGCGCATCTCTAGCAAACACGGGCCTCTAAGCATAAAATTGCTTGTACGTGTATACATCGGTAAAAATATTTATAGAAGCACATCTTCAAATACTTGACCCTTCCCAATCAAATAAAACATGAAATTACTGCTGATCACAGTTGATGCATAGATGCACCCTGCTATCCTATTTCGCATTTCAGATCACTTTGTAATTTTATGAATAGTGTCCGCAACCATTCATTTGTTTATTTGTTAGGCAAGTTCCAGAAATGAAAATGCAGTTTGAAATCGCTTTTTCTTGCTTTGAAAACTTCGTTTGCATAATTTTGATTTCTGGCAGTATGTTTGTACTTGTATGCTGCCAAATATTGCATGGGATTTGTCTGTTGCAACCAGTCATCTTTCTCGCACTATCCTCCACTTTGTCTGATCCTGAACTACTCTCATAGGCTCCACCGTGGTTTTGTCTCACACGTGTAATTTGTCTGAGCTAATCACTGTAGCAGATTTTCTGACGTCCACTGTCTATCAGTCCATATACAGTGTCACTGAGCATAGCTTTATCATTGCTGGTGCTCCGATGACTCAAATGTCAACTTTCTTGTACTTACGAAGTGTTTTTCATATATTTATCAAGAAAGTTTGATCCTTTGGACCTGCCCAGGGATGCGGAGAAGTTGTCTGTAGCTGGAAAGATAAAAACTTCAGAAAACATGAAGAATCCCAGTATGTAGTTCTGTTTACTTGGTACCACCAATCAGCACTAGCGCCATGTCATCAGGGCTGGGGTCCGTAAGAGATGCAGTGCCGACCGTTATTTGATGAAGCACTTTTAGATTGTGCTAAATTAGTTAGGAAGTTATTTCGTCACAGCCGTCAGCGGGGTCCAGCATGTTACCTTCCTAAGCCCGCAAAAGGCTACAACAGTCACTAATAAACCTGAAATATAAATAAATGTTATGTTCCGACGTGCAGCTATCCTGTAGACAGTTTATATTATGACTGCATTAAATACAAAACTGATATAATTTATTGTCCCCAATATCTAAGAATTATAAGAGTATAGAGTTTCGCGTGCTACTGTTGTATGAAGAGCATTTCTTGAGCGATTAATAGATATTTCGAATATCATGTTCACATGTGCTCCTTGATCATGCATGTACGAGTGTTTGTGTGGATCTATGTATGTCCTGTTACTAAATCCTAGACCACAGACAAAGCAAGAATTTATTCACGAAATATTTCAAAGTAGATACATTATCAAAATGCTCCAATTTCTATCAGCACATTTGTGATGCTTATCGCTTAGGTTTTCAGAAAACATGAGCTTCCTGAAAAGCTTCGCTCTTTCGCAGAGACTGACCACGATAGTCATGCACAATATTCATTGGCCAGTGACCTTATGACAAAAGGTTGGGTAGTAATTATAAGACATTACACTTTCAAGATTTCGACAGTTAATCATACAGTATTTGCTAATGATAGTGCTTAGCGACATTCAGGCCTGGGAATTCAACGATTGACTTTATCAATTACATGATTACATCTTTTGAAACAGTCATCGATCGACTCGTAGATTATGTAAATTCTTTGATTTAGATCAAGCAACCATGGGTAGACAATAATTACTCAGTTTTCTGCCTCGCATCGCATATTCTAACATATTCTATTTGTTCTCCAGATTTCTATAGAGACTATCATGAAAGTTAGCAGAGTTATGATCTAAACACCTCAGCTTATCATCAATAGATGAATGTCAACATGCGTCTATCTATGGCGTCAAATTCACTATGCTGATTCAGACAGAGCGGGAGAGGCTGAAGCATCGCATACTCAGGCATTGTAACACGAAACAATTGTTTAACTAAATGTTGGCATTTGGCTTCTAATATGATGAAGTGTAGGCTGCAGATTTTTTTAAATCTTATTGATTGGTTCAACCACAGAATTCTGTGGGTTCAACTCTTTAAATGTGTTAAATTTTGCAACAGATAGTTGAAACTTCAAACGTGATGCCTAGCATATTTTTGACATTTCGATTGAACTGCCTATATTTGGATGCATAACTTTGCATGATCATCGCACAATTGCATTATCGGTGCGCAGATCGTACATTTGTGATAGTCAAAAGCTTTGAATAAGTCTGCGCTTGATTACATGTTTTTTACATCTCGATTATCTGTACAACTGTTAAATTGGCTAGTTATTCACTGATGCTGGTAAATTTCTCTGGTTTAGTAACGAGTGCATCCAGGTCTCCCATTCCACAACTTTCTTTATATGAATGAGAAAGTTAAATGAAATCTCCACAGAATAGCAAGATGTCAAAATACTTGAGAATTTAAGAACATAATTCCTCGGCAGCCGTGGATGCTGTGCTTAGTCCTGTGACTCGTCACTTCCGCTCGGAATGGCTCAAGCTAGCTGGTAATATCTAGAATGGCTGGACAAGATGAAGGACAGCACAACAGGCTGCTATATGTATATTTATCCTGGCTTTGTCGGACAGCTGATCATCATAAAGCTTGCAGAGTGCCAGCTAAATGTCTGAGGATATCTTTCTATTCCATGTTCTGCAATCTTGTTGAGCTGACTGTCTGCTATCTCTATGAAAGTTGCATGATAATATTAATATACGTAAATGACTCACAATTTCACAAATTCAAATGCACAGAGGAAGAAGTTATTTTTATTTGAAGTCTCGATCTCGGTCTCAAAGATTCCTTGGAGGAGAATCATTCCAGACCTTTTGCTATACAACCGGTTGTCGTTCCCGTTTCACTTGGAGTCTGCCGATAATGTAGCAATTCCTTTCACAAGTTTCTGGTAAAGGACTGTCGACAGATACGTCTGAAGAGGCAGCAAGCACCCCGCAAGTATTGGCATCCATTACGAAGCACTTCGACGTGTTGGCAAGCACGTCCTGTTACTTAGACCATCCTATGCATTAGTCACATTCTTTCTGCTCATTGCTATCACCAGGATGACAACGGAAATTGATTAAGGTGATGTCGTCGGCGTGCTTGATCACATCAATTGTTCTGACAAATCGCCTGTACAGTTGGCTCGTTGGTTATCTGTCTCCAGAGGGAAGAGAGCAGGGCTCAGAACGCTGTCTTCAGAAACTACACTGGCGTCCGCCGTCCACTTGGAGCATACGTCTCTACTGCTCATCCATTGAAGTTGACCTGATGGGAAACTCCCACTAGGACAGGTTAGTCTGCAGAAGAGTGTAAGGATTTATGTACCCTTAATACCTATGTAAATGCTATATTATCAAATAGCATGCTGATCATGGTTAATGCACTTGATAAAACAATACCTCTGTGCAATTAATGCTGCATTTACGCAAGTTTGCGATGAAGATGCACAAACTATAAATAAAGAGTTTTTACTCGATTTATTGCCATGCCGTTGTGTACGGGTTAGTTAATATGGGTTTGCAATCACATGCTGTACATTGCATTTTCACATATGATGCACAGATGTGACTGGTCTCACTCATTCATAATGTCAAAATATCATCCTACGAGTATTATCCAATAAGAATATATATTCACTTGTCAGTGTCCAAAACATGGCTTGGTTAAAAAGCATGGAAGATGCTATGCTGTCTCATGTTCATAGGAAATGAATTTACGAAATAACGGAGTACGTTTCAGATGTTATTCCCGAATGTGCTGTGCGGACCCTCTAAAAAGACCTGATAGGAACTATCTTCGTCAGTCAAATATTTCTGAACTTCTTAGTATTTTTAGCATATTTACACATTTTATCCCATTTTGCATTACATAACTTTGTTTCTATAGACATTTATGTGATATAACTGGTTGCTTGTGCATGCTATGTCTGTGGAATTGCGTCTGGTTGATACTAATATTGATTTAGACTTTGATCTCAGTTGAGTGCTGAAAAAGTAGAGATTTCACGTGATTGTGTTGTTGGCCGCTCGAATCATGTAGGCGTTCAAATCAGTCTTGTATATTGTTCGATTGAATGCTTGTATTATAAATGACATTTTGGCATGATAATAGTGGATGAGTGCCATCTTTGTTATGTCGTTCTTTTGTATTTGCTAATATTGGGTCTGTCCATTTCATCGAAAATTCTGCAGGCTGAAAATTAAATGGATTTAATATTCAGTCGGTAGAATGTGCAAACTAGTTAATGAACGACGATATAGTCGGCAATAATGTTGTTGATGAAACTCGGTTTAAAATTCCGCCTACTTATCTAGTGCGAAACCTTGCAATAATGCCTCCGTTCCACAGTAATGAAGAAGTTCAAACAATTCAGCAATTCTCACAGTATCACTCGCCGCATTGACATTTTGACTTCTATGATATTACATTTTTAGATTTCATGTATTCACATGCCTAATTTTTGGATAAAGTGTCACAGCATCATTAAACACGTCATAATTTCCATATCAAATTCGGTTGTCAATCGGGAGATAGAAGCCTTTAGATATGTTGCTAGGGACCGTTACTGAGAGTCTATATCGATCAATATGGTGCCACCATTCCTACTTTGAGCCACTGCATCTTGGACAGCACATCGAGCAGAGCCAAAAAACTCGAATTATCTTAAAAATGTCGAGAAATAAATAAACTGAACTCTGTATTAGAGAGAATGGACTCTGTTTCAAAGCTTGGAAGAGAGTTAAAAATCATTTCGACCATCAGCGTCACTTCGCTGCACAGAAGAAGACCATCAGGTCTCTCTGGGAAGCTAAAGAAAGGAGCGTCGTAAGTCCCCGATGAACTGAATCAGTGAAAATGGAAGAAGGAAACTTTTCAGAATCGCCAAGGAAATGGTTAAAGAGCAGAAAGATCTGACTGGTACATCTGTGTCAGTGAATGCGCTGGGCGAGTCACAGGGTGAAGCGGAGGCACTAAGATAGTAGAGGGAACACATAAACTATCAACTTGTGAAGTGCTTTTGAGTACAAGACCGGCTCACTGAGAAATCAGGTCAACATCAAAGAAATGCAATTTGGTTTCATGTCTGTCAGCGATATGATCGATACCGTTCTCATCATGAAAAAGCTTTAGGATAAATATCTAGCAAAGAGCCGGAAGCTCTGTTTCACGTTCGAACACCACTAGAGGCTTTCGACAGAGCTCCTAGGGAATGAATAGATTGCGTCATATCACTCCAATCACAGGAAAAGCTATTACTCCCTTATAATGACGACTATTTATTCGTTAAAATAGAGTTACCCGACGCGCTTGTCTCAGGACAGTTTCAAAGGTGAATGGTACAGGTCAGGTACCACGTTTTAGATTGGGGACTGCATATGGCTGCTGTAAATGTGAACGAGTGGTTGGTGAACGCTGTGATGAGTCTGTACCAGAACACATCAACGTCGGTACATATGCACTCAACATACAGCGAACCCTTCAACTTGAGCTCTGGACTTCATCAAGGGCTAGTACTGACTGAGTTTATAACTATTCGTGCAAGTAATGGATGCGATCTCTTCTGAAATAAGTAATAGTTTTCCGTTCGAAGCGTTATGCTGTTGTGATGACCTTATATTGGTTGCAAATGAGTGAATAGGAACTTAGTTAAAACTACAAGCATTGAAAGATTTCCTGTCGAAGAAAGCTTGAAGAAGTTGAAGGCAAATCAAGAGAAAAAGTCAGTCTGTCCGCACCAACACCCACCGGTCCCTCAACTCGACTTAAGTTTCCTTACAGTGCTAGTCAGAAGGGTGTTGGCTCCAATTCCATCCAGTGTGCAGTTTGTCATTTATCGGCACGAGTGTAACGGAGGTAGAAGAAGCTTAGTATCGTGTGTTTCATCTTTCATGTGTGAATACTATCGAGTTACATCCTGGTCTGAGTTAGACTTCGCATAAATAGTGTGTCAAAAAAATGGGTAAGCAAGAAGTCTGTGGTATAGCCTCACGACAGAATTGATACTTTCATTCGGTGTATACGTGATCTTTTGATGTTAATGTCCATCAAAGTTGCGTGGATTGCTATATCAATCATTACCAATCGCATGCAAAAGTTGTTTCTTCTTTTCAGATCGCAAAGTTGGGAAAGTTACATATTTTTTTCTCATATTTTTGGAAAAATTCATTTTATTGTGTTTTCAGGAGCATAATCTTATTATACATAAGTATTAGGGTCGGGTTCATGTTTTTCATGAGAAATTTCGAGTCGGGTTGAGTCTAATTTTTTGACGGCTGCACACCTCTAATACATACAAATGTAGAAATTTATAACCGCAATGCCGCGTTATCAGTTAACTAGAGCATCTTTCGTATGTGGTGAAATTTGCAGTATTCATTAAGTATAAAGTATCATTAAGCTTCATAAAGTAAATTCCATTGTAATTTTTCAACTTCATATTTCGGATTTCTACGAGTATGAAATACCTGAGCGATTAGGCTTATAAGTCGTGTATTTTTAGATGTGAATGTTCACCGACGTCTTTCATTGAATGAAACGCTTGAAATTATGTCTGCTCACCGCCTAGCAGAGAATTGATTTGTCATGTGCTCATGTATTTATGTTTGAGATTCAGGGCGTGTCATTCATCACAGAGGGCGTTTCCTTCACGCTGTCTCACTTTCTTTACAGGGAAATCCTTAACAAACAGGTGGACACGTTACAGGCCTACTTTGACTCATGTGCAGTTCTTGTACAGAATTCAGTGCACGATCTACCTTTAGAAGATGAAGAAGAATCTGTGGAGGAGGTGACAGCGTCCGTTGAGGAAGATAATGTTCCTGCTACCGTCCCGCAACGTCCTGGCTTCCTCAGTCGCTTTCTACCATTTGGCCGTAATCCAGGGGTGAGTGAAATGATGAGCTTGAGGACATTAATTCTCTTCTCTCTTTCTTCCTCTCTCTGAGAAAGTAGCGCCTTTATGATGACCAACTCGCAATGTAGCAAATGCACGGTCCACAAGATACACATAAAAAATTCAAGCAAAGAATTCTGCTGCAATGAGAGAGGAAAGTCCCGTATCCCTACGGCGTGGTGCAGGACTGAATTTTTGACAAGTGAGAATTCGCTGTGGATCAATATTCTTCAAGGCAGGGACTACAGAAAGACGACACGTCGTTGCACCTGCAATACGATTATTAGTAGAGAACGAGATATCTCTTTTATAGAACAGGAAAAACTCCTGAGCAAGCTTTCTTTGTGGGCATTTCCAAATCTGAATGTGATGAAGCATTCTAGAGGGCTGTCAAAATGATTCCACTTAGCTCCATGGAAAGTTGATGATTTAGGGATTATTTTGCATTTTATGCAATTTCTATCATGCGATCAAAGCTACAAGTATCCGAGAAGAATCTATATTTTTAAAAAGTAAAATTAAGTAACCAACACGACTCGAATGACCATTGCATTCATCATCACTGAGCTTATTTCTCGGATAATTGTGTCTTTGATCGCACATGATTTTCAACCGATGGACATTTCCTGAATACTTGGAGCAGTACGGTTATTAGTTACTACTTAGTTATTTTACATTTTGCATCACCATATTTGTTTCTCTACTAATATATTTCCTTGTATATCATTCCCTAATTTTCAGTATTTTGTTATTAGTCTTCTAAGTTACACAGTTGTCTCCACACTTTTTCTTTGCGTATGTGCTTCTTTGTCTTTTAATAGACTTATCCTTTTCCCTGACACTTTGAAAGAGAACGCTCATATTTAAGCGGCGGTGCGGTAATCTCCGGTTCCTCCCATGGCAACCAAATGACGGGATATGGATGAAGACAAATAATGAAGGTTGAATTGCAAGATGGGGAATATACTGCGCTTAGTTTGTTTTCATTTTTGTCATTGAGTAGTTGCCGCTTGAGATGGATTTTCACTTATGATGTGTGCTGCTTTAGGTTATGTTTGTCAATAACTATGAAATCGCCTACATGTGAATCTTTGATCATCAGAGGAAACTGATATCTTCGACTTGTCGTAGTCGGATTCCAAAGTGGCTGATTGCTTTACCAGCTGTTGTAGAACAGATGAGTCGCTACGAATTGATTCGCCTCTTCATAATTCAGCTTATCATATGGTTATTTTCGGTAATCATTAAAAGTGGAGTAAGAATAATCGATTTTATTTTATGATGAATATTAATAGACCTATATAAAAATACAGTGTTAGCAAGACCTAAATTTGAAAAAATTTCGGAAGACTTACGATAGACAGTTTAACTATATTTTATTTTGAATTGACATTGAAATTATGATTATAGCAATCGAATCATTTTCAGACAAGTGCACTTACAGAGAAATGAAAAACAGACTTCAACAAATCAAGCTCTGTTTTCCTTGACAGTCGCAGACGTGGTGTAGATAGATTTGAAGGTTGAATTTTATTGAATATTATTTTTGTTATTTTTATTAAATATTTTTTTGAATTTATTAAAAAATACGCTTGTTTTGGAGAAAACCAAGTATGCTGATGTTTTCATTAATAACTTTGTTTTATGGCATATTTCGATCTATACTTATAGGTAATCGTAAGACAAGCGCGGAGTGTCAGACAAGATCCTTTCTGACGATGATCTATAAATATAGATGAGAAAGTACATGTATATCGCAAAAGAAAGTTTTTAATCAAAACACTCGAATACTTGGTCCTTCCCAAAATGTTTATAAGTCGTTGACGCATTTTAATCCACAGAGAACCAGGAAAACATCTCGCGAAGGCTTCAACTAGGTTATATCATCTACAGAATAGATATTCAGAAATCTCTGACAACACTCTCTAGAAACTCCTGATGAAGAATTACACAGAAATTACCGAGCATTTATTATTGAACGCTGAGGCTGAATTCTGAATTCTACTAATTCTCATGACTCAGCGATCTTTCATAATTTATACAAATATATGTGCTTGCAGAGGTGTTAGTGTTCCCAAATTTCAATCGATGAATCGATAAGGAAAGAGCACTCTTTTGAGGTTTCTTAATCCACATGTCACAAGAGATTATTATCGTTTCCGAGATTTCTATGAAAACTTAGTAATTGTGTGAAACAAATGTAAGAAGACAGACAGAAAGATTTTCCGTGATGCTATATCTTTATCTTCCCTACAAGTAGTGTTAAGTAAAGATGATTTTGTATGAATTGTTGTCAAATGGATGAAACTCATTAAGTCTTTCATCCAACCTTCATAATTAAAAAACGAAATTGCATCCTCGAACGGAAAACTTCATCAAATGTAAATATTCTGCTTAGGCAAGGGAATGTGGGAATGGAAGATATGTTACAAGAACTGTTGCACGCGATTACACGTATCAACAGCTGTGTTATAAAGACTATCTATCTCGTCTATTATCAACCATTTACGAACCTTTCGATTTCGGCAGGCACGTGTGCTGATGATAAATGTAAATTTCTTTTCGAAGTAAGCCATTTCACTTATATACTCGATGGAATTAAGATTAATATTGATTGCATTGGTCACGAAATACGGTTACGTGGATGGATCGTTTTACACGGATGGAATCTGCCTGGGCTCTTCTGCACTATTTTTATGTATCGCTAGCTTTCATTTCTTTCTGTTAAGAGGAATTTCCCGGTATTCCCCAAAAGTCCCGGTATGTTTTTAGTAATTTGATTTATTGCTTGCTAACAGAATTATATATTATCTTTGCTGAGCTGTGTAAAGATGCAATGGCTGTTGAAAATGCTTTAATTCTAGCAACGGAATATCTTAATGTGCATGTACACCTGTTTTAATTTTTTGATTTTGTACTTGTTATCGGAATATGTCATCTTTAATTCATAGGTGCCAGGAGGGAGCTCAGCGAATAGATGCTATTTTTGCTTATTGAAATTATGAGTGATACCCCTGCAACCGAGCAATCATTCACTTCAAAAGACCAGTCAACAACAGAATTGAATGCTCAAACAACAGAATTCAATCATAAACGCAGTAGAAATTCAGCTTTAATTTGTTTAGTAAATCTATCTCATCCTCAATAAATCATATTTCTTGAATGCATGCTTCTTCAGTTATCATATTCAACAGCATACGAAAAACTTGGCACACACAGCAACTGTAACAGATTGAGATACAAAATCTGTCGCTCAGCTTAGGAAACAGTTGAGTAAAGAGCAAAGCATTGCAAACGTTTGTAGAAAATTTAGAGATACGAATGTTGCCTGATGGTAGATCATATGCAAGATCTGAAACTCAGTGTTCAATCGATTGGTAATCATATAACTCTTTTTCGATTATTGTTTTTCATTTCTTGCAACTGTTTAAAATTAGAACAGGATATTATCGTAGACAAATTGAGTTCGTGATTTTTGTAGTTATTTTGTTGTCACTATCCAATAAAAAATGTTACTTGACAATAGCATGTGATAATGGCTAAAGGTCGTCTCACACAACAATAGTGTGATTTTATGGCATAGATGGAACAAAAAAGTATATACAGATGCAGACTTTGTAATGACCCTTGCTAGATTGGAGTGGGGTGATCATGAAGTGAAATATTTTGATAGATTTTCTCTTGATTGTTTAAACCAGGAAATACCTAATTTGTATTTCACCTGCATATCTTGCAGATGGGCCTAAATATATCGAATACCATGGGCCGTATATTCAGGCCCACTCATTTAGGACCAATGGACTATTTGAATATGCAAGCAATTTTTTGTCATAAACTAAGAATGGTCTGCAATGTATGATTTTTGTTAGCAAATAACCAAATGATAGATATATTCAATTTTGAAGTATAATTGATTCTACAAATTCTCAAATTGTGAGAAAAACGGTAATTTAGCAGGCAAACACGTCTAGTAAATTTTATCGATATATCTCAAAACTTGACAACAAAGGTCTGTCGCAGTACATTGAATATCTAAAGAGAAAGAAAATAGCACCGTCGGCGTAGCCCAGTGAAGAAGGTGCGAGCTCGTCTCCACCGCGGACTTCGGTTCGATTCCCGGGTCGGGCGAGTGCGGTCAGGGAATCAAGAGTGTTTTGATGACTTTTGTTGACTTAATAGTTGTCATTCTCTTTAGATATTCAATATCTCAAAACTTGGTCACTGATAACTACAATCGAGTATTTTTTTTGCCTGTATTTTAGCACGAGAGAAATACTTGAATCCCATGAAATATACGCTTATAAGCTTGTACTATTTCATCATTTTTCATTTCAAGGTCACGATTAGGGCTGCTTCTGATTCACGTGATTCGTGGGTAAAAATGCTTGCTCGTTTTTCTCATCCCTGCTCCACCCAAGTCACGAAGCCATACTAGTAAGCTAGGGTTGGGCAGACTTACACACTCGCAACTCTCACCAGGTTAAGACTGGTAACCCAGGTTAAGACTTGCAGGTCTGCAGTAGCAGCACATTATAAAGTTATTTGTTTGACAGTGATATCCCTATTTATGCGAGACAGTTTTCTGTCGCCGTTCTCTATCGTTTTAGTCTCACTATAAAATTTTCCATAATTTCAAGGTTCAAACATTCTCTATGGCAGAGTTATGCGCATTGTAGTCAGTAGAAGCTTCATCTGTCTTATGAAAACAAATCTGCGTGGTTGTGACACTTAAGGCTAAGAGGAAGAATTCGCCGGACACTGATTTAGGGATTCGACAACACACGATAGAAAGGTAATCAAAACTTCTCTTATCAGAAGAACTTTAAACATGGGACCCTGGCTCCTGAAAGCCCACTTAGCAATTTGGGAAAGTGCATTAAGAAAAAAATTAATACAGAAGACGAAATTAAGACGTTTTACTTTCATTACATTTTCACGACACAGGATTGAACGAAGTGTTGATTTTATAATCTTCGAAAAAGTTTCGCTCGGGTCAGCGATGTATACACATGTAGGGAAGTTAAAACAAAGCTGTGCTCGGATAAGTGATTTATGAAGTATATCATACTTAATATTGGGGACTTAGGGGAAATACAAAAATGTGTAGCTGTGGGGTGGGAATTCCCATACAGACTTAGCCACAAACTAGGACTGGGCTCGAATCCATGATTCGAGGATTCGTCTATTCGATTGATTCGCATCAATCTCAAAATGACATTAAATATGTGTATTATTTTTCTATATAATGTGATAGTGTTGCTGATTTTCTTGAAGTAGTGATTGGTTAATAATGACTCAGGCCGCTCTTTCTGCATTATAACCTCAAAATAAAGGCGTAAGCGGTGCAGACTTTGCCTCATTTATCTATGTGACATAATAAATGTCTAGGAACCTCATGAGAAATATAGATGTTTAATTTGATGGTCATTTTTGAAAATGTATAACCACGTTTATAAGAATTGGATTTAAATGGAATGATCATTGTTTTCTGTTATCTGAATCATGTAATCACTATTCGAGATCGCGAATTGCTGATCGGAACTTGAATTTCTCGGTTCGAGCAAGCATTTAGCATTTCTAACATCTAACTCGCCCGTGAATTTCAGTGCTATGACAGTTATGTCTATGAAAAAATAGGAAATTTAAGTAGATTGAAATGAATATAACATTAGATGCAAAGCAATATGTGATGTATACTTAAAATGTAATTCACAGGGTAATTTTTGAATCTGAGGTCACATTCAACGTTGATGACCTCTGAACCACTACATGTTCATATGAATTAATATGAAAGAGCTCCAATTGCACATTAACAGTGAAATCTAATTCTGACAAAGAATCTAATGTTCTCTAGATAAAGAGTGTCGAGCGCATTATTTGTCTCCCTTGGCTCTCCGACTTAAGACTTTATTTATCAGATTCTTAAGGAAGATCGTGTGCATATGTCCTTCTCGTGTACTACACTCACTGCTTCCGGTTAAGTCATGACCAAGACGATGCCTGTTGCCAAATCGAACAACTGTTAGGAGAGACAGATCTCTTTTCTTCCTGCTCACTTGACGCGTAACAGTGTAGTTACTTGCTAGTGCGCTTCACCTTTTACAACTGATCAATGTTAAATGTTCAATCAACTGATCAATGTTTAGATGTTAAATTTCATGATTTATGGCATCTCTCTTTACTTTTGTCCTCACTTTTGTAAACATGCTATAATCGTTTGCATCCGATTTCCATTGAACCAAATACACACTTATTATTATTGTTATTTGGGCATGTGTGACGTCCCACTAAATCTGTGTTTCAAATGGAGCACAAACAGGGGTTTTCCTTGATTTCGCAACAGTGTGCTGATTTCATAAGTGATCCATGAGATTATTAAATATTGCACAAAAACAGTAATTGGGCCCACGGAGACTTTTTTCTGCCACATCATTTGATCGTTCTCATCTCACATCGGACAGAATTCAGATGCAAATATTTTGTGATAAGTGTTTGAGGGCTCTAATCGAAATCAAAAGTGAAATTTATGAGTAGACTTCATGCAACAGACCTTTTGTTTGCACTGTTTAGTTTGATATAATTTGAAATATTATATTATAAGTATTATATGTAGTATTAAAGTTTGAAATGAGTCGAAAGTCTGACGGAACGATAATGATTACAATTTCTATTCACTAATGAAATCTGGGATTCTTGCGACTCGATCAGAATCGTTAAGGCGGATTTGAATACATGCGCCCAGCCACAAACTGGTCTGAAAACAGAAATGGCACGTGCACTCTGCACACTGCACAGGCACACTCTCATTTTATTAAGTTGAAGTATTGCAAAATTTCATCAAACATTTCATTTAGTAAACAACAGCAATCTATTTTCAGCAACTGGCTCACCAGTCTAGTGACAATATATTTGTGTGCGTATATTAGTGTGACGCTCAATCAGTCGCTCGCCCACACATTGATATTGATTAATACCTCAGCTGACAACTCACATTAATATCAGACTTGCTCGTGAATAGAGATGCTGTATGTGGAGGAGCTGCTCATTGATTTAAAAGCGTATAGCAAATTTATTTGATGTCAACTCTTCTGAAAATTGCTTCATCATGAATTAAATGAGTACTACCGGAATTCCGTTTATTTTTTGTGTCATTAAGTAGCAAGATAGAGGAACCATGAGGACCTAAAAAGCAGTTTTATCAAGCAGTAAAATGACAACAAGCTGATTTCACATGAAATGAAACGCTGCTGTCAAACCGGGGTTTTTCTTAACTTTGCAACAGTGTGCTGATTTTATAAGTGACCCATTAGATTATGAAATATTGCATAGAAACTGTGATTGGGACCATGGAGACTTTTTCTATGTTTTTGCTATTGATGGGTGTCACGGTCCCAGTAACTCAGGCAGCTTAGATATCCATATATGATTTTTCGGGACATTACTGACTCACATGTATGTAGATGGCTAACTACAGTTTTTGCAAAGCTCTTTTTGTTAGCAATAACAAATGGCTGATCTTAAGTGAGAGCGCAAAATGAAGACGGAGATGTGTGAAGAGGCCTTGGGTCATTTTTCAATTATCAAAGTTTGGGATCCAAGTATTTGTAAAATTTTTTTTGTTGTCATGAACCTCTTCGACCAGCTCTTTTGTCATCAGAGCTGCTCGAAATATACAGTGCGTTCATAAAGTCACTGTGCACCTCTTTTAACTTTGTTTTGCCAAAGAAAACAGTCGTAATCTTACAATTGTAGATATCTATCACATGCACAGAGTCACTGGCTCGTTTGGGAAGCGCAATTGAGTAGCTTGCGACATTCAACATGATCTAGAATTTGAATTTAACTTCACATTTGTCAGCTACTAACTCGGTGAAGATCAGTACGTTGCATTTCGAAGCTAAGCATGGTATGCTGTCAATGCGAGAGAAGAACTTCTTGGTCGAAAATGTTTTTCGCGCCAATGGGGAATATAATAATGAGGCGAAGAAGGGGTTTTTAGAAAGACTTCCGACATCTGATTTGCCTCATCGAAATGTTGATTGGAGTCCAATCAGTGAGTTCAGAAAAGCTGACTCGGTGCACGATCCATCACGCTCAGATCGACCATTAGGCCATAATCTTAAGTGATAAAAAAAGTTATTCCTGAAAATGTTATATCTGAAGCTATGAGTCATTGCCCAAACAAGTCGATGCGTCGCTTATCCCAAGAAGTGGATCCATCTCTCGGGGCTGCTCATCCTGCTGTAAGAAAGAACATAGGCCTATATCCGTACCGCATCTCTGGCCAACATGAATTGAATGATACCGATCATGACAAGCGTTTGTAATTCAAGTACTGTGTTTGGTTCAAGGAAAATCTAAATGTAAATAATGTTTTCGATAAGACTTTCTTTTCTGATGAAGCTTGGTTTCATCTATCAAGGCATTTCAGTAGTCAGAGTTCCCGCATATGGTCTAGTGAAAACCCACACGAATTTGTTGAGAAGCCATTACATTCTCTTATGTCAAGACTACAAATGCTTGGGCCGATATTCAACTACTATTGCAAAAATTATTTGACAAAATTATTGCTTCACTCGTTGACGAATTAAGTGACGATGAAAATTTGACTACTTATTTCTAGCAAGATGGAGCAACTGCGCATACCGCCAATTCCTCAATTCGATATTTTAGTGGAATATTTCAAACAAGAGTTATCTCTGAAGGAGTTTGGCATCCTAGATCCCGGATTTGAATGTATTGGACTTTTACTGGTGGTTAGCGGTGAAGCAGGAGGTTTACGGAAGCAGGTCACGAAATCTACAGGAGTCTAGAGAAAACAGCCGACAGCAAATTGACGCTATCGAGCACGAGGAAATTCACCGAATGTTTGAGAATATGAGACGTTAAATTGACATTTGTATTCGTGAACAGGGTGGACATTTTCAAATGTTTTTGTAGTATGTAAATAGATATTTTGTGATCACACAGAAGTCGAAGTTTCTACAAGATAAACTCCACTTTTTATAGTGCCGTGGCAAATTCTAAGCGACAAAGTATTGCGCATGCATTGATTTATTAGGTGCACAGTGACTTTATGAACGCACTGTATAAAGGTTTATGACAACAGAAAAAAAATTAACAAATACCGAACTTTGATATTTAAAGACAGAGATAACTCAAATCCGAATGAATTTTTACAAAAGGAAGTTAGACATTAGTACAACTGCTACAACGAAAATGCTGCATGACGATAATCAAATCTTCTAACTTATGAACCACTCACGTTTTTGTGGACTACTTTCCGGACAGCGATCGAGTAGTCATTAGATCGAGAAAATTGATCTTCCATGTGTACAGAGATCACATGTTACTACAAAGATTAATTCGTGATCAGACACTTCGTTGTCTTGTTCGAAGTGTACGAGCAACTCAGCTACAAATGATTAGGGAATCACATCGATTCATGATTTCATTCTTGCTGCATGTGGTTGTAAAATGACAAGCTTTATATATTCACCATTTTTGAAAGCTATTTTTGTAGCAGAAGTATGCAGTCTTCTCTTAAACAGGATACATTGCGAATTCGTTTTTACCACAATATTAAACTTTATAATCTGCTTTCTCACAACGACGGCACGACCCTTTTCGGTAGGTCGGTTAACTTACGCAGCTTTTTCCTCAATTTCTCTTGAGTTAAATTACTCATTACAATTTAAATGTAATACATAGCCTTTCATTGAAATTACTCTTTGTTAAATTATTAACAGAAGAATTCGAAGTAACGGAAAGCAACTCAGTAAAGAGAATTCAGCAAAATAGCCATCTGAAAAAGTCGTGTCGGAAATGTGTGCACTAATTCTGCACGAAAATCTATTAATCAGTGATGATATCCATCACAAAACCACTCAGTAGTACCTTTATAATTTTTCATAGCCATAGTTTTAACTTCAACACGATTATGCCCTCGTAGTCCCGTTTATAGATGCTGCATCTTTTCTGAAGACGATGTTACACGGTAATTTTGACATGTGATCGAGATTCGACGGTTTTTAGAAATGGATCTACTTTTAAACTGTCAGATTTTACATGTTGCTGAGAGCGTTTTTGTTATCTAAATTTTATGTTGAAGCTTTCCTATCGACGGCGTTATCAAATCTGAGTACTCAAGAAAACTCAGGACCACTTTATCCAGAAATCACATCAAGTACGTGTAAGCAAAATCGATGATCGGCATTTCAAAAATCATTTTTTGTCGATTTCATAGAATGACAAGGTAATTAAGAAAATAGCCATATATACCACCTGTCTTATTGAGATTTGATTCTTTATCTTGCTGTAGCGCTATGCTGCAAATATTCGTGCGTGAACAATGATCATGATCAGAGCATACAGTGAAAACGGAGACTAACTGGCGGCATCGAAAGTCGCAATTCACAACGCGATATAGGACTACACATATGTTTTCCGTAAACGTGCTGCGAATACTTATTTTTTCACGGCATAGGAAAATTTTTTTCAGAAATGAATGAATACATGGTTCAAGTATGGCAAAATATTCATGTCAGTGAAGTTCTTCAATATTTCATCGGAAAGTTCGTCCTCCTTGAGAGTCATCTAGTAGGTCATAATCAATTTTGGTTCATTGAAGGCTCATGATGGCACACCTGTAATCTTGTGTAATACATGTAGGCATGCACAATGTCAGTGCCGGTCGTATGCTCTTGAGTCCTGCAGTTAGAATTTCCATAAGATGAGTGAAGTTATACTGATTGATTGTAATAGAAACGTCACAACTGACGTCACAGCGAGAGGA
Source organism: Prostheceraeus crozeri (assembly GCA_907163375.1). Lineage (NCBI taxonomy): Eukaryota > Metazoa > Platyhelminthes > Polycladida > Euryleptidae > Prostheceraeus > Prostheceraeus crozeri. The sequence goes on along the minus strand of CAJQUW010000639.1, from coordinate 23,412 downwards.
GAAGCTTTTCTTGTAGTTTGTCTTCTTAACGTGACCTTAAGTGATAAACGCAGCTGGATTAGTTTTTTTAAATCAGGAAGTAGGTTATGGTTTGTTCATGTTGCCTTGAGAACTGCACTTGATAAACTATAAGATTCCACGAGATGAGATGTCCGTGTGTTGATTTCACATTAAGTAATTGATGGCGCGCTAGTCTTCGTAATAAAGGTTTGAAATGTCGGCGATTGTTACAGTGTTTGATTGACAGCCTCAGACCTGCTAAATTAGTGATGAAGAGTAATCGTAATATACAATTTTCTACTGGTTGAGTTTCACTTTCCATACTAACCACCTGGAATAGAGATGGCTTTGTCACTATTCTAAGAAACAGACTCAAAAGTTCGACTTAAATGATAATTTGTTGACACATGCATTCATTTTCGATTTATGAAATCAGATAGATTGACACATAAATAGAGTAGATAGAAAAAACATAGCTAAAAATTCATGAAAAAGCTTGCATGTACAATAACCAATGCAGATAATAGTACCTTCGACACAGCATTTTACCATCAGATTTCCGCTCTATGAAAATTGAGGTTTTTGGCATTATTGTATCCGGCCCGATGAAAATTCAGGAGTGAACAAATTCTCTTTATGATTATCAACAAAGTGCATTCAAAGCTCTTCGTGACAAGGAGAATCGTCCAAAACATGCATACGCATAATAATATTGAAATATTGGTTAGAGAACTATCCACATGTTTTGGTGACAGTTCATTGGATCTTCTTGACATTAGATGAAGATGAAACTCGTGGAATCGAAATATTCTATCACGGAATCATGGTAGACAATTACCTATCCTAGGTATTGGCGCAAAAATCGTTGAATGACAATAGGTTTGATGCTATAAGTTAAAGGCGATTTGTACAAGATATTGGAGAAAATACTGACATAACTCCATGGAGCATACACTATTTGTAATTTCTGGGTTAACTTTGACTCAGAGATAATTAAACTTTAAAGTGTGAGGAAAACTTTCTATTCATTCAATTATAAAGTTTGACTTACTATTCCAGCCAAATTGAATTTTAGTGACTTGGTAAAAATACACAGAATGCACCTGGCCACATAACTAATGGGTAATTAAGCATCAATATAGCGAAAAGACCTTTAGAATACAAAGAAACACATTCGGCGGTCACTTCTGGCCCACTTTATATATCTACATATTTTTTGTTTTTGGATTTCGTAATTTCGCAATCCACTTATTCTGAGCGAAACTGTCCAGTAAGTTTTTTGTTGTTCAAGTTGCTTATCCAAAAAAAGAATTTTGCACTCTGAGAAGTAATAGACCTAAGAGGCATTATAGGTCATTTCAACAGCCATTTCATGTAATATTGCAAAAACATGATCGGAAATCATCGAACCAGATGTACATTAATTCAGTCAAGGTAATCAGTTTTCTTATGTCATTTAAGTATCAAGCAACATCAGTGATGCGATATCATTGAAAATAACAACTATGTGCAATCTTCGAAATGTTGCCAGATTTCGGATTGTGAATTGACAAAATTATCATTTCCACAGCCTCGTGGTTCCACTGGTGATTCTGATGAGACTGCATCCTCAGATACTCCGCCGTCCTTTTCCACCCGTCAGTCCAATATACCTCACGAATCGAGGCAGCAGCATCAACTCGAACAGCTTCTAAGGGAGCATGGCGCCTTGGCACTCGACTTCAAAGGCAACTCATACACTTTCAAGGCCACCACCACAGGTAACAGCCTCTATTGACCAGGTCCTGTTTAGGGATAGCGATTGAGATTGATGATGAAACTAAAATTCATTGTAATGCAGTACATGTCTTTATACTATCCAATTATGCTTGTCTTCACTTCCACTAATATTTCTCATTCACAGATCAAAATTATATTTTATTGTCTCTTAGCTAGGTTTGCATGAATAGTCTTTTAAATATACTGTCTTTGCTATTGCGCTAATATTTTATTTCACTTTCACTCATTATTGCCACTGTTAATATATTTTAAACGATTATGTTGTTCGAAAATGTTTAAAGACCCCAAAAATATGAATTCCAATAATGACGACTGCTGTTGAAAACAAGATGTCTGCTGTTGCACTGGGAATTAAATTTTTCAAGTCTGTGAACATCTTTCTGGTCATTAAATTATCATTAACTTTTTGTGCTAACAAATTTGAATATCCAGAACAAAAATGACTTATTTAAACTTAGATATCTGTCTCATTTGGGAATGACCTCGAATACTTTGTCCATTACTATTATTTGCCCATATGTTTCCCACTCCTATCGGCAAGCGCACATGCAAGTATTATTGACTACAGCCTGACAGTCATTCACATTCTCCACTGAGCATCAACACCGTGTCATGACTTTTCCCCAGTATACTCTTTCAAGACTGCTGGTCTGAAATCGAATGTCACGAGGCTCTTTTTAGACAGGGAGGCCAAAAACCGTCCAACATCTATGCGTAGAGAATTAAGCTGTGCGCTTGTGCCAAGTGAAAGCTGCAAACTGTCAGATAGGGCTGAAGAATGGGCGGGTCCATCAGTGGCAGGGCCTCAGCAAACGGTTAGAGCGTTCGTCTGGAGAACAAGTTGGATGGATAGGGGAACCTCGCACTTTGGGTACAGGATTTAGTTCACTGGATAGAATATTAGGGCACAGTTAGAGAGGCATAAACAGGCCTATTAATCAAGCTCCAGGTTTCTACCAGCAAGGTGAATCTCGAAATCAGCCTGAGGAAGTGGTGGTTGTGGAAGGTGAGGCTCCTGTCAAGAGTCACGCCAAGTTGCTTTTGGAATGTCTTTCAAGCCAAAGAAACTCATCAATTGACACGTGCCCAGCCGCAGCTTCAGTGCGCGATCAGCCGAGTAGTTCGCAGGTGGAAAATGAAGAACACGGTTTTGTACATTGACACTATCAACCTGGACCGCTGCATGTATGCGATAATCTCCGGCTGATCCTGGCATCCGATCTTCTACACTTATTCAGAAATTATAGGCCGTACTGCATGAACGGTTCTCGACCTATTGAGGCTATAATTATCACATCACTTTTCTATTGAGACTCTCACGCAAGACTGCAAAGTTTATATTGACTGCCGTCTCATAACGCAGAGTTTTTGACGCTTCCTCGTCATTATATTGATGTGTGTTGAATCAGTCCACACGCGTCTTCAATGTCTTTTTTCCATCCACCTACACTGATTCCCCCCGTCATCCCTCTCACTCAGCATTTGACAATTGTACCCCACACATTTCATACGTGTCATCAAGGTCAGGAGCTGTCTCCCAAACGACATGATTTGCATCTCTATAACATTGTTCGCAGAACCTCAGAAATATTCCGTTTTTCAGATATTTTATTTGTATTTCAGAATAAAATCAATTGCACTTCATAAATGACTGATAAATCATAAATGATCTATTGATAGTGATGATTGCTTAATTTAATGTCAAAACTTGTCAATTTTACTCCCGATGACTCTATCTAGATAAGAATTTGAAAACCTCATGATAACTTCAATATTTCAATGATTTCCAATTACAATTCAGAAAAAATAGCATATGCCTTATTCATTCTTTCTTAGTGGAACACTAATGAAAACTTTTAGAAATTAAAACTCGAGAACTGAAATTTAAAATGATCTGAAGTGTTATAAGAAACTAAAGGTCCATCGAAGTATTCGTAAGTTTACTTGACGATTTCTGAATTCTAAAGAGTATTTTCTTAATTTTATTAAAGTTAGAAGTATATTTGAAAATAATCCTTAACATTTCAGAAGTCCTGCTAAAAGTGAAGTGTATTTAAAAGAAATTGAAAGCAACTTAGTTCGACAACTTGTTGATATCTTCTTCTTTTCCCACAGTTCCCATGTCGCCACCCGGATTGATCTTCAATTGTCGATATATGATCTTTACACATTTATTATGACCTTGAAGTTCTCAGCGATACTTCGGCATAAGTTGTTTCTACTCATGAATCATATTGATGGAGCAAACTAATTTTATTACCCTTCTAAAAGTAGATGTAAAATACTATTAGTGCAATTAGATATAGCAAGTTCTACAGATAGAATATGAAAAGCGAGAAAAATCTGTGCAGAAGTTGACTAGAACAGTTGACTTCATTTATAAAAATCTCATCAATATTTCATGATGAAAATAATCGACAACTAGGTCAATAGCGCTGGTTGTCCGGTATGTGTAGTATCTCTAGTGTGCTAAGATAATAATGGAAGATCAGTATAATTTCATCGATGTGATTTTCCATACATGATCCAATTGCCGAAACAGATCAGGAGGATGCATAGTTTCTTGCAGCTGTCGAGAAGTGGGCATCTAGGGTCTTCTACTCTAATGACTATTATTCCAATGTTGTTAGATATGAGCACAGTATATTTAAAAAATTGAGGTCAATCAATTTTTCCATCTAATAATGGATGCATACCGAAAAATTTGCAGGATTTCATCAGACTTTTGTAAGTAACATGTAGGCCTATATTGATACCTACACATTGATACAATTGTTCACTTTCTTGCATTAGCTTGAAAGCCATGATTTCATGTTTGTTTCCATGTTCCATTTACAATTCCTTGGCTAATAGTCCGACCGCCAGATTAAGGGAGCTACAGGGCACGATGCCGAAAATGAGACTTTCACAGAATGATGTGTATCCTATGGCTACCACGAATCTGCGCGTCCGTCGAGTTTTACCTGTCAGACAGCATTAAAGTAAAACGCATGTAAATCCAATGCTAAGTAAAATGAAAGTTCTCGGCAAGAATGAGATTTTCAAAATTTTCTCTGATCAGATGAAAACTACTAAGTGAATGGCGATTAGATGAAAGGCCATCATTTTTGGCATGGATTGTCTTCTGGTCGAACAATTATGTGTTCATGTATATTCGTTTATGAAACAATCACATCTATATTTAGGAAGCATCTCAATGTCGACAAGCACCACTTTAGGTGAAACTTAGTGCTTTTAATCACATGATCGCATACATCACCGATCACGAGCTTGATAGTAGCTCATACATATGATAGAATATGACGTGAAGACATTACATGCTAAACATTGCGACTTTGGACTTAGCACTTTTCACTTAATAGTAGAAACATCGGAAATTTCATTTTACTCATGTGTTTTTATTAATTCTGTCATGCAAGAAGGGGAACTGGATAGAACTCGACTGACGCGCAGATTCTTAGTAGCCATAAGACGTACGCCATCATTTTGTGAAAGTCACATTTTCGGCCTAGCTTCCTGTAGAATCTTGCTGTGGCGGCCGGAGCATAACTGTAGAAGGAAAACGGAAGAAACTTGCACAAAGTCAATGTCTGATAGGTAATCATTTTCATTTATAAAGTACTTTAGAGTGAATGTTTGAAGACATGTCACTAAAAATTGAGTTCCATGCAAATATATCTTTCAGGCATTTTGGCCAACCTGGGTCATTGCATCGATCTAATGATGCAGAGAGAAGAACATTGGCGTCGACGGCTGGAACGTGAAGTGGAACGACGTCGGCGCGTGGAGGACGCCTATCGAGCTCTGGCCACCGCGTGCACAAGTGGAGATGGCAACCTCAACAATACACAGAGAGATCCGTGTCGCTCTGGAACTTCCGGGGAAACTAAACTTGTCGTGCTTGGTGGCCCCGACCTCGAAGAAGGTCCTGGTTGCTCGCTTGGCGAGGAGGAATTCTTCGATGCTGTAGACGCTCAGCTGGATAAAATGGCTGAGGCGGAAGAGCGAGCGGATGCACTGATGAGAGTTACAGAAAGCGTAAAGCAAGTGAGCGAAGAAGAGGGCTCTGACCCCGTTCCTATCGACCATCCATTGCACGATACAATCGAGGAATGGATCCGTCGCCAATTCGAGCTCGTCGATTTAGATCTGCAGAATCTCAATGGTGAGTATGGATCTCATCAATCGAGCTATTGTGCTTCATTTTGAAATGTCAAAATATTTTGCCTGCGACCGACTTTGTATTCAATCAAACAATATGCGCCAAATAGCAATATAGCTAGGGTTGGGCGCGACTGTAATCGACTTTTTGTAAAGAAAACAGTATTTTCGTCCTATGAAGAATTTTCAATAGTACCGGTACATGCACTTATTTTTGCACTTTGCTTTCTAGTTATGATTTCATATTTTATCTTATCTCTCATTCTTCTGCAAATATCACCAGCTTGTCATTCGTCCATGGTTAAAGGACAGCAAAAAATGGTCAACATACAGCAAAATATCTCTTCATAAATTTTTGTAATAATTGCAAAATGAACTATTGAAAACAAACATTTGAAGGAGCTCAACACTTGGATCAAGCACATCAGGAGTCCATGAGTGGACACTCATAGGGAGTCCATCATTGCAGTGGGCTTCATTTAAATACATATACAGAATCTTGACATCGTTATCAAGTCTTAAGGCCATTCCATGATTTGGAAAAGTGTCCCAGCGATACTGAATGATCAATCGCTCTGATGGCGATCGGCTGAGTCGATAGTGTAGCCTGCAAGCCATATAAGCCAATATTGGAAAATGGTTTTGCTATTAATCAAATCTTAAATTGAGGCATCTTGTGCTTCTTTCAGATATACAGTCTATCGTCGAAAACAAATTTTTGATGTCACCTCTTCATTTACGAATTTCAAATTCTTAGATCGGTGATCAATTGCAATCGACAAATAGAAAGTAGTCCAAGGAAATTTTAGTCATTGCATGAAAATCGATTTGTTACATTTTTTATCAAATTAATGTAGAATATATGACGGCGTGAATTCGAAGATTTCGCTTCAATGATCCTTTCAACCTCCATTAAAATCTGGAATATTAATGAAATATCTGTGCAAAATATACGAGTAAGTAGTGCAAAATATTTTTACACCGTTATTGACAAAGGGGAATGAAAATATTTGAAAATACATTTCATGTTTGATGACAATGACTGTGATGTCTTCAATTCAAATCTATGCTGTTATGTATATCTACACGCTAGATATCTTGCTTTATCTTGCCTACCTCGTATATCCATAGTTTCAGTTTTAGAAATTCAAATCTTGTATGTACTAGTGTTAAACATACTTGACTGTATGTTCGAACTATAAAGACTTATCCATCATACTCAACGTGCTCTACTTGGAAGATGCCCTGGAAGATATGATATTTTTGAGTTGGAAAGAGCCAGGAATTTTTGAGATGTTAATTATTATTTTAAGTAATGATGTACAAAATTTTTAGATTACCATCCAGTAGTCATCTTCAGGTACAAAAGACTAGGGTTAGTCGAAGTTTGAAATATAAGGAATTTGAAAATGATATTTACAATGAGATGATGATAATTTACAATGATATGAAAAGATATGGCAATATACAATGATATGATATGATACGATGTAAATATGAGCAGGTTGTACTAATAGATAATTTTTTTCTAAAATGACGTCTGTAATGCCTCGCATCACGTACGTTGACATATTTATGATAATCAGCGACAATTATGTGATATATAATCGGAGAGTCTCAAATTTTTGTCATATATTTGCTAGAACGATACTTTAATACGAATTTTGGACTATGGATGGATATGTTGTTTCATCTTCTCATCTCATAAAAGTCCCAATATTTTTAGTCACACCTTACATATATCTATGATAATAAAAATCTGACTCCTTCCGTAAACATTATGACTGCTTCGGCTATTTTATAGCTAAGATCTAGTCCTTTAATAGCCCGGTATTTTCACTGATTGTAGGGTTGTGCGTTGTGCGTTGGTGCACCGAAATATGTGTATTTTAACGAAATCGATGTTATATTATATCTTATAACATAAGTAAGAATGTTTGCCGAACTTCTGTATTATTCAGAAAACATGGTAAAAATTCATGATTTGAATTTCAGATTTTTTATAGACTTTATTTTTCAGACTTTTGATATTTTATACACATTTTGTGGCACTCAAAAAGCAGTATTATGTACAAAGATTTGGAGTGAATCTTCGACATATTTTTCTAATTAATACAGACAGCATTTTAGCTTCCATTTTAACCTCTATTATATCACCATAAATGTGCTGTTCCAAATTAATTAAAACACTTGCTGATCTTATTTAGTTTATTACATTGATATGTCACTCTCAGCGCACTGCTATTCTATAATTGGAAAATTATGTTACATTATACTACTGTTAAATTTGTTTCGCCTCTCATTTGGTGCATAAACTAGATGTAGAGAAGAAAAAGATCAATGTACTCTGCGATGAAGGCCAATGTACTTTTCTCTGTGTCACTTTTCAGAAACCTAATATAGAATAATACCTTCAATTGTCTTTTATCTGCAAAAATAACCCACTTTCACCATACTTCTATTTTTTGTGAGAAATGCGACGTCATCATCATCATCATCGCCAATTTGAATCCGGTTTTGTCCCCGACAAGTGAGGGTGGCCGGATCTACCTCACTGCAGCGAAATTTTTCTGACCCCTTCACGCCACCTAGACCTATTCAAGGCATCTTCTTTCTTCAGGCCGGCCTTCTTCATCTCCTCCTCTACTTGATTTCTCCACATACGCTTTGGCCGTCCTCGCTTGCGTTTTCCTTCAACTTGAAGATGAAGGGCTTTCTGCAGAACATTGTCATCTTCTCTCCTCAGCACGTGACCGTACCACCGTACCCCGCTTGCCTTCGCCAAATTTCCGATCTCTTCCTTCAAGCCCAACATGTCCATCAAGATGGTGCTGTTCTTCCTGTCCTTCAGCTTGGCTCCACACATCGCTCTGATCATCGCTCTTTCTGCCCTCCTCAGGATGTTCATTTCGTTTTCCCGCAAGCACCATGTTTCACTTCCGTACAGCATCACTGATCTTACACAACTACGGTAGACCATCCCTTTCAATTTCAAGGAGAATCTTCTTCCAAGCAACAGTTCACTGATTTCCCGAAATCTCATCCACCCAAGTCGCACTCTCGCCGTAACTGCAGCTTCACATCCACCACTGGCATTGACTCTGCTACCTAAGTAACAGAAGGCTCGCACAGTTTCGATTCCTTGGCATAGCTCTTCAGTGCCCATCACATCGTCTCCACCGGACCCTAGGGATCTCTCGCACGAAAAATTCCCCTCAAGGTTGGACGTCACTTTCTTCACTTTCGCGCATCTGCCGTGAATCCAGAGCCCGCATTTTGTGCACAGCACCGAGTTCTTCATTACTCTTTTCCCACACACACCACATGGATCTCTCTTTGATTTTACTCTTTCTCCTTCTGAGCCACTCATCATCACTTTCGTTTTGCTGATATTTACTTTCATACCCTTTGATTCCAGCGCTTCTCTCCATTTAGCAAACTTCATTCTCAGCCCATCCAACGACTCGCTTGTCAAAACAATATCGTCTGCATAGAGCATCTCCGCTAGCGGTCCTTCTCTTGCATCTCCAGTCACCACATCCATTACGATAGCGAACAACAGAGGCGACAGAACGGACCCTTGGTGGACTCCAACTTCCACGGAAAACACGTCCGACAACTTCGATCCAGATCTGACTTGTGTCCTTGCCCCATCGTACAAACTCATCACCGCTCTCACTATCACTTCCGTCAGACCCTTCTTTCGCATCGACCATTCCAGTACTCGCCTTGGGACACGATCGAATGCTTTCTCCAGATCCACGAAGCACATGAACAATTTCTTGTCTTTGTCCATGTACTCTTCCTGCAATCTTCGCAATACGAAAATGGCATCTGTCGTGCCCTTGCCTGGCATGAAGCCAAATTGCGACTCGTCCAAAGAAACAAACTCCCGAATTCTCCGCTCCAACACTCTCTCCACGATCTTCATCCCATGTTCCAGGAGTTTGATTCCCCTATACGCTCCGCAATTCATGGCATCACCCTTTCCCTTAAAAACTGGCACCACTACGCTTGTTTGCCATTCTTCTGGCATTCCCTTGCCTTCCATGACACCCTGACAAATTTCCGTCATGACACGAATTCCGACTTCTCCACTCGCTTGGATCATCTCGACAGACACATCTGACAGCCCAGCTGCTTTCCCTGTCTTCATATCATTCATTGCTCTTATCACTTCGCCTCTGGAGACATTCTTCTCTGGCCCTTCTACCTTGTCCACGTAGGTATTTTGATCCCATTCATTCTCCTCATTCATTATCACCTCCATGTGTTCCTTCCATATTCGTCCTCTGTCATCCTCCGTGAAACCCAGACGTCCATCTTTCCCCCTCATACACCGTCCTCCTTCGACATCTTTCCCTTCACGCTTCATGATCTTGACACGTCTGAAGATCTCATGCGGATTTTCCTTCATTTTTTCCATCTCCTTCACGGCCTCCTGCTTCATGGCCCTTGCAACAGCTTTCTTCGCCTGCTTTTTCTTGCTCCTGTAATTAGCTTTGTTGCTTTCTGAACCATTCATCTTTAGGGTTTTAAACGCTTCCTTTTTCATGGCTATTGCTTTCTTTACTTCATCATTCCACCACCAGGTATCCCCTCGATCTCGTCTTCCTTTCTTCTTTCCACAAACTTCATCGCATGCCTGCAGCACCCCAGTCTTGAAAGCATCCCACAGATCACTCGCTTCAACATCAACAAGTTGCTCAACCCTTTCCTGGAATTGTAGCCTCGTTCCTTCATTTTCAAGTTTCCAAACTTTTCTTCTTGAAACGCGCTCCTTTCTCACAATCTTTCGTGTCCTTGCTTTGTCCAAATCTGCAATTAGCAATCGGTGCTGCAATTCGCCAGCGATTGTTTTCACATCTTTCAGGTGTTTCCGATCTTCCTGTCCAATCACCACGAAGTCGATTTCTGTCTCATTGCCACCGGCACTGTAGGTCACCTTCTTCTTTTCGTCCTTCCGGAACCACGTGTTCGCCACGCACAAGGTCTTTTCATCGCAGAACTCTAGGAGTCGCTTTCCTTCCAAGTTTCTCACTCCGATGCCATTCCCGCCATGTATGCCTTCGAAACCGTCGATGCTCTTCCCGACGTGGCCGTTGAAATCGCCAAGACCTAGCACCAGCTCGTCACTTCCCTGCACCTCCCACTCGCTTGCCATTTCGTCATAGAAACGATCTTTCTCAAAATCTGGTCTGCCACTTTGCGGGGCATAGCCACAAACCACGCGCACAACTTCAGCTTCGAAGGCCATCACCATTCCCATCACCCTATCGCTCCGTCTTCGAACTTCCACAACCTTCTCACACAATTCCTCCTTCACCAGTATTCCAACCCTGAGTTTCCAACATCATTGCCAGACCACCACAACTTGTATCTTCGTCCTCTGACGCCAACGAAGCGGGCTCCTTCACCTCTCCACCGCACCTCTTGCAGACAGCAAACATCCACATTCCTTTTTCTCAGCTCTTCACAGACTTCGGTTCCTCTTCCACGAAAGCTTCCGACATTCCAACTGCCAAACCTCACCCCTAAACCTTTGCAAATTGATTCGGAGATTCTTCGCACCCCCTGCCCATTGAAGAGCTGCCCGGAACTGGGGGCCATTACATTTCTTGCACAGTTCATGAGGATTTGTTGGAGCCTTGTTTTCTACGAGGAGCATGCCCTTGCTTACCCTCAACCTCGGTTTTACGACATGAGTTGTCCATGGAGGATTTGATATCGAAGTGTCCATCTCCTAGGCTGATTGCCTTCACCACGGCTAGCGAGCTCAGCCTGCCCGTTTTCCACTCTCCCCTTCTCCTCTAACCTTAACCGACGACTTGCTTGGCACAAGCACTTCAACAGCAGGAGTGGAGACCAGGACTACCAGCGGGACATATCCGGTGCCATCGGGCCCAGACCTGGGGTAAGGTGCTACTCCTCCTCCTGCCATTGGTGGTGCATCCGTTGTCCAGGACCTGCTCTGCTGCTCCTAGCCACGCAGACACACCAACACACACATCACACTCCTAAAACAGATAGATCTCAGCATTTATAAAAACCATACCAAGATCTACTGAGAGTCATTTGATCTAGGCCTGTGTTCGAGTGTGACAGTGCTACTTAAGCAGCCACAACCCAAAGCAGCCCTAATTTTTTTTACTATTTTTATGTGACGTACTATTTTTATTAGTTAGTGTTCTTCCTACTTCCTGTATGAAATTCAAGCTCGACCTTAATACTTAGATAGCCCGAACCCAGGAAGCGCCCGAGAATATTGTTGAGTTTCGGAAGTCACTCTCTAATCTAAGGGCAGTGTGCGATTGACCTTACCCGTGATGAGTGTTTTTTAGTTTCACTACAGAACTTACCATAGTCAATGTCTGCTATTACTAAGCCCACTCTTTCTGCTTACTATGTTAGAATCAAAATTGAAGTAAGTGACATGTATTTGCATAGATGACACATATTCATTTGTCATAAGAAATATGTTTCGTTCGCTGATGATATGTTGGAGATGGGATTGTAACATTGGCTCGCCGCAAAGTCACGAACGATGCAGATCTGCAAATAAGTGACAGTGCATCCTATTAACAATAATCAGTGGCTACTCGCATCAAAGTCGTGTGCTTTAAGGTTTTGAACATATTTCACACATGCAGGCATGGACTCGAGTATAATTTAAATGCAGAAACAAATTGAGGAAAGTGAAAATCTCGTGTCCTGGAAATTTAAATTTGTTTGTTAGATGATTGAATCATAACACATGTGATGATGTAACCTTCACTGTAAAAGATTGTCAAAATACCATTCGGGAAACCATTCTCGATAGACTTATAGATTTCATAGATTATAGCAGTGATGGGGATTTAATATTTAGCTCAATGTCGGAAGCAATGGGTAGAATTTCTATCCTAAAATTTATATTGCTTAATTTGAAAGGAATTATATTGTAATATTTTCTTCAACTTTAAAAATAAGATTTTGATGCATGTGTGTTTTCTCCGAATGCTTGCTGTGATACATCTTGATTTTTGTATCTGATTGCATATACGTAATTCAAGGGTTAAGATTGCGTGACAACTGAGCCTATTCCACGTGATGTTTGTGCAATTTTAATTATTATTGAAACTGACAACCAACGATATCATATATTGCGGATTTATATCTATGAATTCATTACATTGGTGCACATATAATCAAAACAATACCTGTAAAATATAGCCTGTAAGCTCGATAAAATCATCATGAAATAGACCGGGTATCGCCTGAGAATTTTTAACTTTTAACATGGTCACCATCCTGTGATTCAATCTATCATTTTTTTCTCCGAATCAATCGATTTTGCACAGTCGACGCACTGACCGATGCGCTTTCATTCGCTTATTTGATATATAGAAAAGCTTTTCGTGCTTCAACGAAATTCTTCTTGCATAAATCAATTTTTGTAGTGAAATACTTCGGGTGGAACAAAAGTTTTGTCGTTTGTCTGATAGCGACTTAAGAATGAGTAATCATGGTCATTGCCAACCTTGATGCATTCGCCGATCAGATATTCAGTTAGATTGATTTTCTAATGAAGTTTTATGACTCATTTCGGACAATATTCATTGGATGGTGACGTCACTGCAACGAACAGCGATTGGATGTCTATTGTTTCGATTTTAGTAAGGTTAATGTATGTCCTCACATTGTTTTTTCAATCAACGGTCTCAACATGAGTTCAGAAAAATCGCATTACCGCTTCTACGCTATAACACGTCACAAACTTGGCATGTCGGCTACGGAAATTCACGAAGAACTCAGGAATGCCTGGAGCGAAGATCCATCACTGAGGACTGTCCAACGTTGGCTAAAGGACAGGATTGATGATCTGGAACTTTACGACGCCGCACGTTCTGGCCGCCCAAGGACTTCCAGGACAGATGAAGTGACGAATTTGGTGTCCGAACTGATCGAAGCAGATCCTCATCTGTCATTTCGCTACGCAGCTCAACAGTGACCACACCACCATCTTACGCATTCTTCGAGAAGACTTGCAACTTACGAAATCGGATAACCGAACGTGGCTTCGCAAGGACGAACCAAGAAGGCAAGTTGTTCGCACATCAAGCATGACAACACGAAAGTCGATGCTTCTTGTCATGTTCACGGCAAACAAGCGGTTCTCTGTACAAGCTTTACCTCACAAAACAACTGTAGACTCTCAAAGAATGATTGAATACCTCAAGCGTACTGGAGACCGTTGGAGAACACTTCGTTCAAGGCCGGTGCGTTTGAATCAGATCAGTCTGCAAATGGATAATGCACGTCCCCATACAGCAAGTCTCGTGAAACATTTTTTGACTGAAAGGAATGTAACGACACTTTGGCAAAGTCCATACAGCCCAGACCTCAATTTGTGTGACAGATTTCTTTTCGTTTGGTTCAAGAACGCATTGCGTGGTAAGACATTCAACAGCTCTTTGGAGGTGGAAGAAGCCTCGTTGCAGTACCTTCGTAGTGTCTCCGAAGATGCTTTACATGAACAGGTTGACTTGCTCTTACAGCACTGTCAACAAGTCATTGATGCACAAGGACATTATATTACTGAATAAAAGTGTTTTTATGGATACAGAATGTTGTTTTTCTAAAATATAAGCCTAACGACAAAACTTTTGTTCCACCCAAAGTAGTTAAAGCGTCTAATAGCATGAGTCTCTTTCTGCATGCTTGCATGCTGTGGCACCTGTCGACAGGTGCCATGTCATATTATTTTAAGATAAAGTTTCGATATATATATTGCAATTGTATTCGTTTTCAAACAACTGCTTGACTGTTGAACGACAGTACAATTTGAGATTTTGGCATCAAAATCATTTGTGATAATAATCTACTGTATTTCTAATGTGCTCTTATAGCATATCAGAAACACCAATGACCTATAGACTGATTCATTTTCTTCCAGGTTGGACCTTGCTTCATCAAGATGGAGAAATGCGCATGTTTAAGAAATCGGATGATGCTGCACTTGGTGCAGATGATGAGGGCGCTGGTTCTTTCCTGTCTCCACTGAAGGCCGTTCACACAGTGACTGGAGTGACAGCTAAAGAAATGTGTCGCTTCTTCTGGGACGTACGTTATCGACAGGAGTGGGAAAGGAACACATTTGGACCAGGCACCATGTGTGATTGAGTTGCCTGGTCGACAAACAGCAGTCCTACATCAAGTGTACCGACGAGTTTGGCCAGCGACACAACGTGACGCTTGCTTTTGGTCGGCCATGCGTCGAATCGTAGATGACCGGGGAGAGTTCTGGATGGTTGTGAATCGTTCCACGGATCATGGAGCGCCACCTCTTGACTCATCACGTAGACTGAGACTATGGTTGAAAGTAGCATTTGTGTTGTCAGACGGTTCTTCTGCCCATCATCATCCCAAGGTGCTCTCGCAAAGGGACCCAAGATCCGATGGTAAAATGCAATACGACAGCCACGCCTGGATCCTGGAGGTGTGGTGTACCCAAAGGAGCGAAGGCAAAAGCTATTTATGAGAGAGAATACCCGAAATTCTTGAACAGATTCGCTGATTACGTTTATGAAAGATGCAAGGCAGCAACCCATCTGATTTTTGAATGATACAGAGTCTTTTTGTGATTATTATTTGTGATCGATTCTTTGATTCGTTATTGTTTGTTAGTCTCTCTTTTTATCGACACTGTTCCTTCTTTTGTGTCGTATGAAGGGTACAGATAGTTTATATAATGTAAGGCCTCTTGGTACTCCTAATATAAGATAAGATGATCAATGATTTTCAGATTGTTCTATGTGACCGTAGGAATACCGACTAGCAGGTGGACAATATGATCTTCGCAGATTGGGCAAGTAGTGTTAAACATTATAAATTAGGGTCAATACCTGTAAATGATGAGAGATAAGGTAAGCTTCCATAATAGGCATCATCCATTAGTCCCATCTATTTCAATTCAATCTGAATGCATGAACATCTTGACTTATAAATAATGCAATAATCATTACAAGCTAAGTTTGTGGGTATAACTTGTAGCTACGGATCCGCTAAGAGCAGACAGTGAGAACCTCACTCGGTGGCGTGTCGAACGCAGTCAGTGGTGTTCATTTTTCAAGCGTGCATCGTTTATATCACCACAATAATAACAAATATAACATTAGGACTTAACTACTATGGTCAGAGATGTAGCTGTAAATGAACGTAAAGGGCTGAATGGTACACAATAAGACTAATTCAGTCACATTAAGACACAACCATCTCCCTTTCACAGTTCATCGATCAAGCGCTTCGGTGGGCTCTTGAACGTTGTGGTCGAAGTTTTGCTCGATAATATCTCTCTTAGTTGGTTCTCTGTGCATATTTGCGGTGTTGGCTTGAACATCGTCTTGGTCCATTGGAGTCACTGATGCATAACGACCGTCGAAGGTATCGACGATTCCTTCTCAGCACTCTTCCACTCTTCATCCTCACTAAGTAGTCGCGATTTTTCATTTTCTCCACAACTATGCCAGCTCAGTTCCACTTTCTTGTGTCTGGATCTTGAACGAATATTTGTTCACCGTAATTCAGTTTTCTCAGTGGATGCGCTGACCGGTTGTATGTTCTTTGTCTCTTTCCACTTTCTCGTGAGCTTCGAGTACAATCTTCTCTATTTCATCTGCCTTTCTTTGCCATTCCGGAAGAAAGTTGCGCCTATGAGCTGCGCCAGTTGTGTCGCGAATAGGCTTGTCCATATACCATTACAGATGGTATGCGTTGGTCATATAGAGGAGTGTTCATATACAAATAGAAGGGCTATTCTGTCCAGCTTGTCCAAATCTATTCCTCCACCGGGCTTCGTTGATCCTTTCAGAATTTATCTTGACAGTTTTTCACTGCTGCCTCAGAAGCTTGCCATTACTTTGAGGATAGGCCGGCGAAGAGGTTGTATGGCTGATTCCCCAACGTTGTAGAAAGCTGACAAATGAGTGAGCTGTGAATTGTGGACCACCGTCAGACCATATCCTCTCCGGTACCGACGTTTGACAAAATAGGCTCCTGCATTGGCTGCATAAGGTCACTAGCTGTAGCATGCTTGCCTAACTGGTCCACCACTGGCCATCCAGAGTAATTGTCAACGATTACAAGCCATTTTTCTCCATGATAGTCTGCTAGGTCCATGCTGACTTCCTGAAATGCTCGGGATGGCATTTCGTGCTGTTATAAGTGGCTCCCTTGGAAGGCTTGGCAAGTTTTTTCACTTGACATGTATTAGGTACATGTTCTTGCGATATTTTCAATTTCCTGAATTGTTAGATATTGGGCCACCAAATCACTTGGCGAGCTCTTTGTTTCATTTTCGTTGAACCCATCGTGAGTATTCAAAAGAGGTAGAGAGCATGTGATGACGGAGTGACCTTGGGATGACTGTTCTTCTTCCACAGACGACGAAGTTGTCCATCCCACTGCCAGGGTTGCTCTCTCATGCCCCAATGGACGAATGTCCAACGGGGACACTTCTGATTTCGAGTTAGGAAAAACCCTTTCAGGATCATGGATTTGAGCCTCTGATATTCTTCGTCATCATTAGCAGCTTGTTGCACTTCAAGCATTAATTATCAGGCATCTATCGACGTTGTTTCCATAGCATGAATCGATGCGAGTCGATGGGCATCTTCCACGATGGCATCATCATTTGTTAGTGTATCAGTGTCAGCAAGAGGAGCTCGGGAAAGAGCATCGGCGTCGACATTCTGTTTCCCACTAAATCTATTGCGCCTCACTCGAAGAACCTCACTCGGTGCGTGTCGAAGCGCAGTGTGTACGTTTCTTTATATAAAGCATCGGCACTTCCAGTGTTATATCACCTCAATAATAACAACATAACATAGACTACTACTATGGTTCTAGAGAGTAGCTGTAAATGAACGTAAAGGTAATGAATGTATACAGAAGACTTAAATTCAGTCACATTAAGACACAACATTGGTCAATTGATTCACTCACTCCGTGTAGTTCTTATTGGACGTGGATGTAATGGTGATATTTACGCGTAATAGATTCATCATCTCCATAAAGTTTACGATTGATCAATTTTACCCACGTCCGCTAATTAAGTCTAATCATATTTATGTTGTTCTTAAGATCCTGAAAGTGCAAGATCATCATAAACCCTGGTTACAACATTGATGCTAAACGCAACCACTATTATTTTACGTTGGGGATATGGCTTTGCAGCCGTTCAATGAGAGAGAAGGGCCGTTCCTGGCGTAGCCTGTCTTGTACCATCTCCCCATTGCAAGATTCTAATTGTTGCATCTCATCATGATTCCAAGGAGTCCTCCGTCTATTGAAAAGGTCAGGGAATAGACGGGATATTGAAATTTAATCACAGACGAAATGTTTGTGTAGTTTCAGAGCCTAGCCTACATCGATGAAGAAAAAGTATTGATGGTAAAGAATACTAAAACTGACTCAATTGTAAATGAATTATCATCTTTTATGCTTTCAATACTAGCATTAAAAGCTGAAAGATGAAGGGAATGCCATACATAGAAAAGTAATGAAAAAGGTTTATACAAACATATTTGTGCAGTGGGTCATAAAGGTTATAATAGGTCAAGTAAAATGAAAACAACATCTTGATTTTTTAGTGACTTTTTTGCATTGTTTCTTCATCTACTCTGCTTCATTTAACTAACTAATCCAGTAAGGAAATACAACACGACAAACATCATCAATCATTTCATTTCAATGTGTTAGCGCTTAGCGTGTCTACAGCGGGTATATAGAAGTTCTATTGATATTTTCTAGCTGGCGACACAATGTCGTCTGAATTTAGAGGTGCTCTATGCATCATGACGTTGCGCGCTCACTTGACCTCACTTGCACCTCGCTGCCATGTGGAAGGTCAGAGCGTATAATGCGTATTCATACCAAATCCATGCATACTGGGACAGGCTAATTACGCGCAACGTCCATTGCGATAAAGTTCTGTAGCCCCTCACTGTAAAACTAATTTTTGGCACTTAGATTAAAATTTCATTTGGGAGTAGGTGGGGAGGCCCTTTATCAATAACGGTCATACGCATTCAGACTGCAGGCCCTATGCTCTTAGGTCTAGAAATTTGTGATCAATTAGCATTCTTTTGATGTGAAGATTGATACCGATCGCTTTGCAGGCTAAGGTGCAAAATGTTTAAAAAAAGGGTCAAATTTAGATAAGATTAAAATGGCAATTGATGGCAATAATAAACTACACATCATGCCCTTTCAACCTATTTTTCTCCCTTTTCCCCCCATTTTCCTTCCAAAATATTCCGTAGGCCCATTAACATAAAAGACTTCGAATTTAAAATGCGCAGAATTTATTCGAGCAGTTCATCGAAAATTACATGACTCTAACAAATGCAACGTGGTCCATAAGAAAAGGACATTCCAGTAAAGTTAGTATGGGCGGGGCGCCCTAAACAACCCACGCTCAAATGGGATACTGGTATTTTCTTTGCTGATGTAGCCTACAGCGAAATCCAAAAAATGAATTTTTCGTTGTGAACATATGCAAAATGGGATGATTTTTTTGAATTTCAGATGATTATTTATATGTCAAAAAACTTGCATGAAACTTAAAATGAAAAACATATTTGGTTTAGGAGCAGACGCGAAGAGCCTATCGAATGGTTTTGTTGAACAACAATTATATAGAACCTATATCGTTGACCGCAATGCAAAAGAAGAAAAGACAAACTTACTCCAAAAATATACCAAAAATTTTCTGGATTTATACCCTTAAAAACACCCGTCATGCATTACATGATAAACAGTCATGAATGTCAAGCTCTTCAATAGTAAACCTAAATCGGATGTTTTCATAACACGAATTAACTCATAAACAAATTTGTCGATTGAAAGGGACCAATATAGCTTCTAAAAGAACTCTTCGCCCATTAGCTAGTAATGGGAAAAAAGACCGTTCCAGGCAGGAAACAGGTAACCACCAGAAAAAGGAAGGAAAAGGAAAAAGGCTAGCCAAAAATAAAAAAAAATTGGTTTATCTTTAAAAACGCGACATAAAATACATGAAAATTTAGAAAACCCTATTTCCCCTTTCAGGTTTTTTAAGTTTTTAAGACCTAAATACATGAATTTAGTCCTTTCAAAAAGTACCATTGTAATATACCAAAAACCTATTTTTTTTTTTTTTTTTCAAAAAATGGTAACTTTTTAAAAAACCGGCGAACACAACCTTACAAATAAATTCATGAATTTTGATTTATTTTTATTTCCTTTTTTTTTTTTCTTTTTTCAAGTTATGAAGACCTAAATTCATAAATCGGCTAAAGCCAGAGGAGCTTCGCTCCGATTTGGGTTGGTTGGGCGTTTTTTAAAAATATACCCAATTTTTCTATTTCTCTTCAAATTTTTTCAAAAATCTCACTCAAGTTGAGGAATTACAATCGGGCGAAGCCTAGAACCTTCGTTTCGATTTTCACCACGGCCAAAATCAATGGATCCGTTCCAGGACACCGAAATCATAAAAGTTAAGAATTTTCAAATTCATGATTTTATCCATCTTTCGGTTTTAAATATATATGTGACTTGCGGGACATCGGAGATTGTCTTTCCAGGGTTCACCCGGTTAAAAATATTTCTTTAAAAATGAAGAAACAAAGTGGGAAGGAACTTCAGAAATGGAAGGACAAAAAATGGAAGGAACTTCAGAAATGGATGAAACAAAAGTGGAAGAAACCTCAAGAATATATCCTTCGTTATCTTAATTAAACTTTTACGTGAGCAGCGTGGTCTCTTTCTTTCTTTTTCTCGTTCGGTCTGTTACAGGATATGTATTCAAATGACTGCATTCTTTAAAACACATTGCTTGTCTTCAATGAGAATAATTCATATGCTTTTAATAGAATGCCTTGAACGCTAATGAAAAATACACCAATATCGAAACCATGTCGGCATTTTATCGACAAACTTTTGAATCGGCGCGACAGTTGGTGTATTTTTTATTCAAGCAATGTCGCTGAAATGAAATGTTATGGAAACAAAATGAAGAGAAATGCTATTCATTTCTTTCTTCTCATATTGTCTGTATGATATCACATCTTGTATTTGTTCTTTTTGTTTAATAGTGTGAATGCGATTTCACATCTCGCATTATGCGCTATTGTCTGTGATTTCTTACCCTTATCAGCTGAAACAATTTTAAACAGCTGTCTTCTACGCTATTTTTTGAGAAATGTGCTGAAATAGATTTTATTCCATTTTAAAATGAGAAACACAATAGATGAGACTTCTAAAAATAACGG
The DNA here is from genome assembly GCA_907163375.1 of Prostheceraeus crozeri. Lineage (NCBI taxonomy): Eukaryota > Metazoa > Platyhelminthes > Polycladida > Euryleptidae > Prostheceraeus > Prostheceraeus crozeri. The sequence continues at coordinate 2,182 of CAJQUW010000639.1, read as the reverse complement.
CAAACAAAACCACATTAAAATTTCGATTTAAAATGAGATTTGCTAAGGCAATTGGGAATTATAAAGAATAGTTCACATATTGAAGAGTAATTGAATTACTATTGATATAAATATGTGCGAAACATTTACTCTACTAATTGCAATGCAACAATGTAACGTTTTAATTTTAATCTAAATTAATTCATTTAAAATCGAATAAGTAGTAAAGAAAGTACATCATGAGAGTCATTTTAATCAATACCCCCACCCCCCCCCACGTAGTAAGGAAAGTCATTCATTATAAAAATGTTTTAAAATCCATTACCCTTCTGACTAAGTAGTAAGGAAAGGACATCATTAGAGAACAGTTTTTTTAAATCAATCCCCCCCTTTCTGTTTCTAGGGTCTCTTAAGAAAATTTTTTATATAAACATGAGCAACTATGTAAATGAGTCTTTTTGAAATTATATGGAACACAGGAAAACAACGAATATTTCGAACCTAAGAAATCCCAATGAATTAGGAATAAAGAATTTTCATGTTCTAATGAGAATACGAATTACCAAATTCCTAAAAAATAGCGCCATCAAATAACTGTTAAATTCATAACGATATCTTCACACTTCAGACCCAAAGAACGGTCGATACATTGGTCAGCAGGTATCTTTAGTAAAAAACGGTAGGACGGATCTGTGTTGGTCGTGACGGTTGGCCCCCTACAATTTTGGTTGGTTTTGTCATACGGGGATCAGGGATCTTTCATTGTCCTGGGCTAATGGATAAAAACCGGGATTATACTGATGGGGGAAATAGGTGGGCGGTGTTGGGGGGTGTGGGGTATTGGTCTTTTTTTGGTTTGGTCACTGGGGGTGTGTGCTTGGGGTGTGGGTGTTTAATGGTGTTAGGTTTGGCGGGGGGCGGGTTGGCGGGGGGCTGTGTTGAGAACATGGGTGAGGAGAAGTTGCGTATGCAGTGTTGTGGATGTTGGTTAAGGAGTAGGGTGTGGGGAGGGAGCGTGCTTTCGGACTTTGTGCCGAGGGTGGATTGTGAATTATTTGAACGGGAGCGTTGGGTGGGGGTGTCTGGTTTTGGAGCTAGAGTGAGACTAGTGTGTTAGGGCGGAGGTAGGGGACTGGTTTGGCGGTTGTCGAGCTGGATTTTGAGGTGGAGACGTTGTGGGGGGGGGAGGTGCTTGAGCAGGGGCGGCATGTTGATGGAGGGGGTGGTGCGGGCTTGAAATGTTGGGTTTTCAGGGTGGTGGGGACGCGGCGTCATTAAGCCGCGGGTTGAGCAGGCATTCATGGGAGGTGGGCCGGGGGCTGTGGTTTGGGAGGGGAAATTTGGTGGGGGGTACGGGTCGTGTGGTTGAGTGCAGTGCCTAGTGTGCATGGGATGCGGGGGTGCGTGTTGTTTCAGTGGGCTTAGTGTGGGCCATGTTCGGGTGAGGGGTGTTTTGACGAACCCGGGTGATTTATTTTTACTAGGGCGTTGGCGGGCGAGGTAGGTCTGGGTTTATTGAGAGCGCAATTTTCGCATGTGTGTTGGTATTAGACTTCTTTTTTTTGGGGTTAGGTGGGTACACAAAAGGTATCGTGTATATAAATCTATAACGGTCAATGCGTTTTTGTAGTAACTTTGTCTTAGTACCTTCGGTTCGGTCCCTTTCATTGGCTTATTTAAGATCAGCACTCTAATTTCATCTTTATTTAATACTTTTACTTTTAATAAATTTTTAGGCTTTCTATATTCTTTATGAATTTCTAGATGCATAAAGTCTGAATTATGTTTTTCATTTAAAACCTGCGACGAATTTATTGTTAGATTGTGTATAGCGTTTGTTAACAAACATTTCTTCAAGTGTGGTTCTCTAAATGTAGGAATTTTGAATACTATCGTAATTCTTGAATCATCTTCCTTATCAGACTGCATCGTACGAGTAACTACCTAGTTTCATGATTTTCCAGATAAAGCTAAATCCATGCCCCCCCCCCCCTGCCCCCCCCCCCACCCGCCCCCCCCCCACCCCCACCGCTGCGGACGAGCTCTACATCTATTTAGTCGGTTCTTCGCCTGGTTGCGGATTAATGATATTCTCAGCTAGGCTTATATCTAATCGAGTTCCTGGCCCCGGTATATGACTGACCAGGAAGATGGTTTTCGGTGCGGAAGATTTACTCCAAATAAATCCAGGAAAGTGTTCTAA